>JAGTXR010000092.1:1200000-1722103 GCA_022606575.1 Glossosoma conforme
GTAAGTCAACCGAAATGCTGAGATCATCATAAAATAGTCTGGGTATTTTATTTTATTCATTCGCACTTTTGTGTAGAAATAAAGAAGAACGTGATATAATTTAAATTGTGTGCGAATTTGAAAATGTGGATTTCTTAACAGAATCAACCGTAGACAAAGCCTTCAGATAGGAGAGTCGATTTTCGATGTAGAGCTATTAGTGGGGTAGTACAGGGGAGGGAGCTTCGTAGCAAGATTTAAAAAAATGCTTCCGACAGCAACATTATTATCGCATGAGAAAATAAATTCAATGCGGCGCATATTGTTGTATCATACTTTATAGGAGAAGATTTTTAAAGTAATATATTATATTTTAAATTTTACGTTTCATTTCATAAAAAATAGTATGTTTCATGTTTAAACAGTACAATCCCAACCGTTACAGATGCATAAATTAGTTGTGTGATCAAATTCAGATAACGAATGCATCTATAATCTACCATTCTGAGAAATGGATATTGAATGGGGGTTAAGGAGATATTGGCCGATATGGAGACTCAAGAGAAGGGGACAATATTAGCATACAGATACATAATGCAACGTTGAGACGAGTTATACATTAAACAAAAAAGATTATCTGATACTTAAGTTTTTTGATAAGAAGTTACTGGGTAAAACACCTTCAATAATATTCTCTTTTAAAAGGCCATAATAAGTGGTGCTCTTTAATATCAAACAATATTTACATTAAAGTTAAAAAACGTTGACTTTTTACACAAATAATATGAAAATACATGCTCCTTTGTTGAATTTTTTGTTTTTTTTTCTTATTCACGGTCCTCATTTCGTTACAGGTAGTTAAACATAACGCGTCTGGTTAGAATAATTACAATCGATATATAATAGTGGGTAAACGAAGAGGCGTAATAATTTTGCTTTAATCTAATATAAGCGTGAACGTAATATAAATTATACGCTTGCTAATTATTAACCAAGGAAATATGTTCCACTCTGAGTAACATTAATTAGTGAAAATGACGATATCATATTATCAACACATATTGTATACATGTACTTGTACATTACACATACTAGTAAGCTTCTCTTTAATATTTAAAAAATAGTGAAATATAAACTAATTCTAATTAAGTCTCCGCTTTATTATTTTTTTCATATTTTATATAAGATTGTTGATAAAAAAATATGATTATATTAATGATGTTGTTTGTAAACACAATTATATCGGTGAAATAATCTATTGTATAACGATGATATTATGTTTTACAAATTAATTTACAATACCATTTGAAATTCGCACTCATATAGAAGAACCTCGTAGCTTATATGCTTACTAAATACTGAACTAAATATAGTAAGCATTAACGCAAGCTTTAAAATACGACGATGCATTATCGCGCTTCACGTTTTTATTGTTTAAAAGTCGCACTCTCGCCCCGATCGTATTTTTCATTCGCCGGATTAAAATATTCATCTCGCACGCCTTGGGTGTGAGTTCCTACATTAACTCCAGACGTTATGAGCGTTGTCCCGAAAGGTACCGAACCTGCTTCAGGCCAGAAATCAACGTCGCGATCCTCCAGGCCCCGTGAGCCCCCGTCCCGGGAGGCTTTTATTTATTATTCAGACTGAGTGATGCCGACGCGTTGGTGTTTATGCACCGGCCGCGGACGCGACACGATCCCGACACTTGCGCCCGACACTTGCCCGACACTTGCCCGACACTTGCCCGACACTTGGCCCGACTGCCTCTTCCTCTACTTTTCTTCATTTAAAAATACTTGATGGCACTAGCGCTGTACAGAAAATATACCGGCGACATTGTGATGTTTGTGCTTTTGAAATATAAGCTGCATTTACTCTTATCTTGCATGCAAACTATAAATTAAATTCTAATCGGCTGGCTATTATAACTGTAGCTGTGATAATATATAATTCAGTAGCATTGAATACTTTAAATGATTATGCTCGGACCAGGAAGACAACAAATAAAATGGCGCTACAGCTGGACATCGGTATCGCTGGAACAGATTCCTAGTAATAACAAAACTAAAGTCCTACAGCAATAAGAAAAATAATGTATCTAGATGAGTTTTTCTTTTGTATTATATTTGAACAAGACATAATATTTATTGATGTAATAAAATATAAGAATTTTCTGTCAGAAATAGAAGAGGCTTTTGAAAACTTTTATTGTAACAATTGTAAAATTACAATTATAATAAGTATCTTATACAATAGACACATTGCTAATAACACAATATAATGATTATATTCATATAAATAAAAAACTTTTTAGTTTTAAAATAAAATCTTATGTAATTAATTGATCATTAAAAAAATGGTAATTGTAATATATGTGTATATTATTATCGCTTAATTTTTACAAAACAAATTTTTGAAGCCTTTGAAAGGAGAAAATACGTTAACTTTAATAATCATTTTATAGAAATAATCAATCAAAATTATTAACTTCGTAAGGTAAATAAATATACCTGACGTTATTCGTTTTCTTCCGCGAAATTAAGTTTTTGCTCAGATATTATAGTTGAGTTACGTTCTACGGCTTACAATATTATTACTACGAACCTTAAGTTTCTTAATCGAAGACTTAAATTTTATTTGCGAGTTTTTCTTTGGCTTGTAATTATTTCCGTCCACATTTCCAGTAATCCAATATGCGTGTCAAAAAGCTACTTCTCTAAAAAAAACGTGACGAAGTATATTTTAAAATTTATATGGTTCTTGCGTTTTATAAATTTCTTGTATTTTTTATATACGCAATTACGTTATTGGTTAATTTTTTTGTCCCAATTATGGTCGTTACTTTTAATCTAGAAAATAACATTTATAGTGTACCGCTTTAATATTTTAACTGTAAATGATTAAGTCTTTAATTTAATATGTGTGCAGTACGACAAATTACTAATGAAAAAGACGATCTAAATGGTTTTAGACATTAATTTATAAATGAATAAAAAATGATTCTTAAAATTTGAAATGTTCTGTCATATTATATTAACAAATAATATTGTGTGCAATTTATGAAACTTGATATGTTTTCTTAAAGAGGAGGAACATGGGATATCTCCCCACTTATGTGCTATCTGTTATATACATACTATACTACATAAGGCGACCGTGTTTACCCAATTAAGGCTTCTACGCGTGCCGAAAACTTTGCAAGAAAAATTACGCGAGTAATCATCCCAAATGCGATATTCAATATTTGATCAATACATATTTCGGATCGCAACAATGAAAGGTTTTGCTTTTATCGAAATGAATAGCATACAAATATAATGCCGTGAAATGAAAAGAGTAACAAAAAGGAATATTGTTTGTTGTGTTTTTTTTAAATATACCTTTTGGACTGCATAAATGAATAATATAATGTATGGAGCTCACAGGCGTACGCATGGCGATTGAACGAGGCTTTGAATGCTTCCCCGGAGGAGAGGTGGTTCAATGCGTACCACGGGACCGCCAGCCGCCCGCTTTACTTGTGGCCTACAACTATAATACAGGCCAACAAGGAAGCTACCTACTTTGGATAACCACACATGGAGGGGCTTAGCTTTTTTTTATTCGCTGTATGATATTTTCGGTCATTGAATATATTCAATACGTTGTGTATAGCGTAAGTTCTCATGAAATAGGATTTGATAAACAATCAATTTTGGCTCAGCAAGTGAATATAATTTGATTGAATATAATAGTGATCTTTGAAGAACGACGAGGTGAGAGAGCGGACAAGGCAACCGTCCATACTGCATTTGATCAAGAGACGAAGGTGGACCTGGCTGGGACATATTTTAAGAATGCCGCAGGAGAACATAAACTAAAGTAGACTTTTTTTCAAGCCCCCAGGCTCGCGTCCTTCTTGTTGGCTGTCAGGAACTATACATATAATGTACTCGGCGTAGCTGCGGAAGGCGGAGCTGACATGGGATGAGTCGAAGACTATGGCGGTTGACAGTTCTTTGTGGTGTCAGTTCGCGAGTGTCATATTTTCCAGTTAGGGAGCGAACATGGTATGATGCTGATAATTATAGCAATTGAAGATATCATTGAATTAAAAACAGTACTCTTCCAATATGTAAATAAATAGTGTTCAACGTAGTAAATACTACGTTGAATTCTCGGTCAAACCCAGATTTGTGAGAACCTTGTCTACAGTTGCAGTCTTGGTTGCCTGTGGTCTTCCAAGTCTTCTTCTCAGCGTGGGTATGTTGAGGGCTTTCTTCACCATGTGGTCCTCATTTCTCTTAACTATATAATTAAATTCAATTTTAGATTTTATGCCGTGTACTTATATATAACACGAGATTAATCTGAATATGAAATGATTATTATGTTGCGGAAAGTGTGATCGAACAGAACACTATTATTTTATGAAAAAAAAATCTGAACCGAAACTATATTGAAAACCTTGAATAATTCTGATTCTTCGATTAATTATTTATTTAATGTCCTAGTAGGAGTTTTTCTTGGCTTATATCAGCAAGTACATAATATTATAATTACTTTGTTAGTCTGCAACTTCGTTCACCAGACTAACAATTCCCTCTTATGTTACATTCTTTGAAGGCAGGTGTTGGGCGATATGTAGTGGGCGGCTGGGCGGATGGGCGGGCCTGACTAAGGGCCACGTGTCACGCCTCGGGCCCCTGTCCCGTCATTTGCCTTCCCGCGCTTTCATTATTAGTTAACGTTGACATTTGCATCGTTAAATGATTAATTTTGCATAAAATAGCGAAGCATCAATCATGGAAGTTACCTGTAATCCATAAGCGAACACAAATAACGTATACAATATTATAAAATTACATTAGGCAAGGTGGCTTAGCAATATGAAATACTAGTTCTCATATTATACTGACACATACACCTGCTGCAAATCACGCAGAATAAACGATGAATAAATCTGAATGCATTTTTAAAAAAAATTATAAGCCATTAATTTGTATGCAATATTTTATAATACAATAAAATACTTCAAGCACCTCTTCTTGCTTTGTTCTGAATAGAGTGAGACACACAGAAAATCACGTACATTACAAAAAATATTTGTAATATTTTGGCCTTCTATTTTTATTTAGATTTTATTCATGTAAAATGCATATTTGTGAAAAATCCTTTATATATAAAATCTCTCCTACAATTCGTAATTTTTAGAACTAGTTGTTATAATATTTAATTAAAAATTAAGCTTTTTTTGAGTCTCCGTGTTTTTTTGAATTGATTGAAAAATTGAAGACGAATGGAATCATATGATCATGATGGTACATAAAGTTCCTTTATTAAAATTAAAACGTTCAGAAGAAAATTTACACACTTTTCTTTATGTTAGTTAATTTATTGTCATTTTAATACACCAATTAACCACCAAACAATAAACCACAAATTTTAATAAAACATTAATATGATTTAATATAACATTAACATTGATATTCGGATGAAGATTGACGTTGGCTGACTCCACGTGCACCAATAAGGTATCCTAAACATGCAAGCGTCATATAATCTACAGACGTTACGGTTTGATAGTACTCGTACGGGTTTTATCAAACGATCCAAATTATCATTTGGATCGTTTTTTTTTTTCAAAAATATATAATTATTTAAATTAAAATTGCTACAAATAATGTTTTAAAATTTATTTAGTGTTTTTATAAGAAGTAAAATATGGTTCAATTTAAGGATCTTGATTATTGATATAATTTGGATATATTGTATGGCAAATAAATACGTATCATGTGCAATAATATTTTCAAGGTACATGCATAATTTTACTCTATAATATATAACTTTCTGTGCGTAAGAATTTTAGATGATGTAACCTTTAAATCTGTATTATTGTCCATTTTTGGAAGTTACATTACATCCAATATTCTGAAAGACGCGAAGGGCGTTTACTTGACATTTAAATAGGCAGTTTAGAAGTCGTGAGAAAAGCACTTTTCTGAGATAATACATTTTGGCACCTTTTTTGGACTTTGATATGTCTATATTTATAGTTCCTAACTAGCGAGGATATCTTGAGAGAGTTGACGGATGATATTTCATTTTCCACTCGTACGTTAACACATCTTAACACAAATTTCCGCCATTCAGTTAAAAAACCTTATAAAATTTACTGTTAGGCAACATATATTTTACAAAAGTATACAGTCAACCCTCTTATAAAGCATGCGATTATTTGTAACGGGAATTTTTTCGTTGTGTTTGAGACGATTTTTCATATAATGCTCCCTTATATGATGATATTTTGGGTTATACTCTTTGGTTACCAATATATAAATCGATAGTCTATGTTATATTGAGTAAATAATTATATATTATTGTTAAATTAATATTCGTAAGTCAATGTCATCAAATTCATATAACGAAATGGCACGATGATATTAATTTTTTGGCACATTATTTTGTATGAAAGTACTCGTTTTGCTACATCTCTAAGAAGATTTTTACTACACAGAGAGTTTAATATATGCTTATTCAAAACATTAATTTTATTAATTCGAATTTTATCTTGGAATCTTACAAAGAATTATCAAACAAAATATCTCATATTTAAAAGTATATATTTATTATATTCATTATGTTAAATAATACAGCTTATATCAACAATTGTATCGTTGTATTATCATTCTCACATATAAGCTCATTTCACGTGCGCGCTTTATCATAATATCCAAAGGTTCTTATTTTTACAGAGGACGTGTTGCAGCAGGAGGTATGCAAATCGAAGAGCTGAGAAAAGGTGCGCTGATTGGACAAATGGAGGGCGCCAACGGGCGAGAATACAAATGCATTCCATTCTACATTCTTGACTATCCACCCCTAAAACTTCGGTACAGAATTTTTCTTCCACCCATCTAGAGAGGTGAATGCTACATTACTACTATAACATATTCATAAAAGTAAAGCCAAATATGTATTTCTTAAATAAATCTCTCGTGTTTCTAAAAGAAAGACATCGTTTAATATCATTGGCCGGTTGAAATATGCATCGTATAACTAGTTCACTTCAACCATGTCTCTCTCTATTGGAGTGACATTGTTGGAAGCCCAATCGTATTACGAGTCTCAAAAGCATTCCAAATGCCACAAGACCACCCCGGATGGAGAGATGTCATAATTACGTAAGGCTACGTTATAAAACCATTGTTTTATAATTTGTAAGATATTAAGGTTTTTTCAGTTTAATTAAAATTAGAGTATGAAACATTTATCTTTTATTAGAACCGATGAGACTCTAGTTATCTTATGTACTTATATGTAACGATAGACTTAACATACTTGTACTGAATTCAACGGATGCAAAGCTTTGTTGGAAGAAGACAATGGATCTGAGGGCTGGTATAATAAATTGTTAGTGTCAAAAAAATATACATGTTTGTATTGTATATTGTGTATACTTGATAATTAACAAATTTTACATAAATATATCCTTGAAAATGAGCTCCATCGTCATACATTAATGACACAACTACATATTTTCAACTCTCTCTTGTATAAATAACAGAAAATACTCGCCTCCGTAAAAACCCTATAAGCTAATTATCGTCTGCTCTTTTGCGTCACGTGATCAATCAAAGTTGGCCATAATGGGCTCACATCGAAAAGTCACTGTAAAGATTGGTAGAGTTTGAAATACATTTTTAGTGCAATAATTTATTGTCCGGTGATAAATTATTTTTGTAAAAGCTATGCGTCATATACGTCACGCGGTAGCCGGATGGATTTAGTGCTTCAATAAATACGTAATGCAGTGACACATACGAGTAGTTTGGTACGCGATACATTTTATTGACTTTATTATTAATATTTCTAAAATATTTAGATTTCACTAAAAAATACATTTATATTAATATAAATTGAGTTCCAGATTTTAAATAACATGTAAAATATTATGTCTTATGTTCTAGCCATACTCATACTTTATATGTAGATAGCTGTGGATAATAATGCTGAGGAATGGACTTAAAAACACTGTTTAAGCCTTGTAGCATTTCCTCGAGGTTCTTTCTAACATTCGATTTGTATTCCATTTGATAGATAATAAATAACCTTAATAAACCTTCATCAAAATTACCTTTATCTTAATAAACCTTAATATACAAAAAAATATTTTCTAACTTTCATGAAAAATATATATGGAAAAATATAAAAATATTTAGCTAAAAGGATGATAAAGGAAAATATACTCTATATAATAGCAGCAGCGAAAGTACTTTTATATATCCAAGTAAGTTTTACACAAAGTAGGCGTGAGGAATATGGCAATTTCAATATACTCATTTATACTAGGTGATGTCTATTCAGTTAAAAATGAGGCTCTCTAAAGTTTTGAAGTAAATTTGGCAGCAGGCTTAAGCTATTTCATGTTTTACGACTCGTTCTTCGTGTGAAACATTTCACAATTATTGTCGAGCATAAAGTTTACGCATTTTGGAGTCATTCAATTTATAGACGGGCAAACGATTAAAATACTTTAATTCCCTTCTTATTGATGTCATTACTTGAAGGTGATACATTAATGTTTATTAAAAAATAGGAAATGCGTTAAATTGAGCTTTTATTTTTGAACTCTTTCTTATAAATCACAAATTTAGTTCAATACTGGTATTACTCACTTTGATAGTGATAATAGTATCTTAAGTGAGTCAAATTCAATTAAATAATTCATTACGCATTTAAAAGAAGAATGGAGCCTATTTACATATATAAATCTAGCCGTAACTAATATTAATATTAATATACTGGTAAATACATATCTTAGCTTGAAACATATGTATACATGTAATTATAAGATAAATATTTGAGAACATAAAAATGAATACAAACATAACTTTATTTATTTTTCGACCATACGAAAAAATGCACTAGTTATAGTAGTGATAAAAAAACAGCCTTGAGTATTTGGCGCAGCCAATTTAAATTACGTTACTTTTATTGTGTTGTTTTTCATGATACAGCATTTTTGTTCAACATTCCTGGTACGTATTGAACCAAAATGTTTATTTTATAAAATATACTCCTTACATATTGTAACATTTTCAAATTAATCATTCTTTATGATAGACTTGCATGTTTTAAAATTTTCACTTATTTTAATTGTTTTATTTCCAGCCAATACTCGTCAAATTAACATTTGTACACAAAAGATAAATTTTTATGCTTGATTTTTTAATATACGACTAGATTGTAAAACTGGTGGGTTAAAGTACTTCACTTAACTGTAAATTAGTTATTGTAGTAAGCTAGGTATTAATTATTTTTGATTATTATAAATATAATTTTAAAATTAATTTTAATTAAAAAATAATAAATTAAAAATATTTAGTTTTGATTCACAATTTATTTAAATTCAATAATAGAAGATGGTCTTCAGGACGGCCGAAACATGTAATCATTTAAATAAATTGTGAATCAAAACCAAATATATATTTATTTTATTATTTTTTTAATTAAAATTAATTCTAAAATTATATTTATGCAGTTTCACCAAGTATTGTCAGTTGATAACCTTAAGATTATTATAAACTCACGTATTTTTTTCTGCAAGGTATGAATTTAATGAAAGATGTAACAAAGTTTTGTAAGACTCATCATAAAGTTTATATTGTACTCTTAAAGGATCAAAATATGTTCGTTTTTAAGTGAGGCATGCGGGTAATGCAGGGAAGATAAAATACTTTGTACAATTTTTAAATCTACTTAAGGAATACTCCAAAGTTAGGTGTAAAAGAAATGTAGACATCGTAAGGAGGCCGTAAAGTTAGTCGCCTGTTGCCATTATATTCCTAATAAAACACCTCCGCAGAACATCGTAGCACTCGTAGCGGTGTCTAGTTCTGTTCCAGGCTCGAGTCGCCAGTCCGCACTCAGCTCCCCAAGCGCGCGGTCGCGGGCCACAGCGCTACGCCGCGTAGCTCCGTAGACACTCGCAACTTAACTTCACTCGCCACGTGCCGGCTACGAATTGTCAGTTTGTATCGGACGGAAGTTCATAAATGCTCATTAGAGCGTTCGAATGGATAAGTCGTCGCGTTTATCGCGTGTGCAGCATTAATTATGTAAAGTAGAGCGGTGTTGTTAGTTGTTTTGATTTATGTGATATAAGTTTATGTTGACTTTAACGTGCGATGTGTGTTTAAATGTAATAATACATTTAATAAATCATAAATCAATTCGCTTAAAAGTTTTTGCGAGGCGTACTGAATTAATTGTGTAAAAACAATATTTTCGTAATTATTTCTCACTTCACTAGCGTTGATAATTATAAGGTTTTTATTTATTATATTATTTTTTAACAAACTTGAAATATATTTTCATGTAATTATTAAATAAAATACTACCTTTCGAACAACGAATTTGATTAAGAAAATTCGCATATAATATTTTCATATAATAAAGTGTCATTGTGAGAACTAACTTTGTATAGACTTCTGTAAAAATGTTTGCAATAAAGGTTGTCATCACTTTAGCGATGGTTTTGATGCAGGGTAAGATATTTTAAAAATAAAAACGTATTAATTTTCATTTGACCTTAAAATAAATCATGTTCTATTTAAAATTTAATTAGGATTTTTCTCAGTTTTTTAAATTATTTACCTAAATATCAAGGAATATTACATTATCATTATAGAATATAATTATTTTAAAGAGTATATTTTGAATACAAGTTTTTTCGTATTGTATGGTTTATTTAAATGAAAATGAAAATTAAATACTCGTTATTATGATAACTTTTAAATTATTCATTTGATTATAGCAAAAACAGTATATTTATTATTTTAAAACATTATAATATTTTAATGATAAATATATTTCACCTTAGTCTGTATAAATAAAGCCATATGAATTATTTTTCTGTTATAATTTAGAAAATCTATATATATATTTACTTTTACTTTATCACTAAAAAATATTATTGTTACAAGTATTCAGGTCAGAAGGTTATGCTTGTTTCCAGAACACTGCTCAATTTGGCGTATAACATTATTTCCACTAAGATGATGTTTCCAATACTATTATTCACAGTTACGATATCCAATAAACACGAACTACCAAAAACTCTAATAAAGGGAAAGCAGTAAATCTGAATTCGCTTCTCTCCCCCCGCCTTCACCCACTAGGAGCACCGCAGCCACCCACCCGCCCAGGTACCCACCCCATCAGGTATCCATCGCGCCCTTAGCGCCTCACACCCGTCAGCTCACGTCAAGGGATGTTTTCCATTTGTCTTACAAATCCTTTCACAATAAATCTTCATATGACGAGACAAACCCATTTTTACTATTTGAACCTGAATAACGGCTCGCAATGTTTTGACGACTGTATTTTACTTTGCGAAAAAATAATATGCATACAATAAGATTGAGATTATCAAAACAGATATGACATAAATAAATGCATTAAATAGATTATTAAATATGAAAAATTATCTCCTTTGAAGCACAAAAATATCAATTAATTATTAATTCGTTAAAAGATAGTTAATAACAATTTCATTAAAAATAATTATGTCTTCACACGGGTTAATTACCTAGTATTCTTATAAATTTTAAGTATTGTTTTTCTAGCAAATAAGACCCAGTTGCACGAAAAAATTAAAAAACTGCAAGCCGCGGAAACAATTTGCTTTTAAAAATAATTAACTAACCAATATTGAAATAAAGTCTAATGGCAATACAAGTAAATAACCTTAATTTTATTTAAAAATGAAAAAAACCTATCGATTCTCGATACCTCATTAGACCAAGAAAAACGTAATGTATTTGATGAAATTTCATGATAATGAGCCTTCATGAAACTATGCAAAAACGACAATTTATAATTATGATTTGTGGCTGAGTTTTGCGACGATATTATTAACATACTAATATGAAGATTATTTCAATGAAAATACAAAATGAATGGACAAATTTTTCAAGATAATATTTATATCTAGGACTCACCATTTTGTGTATAAATAGCTTCATTGTTTTATGTCTATTCAGTTGTATTAAAAGATTGTATCGCGAGATCTTATCGCAAATTTCACTTCTTTAGTCTTGTTTCTTATATTCCGTTTGACAAAACCGGTTGGGAATTTCTAAAAGACGCATCTGGATGAGCTTTAAAAGTGCTTTGGCCGTTGAAATCCAATCCTTTGAGTACTTTTGTGACTTTGAATTTAAGATAAGTCCATATATTATACGTGTGTAACATTAATATTTAAATAGTATAAAAAATAGAAGAAAAAGGGTACCTAATTCAAATGAAAATATACTCGTACTTTAGATTTGTTAAATATTTTTCTGTAGTCATTGAGTCGTTGATGTTTTCTTATTTGAAATAAAAAAACAACTAACTTATTATGCACGTATAATTTATAATGTAAATTATACATATTTTTTTTACTTGGTATATTTACTATAATTTAAACAGTAATAAATTATTTAATTAAAATTAACATTATCAAAAACACTATAAAACTTATATGGTAATTATTAACAGAGACATTACTGATACACGAAAAGATAATTTATTTAATTTCATATATATAAACTCTAACTTTCCCATATTCGCTTCCAATCAAGAGCAAAGCAAATACAACTTATCCTAAGAATCTTTGCTAGATGCCAAATTCATATCTTAGTTTCTAGTCAACTTCTGATGATAAAGTTTTATTGAATACGTTCTGCACTTGACGGTATTCTAAAACAATTAATTGGAAAAAAATATATATCAAAATATAAGCATATAACTTATGTTATTTTACTAGCATCAAAATAATTACCGGCCGTCAATATATAAGATTGATTGTGTCCCCACCACTGCAATCTCGAATGCTCTGGGCCTAAATTATATAAGCTTATGATCGTGGTAACCACAATATTCTAATAAGGGAGCTGCTTCTACAGGTAAATCAAAAGTCTAAACAATAACTTCGCATTATTATGCCTTATTGTCCTCATCATCCATGACGACTCTTAACTACAAATTTATTTTAATTAGTTTTGAAACTCTTAGATTAGAATTCAAACGACGCAATCCATATTACTGAGCATATTTGTGGTGATATAAGTTTTGGAGCAGAATTTTCAGTGAAACTATACCAAAATAATAATAAAAAATGTGTAAATTTCATAAATTCACCAGATCGCTGGAAATGAAAACATCAAAACTTAATTATTATTGCATTGCATTTGTGCGATTTAGATAGGTACTTAGAAATTCGATTGTTTAGTTCTATGTTGAATATGCGGTTCCACTGTTTTGTTCCTGAACACAAAAGGACCATTGTTCCTGAATTATTCGTATGTAAATAGACGACCTTCCTTACATAATGAATAATGCGATTTTCTTGCACACGAATATATACTCAAACACAACTCATAATTCAAATGTACTACAAAATAAATGTTATTTTATTTAATGATTAATAATTGCTTTCATAAAATTTTAAAACAGCTATAGCCTCTTAATTATTTATTTTATATAATTGGTAATTTTTTATTGATTAAAAACTTTATACAGTAATAAAAAAACAATATACAGTTTGAGCTATTGATGTGGATTTTTTTTGGGCAATTTCAAAAGATTAAATTCAGTATCACTTTATTTCAATTACACTAAATGAATGTATTACTAATTATTCATGCTTCTTATTTTTTTCTTTTCGGGTACCCGCTTGGTGAAAACCCTTCCTCTACCGTCCTGTTTTTGGAGACGCAGATGGGGACCCGTTACTGGACGCACGCAAAAAGCAACCTGTTAGAGAGTGGCTGAAGGCCTTCCCGTAATTCTAGGTTCATCAGTTAGATGTAAAAGAGACCTCAGTTTAAGGCTGTGAAGTTAGTATACAACAGCGAGTCTGGAATTGTCTTCTTTGGTAACACGTTGCTTACCATGAAATACGTGGGAACTACTTTTAGGGTACATATGGTTATCATAAATTTCCAATTTACATTACTGATAGCTGCCACGATTCGTGCATCTCAAGTTATCTCTACACCCAATGTTCCGCCGATTACACATCCTATATATATGTACGAGTACTTCAGGACGAGGCCCGAAAGCGTAAAAAAGGAAGTTGTAGTGTCTGATTTTGAAATAATGGCTTTTATTAACAATCAAAGATTTTATATTAATATATGTAATTCATATAGTAATCATACAAAAAAATCTCGTTGTTATAATTTAATAAATTTATTTTCATAACTAATTTACTGTTAATAATTACTGTATTTTACTAAGTTGTTTCCGTTTGAAATTCAACTGCTGAATTGTGATATTATATTTCCCTTTCTTCCTCTTCCATTGTCTTCTTCCTTTCCGCAGAAGAAGTTATTATTAAATAAATTATATATATAAGAGAGTCTTCTGCACAATGCCGAGGTATATAAATTTTATTTTAAAACGCACCGAGCACTGGCAGGAACATTTCATCAGAGTAGACACACAAGTGGTAACCGATGATAAACAAAGGAGGAGTATAATAAACAAACAAATTTTGAGAAGAGTGAAATAAGAGCGAGCAAGGGCCTTAAGGCCGCGCCAGGGACAGGCAAGGGAGGGCCGGGACCGGGGTTGGGGCCGGGGCTGCGGTGCGGAGCGCCCGTCGGAGACGCACCCGCAAAAATGACCGCATTGTTTGTGGAGTAGGTTTAGGTACAAGCCTGAAGAATACAAACACCTCTGGCCTAAGGCGGATCGACAAGTAACAAGAACATTGCGGTTGATGGAGAATAAAAATGATTAACCGTGACACTAAATGTATTACATTTGTCAATATTTAGGGGAGGGTAAACTTTGGTTTAATTATATGACATTACGGTATATTATATATTTATTTTCAATAATTTCTTGAAAGCTGTTACTTTATAAAACTAACACCAGTGGTATTGTACACTTTATTTTGTTTTTTTTTGTTTTTATTTTAGCAACGACAATAAAAAAATCGGTACCCAAGCAAGATAACTTCTTTTTTTACCGTATCTGCTCCGTATTCGGAGCATATAAATAAAACGAATTTTCATTTCACAGCTCTGTTAGATCACAGATTGTATATGCCTTGTCCCAGAACACCTGTCTACCCAGAGGTCCACATGGAAACGTAGATGGTTCCCGGGAGCCTCTATGGTAAAGGTCCACGAACTTATATAGACTGTGGCT
The DNA here is from genome assembly GCA_022606575.1 of Glossosoma conforme. Lineage (NCBI taxonomy): Eukaryota > Metazoa > Arthropoda > Insecta > Trichoptera > Glossosomatidae > Glossosoma > Glossosoma conforme. Next base: position 1,215,169 of record JAGTXR010000092.1, read on the forward strand.
GTAGTACCAGATAAATAATTAATTGTTCAATGATTAGGGTGCTTAAGGAGATCGGATTATCAGCCCAACGCTTCCGAAGCCTCGACAATTTTTATTTCGTTCTTAAGGGGTGGCTCGACCATACTAGGGACATTTTAAGAGCTTAGATTTAATTAAATCAATTTATAAAAATCAAGCTTGGTCTGGATGCGAGCCGACGGCGTCTGAGTGAGAAGAAAACGCTTTAACCACTGGACTATGCCACCCGGTCATAGTGTCTTAGGGATTTTAAATGACAATATATATATTTTTTCTTTATCAACACTTTTTTCATATGTACTACTAGTGTGGAGTTCACATATGAAGAGTAATTATATTTTAAATTATTCATTCTGACATCCCCCAACCAATTAAAATATGATCGGTTTTGGGTAACCACCCATTCATAGTAAATTCCTGTAATAATAAAGGATGATGCGTGAATCTCGGGCTGTAGTCTATGACGTTGGCGGATCAACACTCCACATGCAGCGTTGTGCAATATACACCGTGTTAAGCGTCATAGAATTCCACAGACGAGACTTCAGAATTACTATCACCATCTGTCGGTATTCTCCTCTATGTGTTTACATAAAAAAAATAAAAAAACTTGTGCAGTATTATCTGGATTCGCCCATGACGCTTGTAGGTGCTGACCGGCAGTCATATCTGTGAAAAGGGCATTGTCCCTGCAGTGGCCTTCTTTGACAGCCGCCAGCTCGGTAAAGAAACGAATGTTATTTCACGTACATTTTTATTTTGTCCGACTGGAAAGACCGAGATTTTTCCATGTTCCAACATTGACACAGCCTTTGAACGACATCGTCACTCATATTTCAATATATTCACTGAACTCGTTGTCTTCATACGTTTGGTAAAAATAAAAAATAAAACCACTAAGACTTATATATCACCACAAATACTGTAGAATGAAATATAAAAGGCAAAAGAAAATTCTAGAATAATAAATATCATTATTTATTACTAAGAGCTTAGAATAAATTAATTTCGATACAATTATAACAAATGTGATTTAAATAACTAAAAAATAAATTAAATTAAAATTCAAACGAATCATTCGTTCAGTGCAACATTGCATTAATTGTTTTATAAATTAAAAGTACTAAAAATATTTAATGAGACATGATATTTTTATTTAAAAAGTACATGTGATTAAATAAACAAACGTTTATTTTCTTACCACCAAAAATAAATATTGTATATTATTTCTTTCATAACCGAGTGAAAGGATGTTCTAATTGTTCTTTTATATTTATCAAGTAAAAAAAAATATCACGGTATCCGTAAGTGATGAAACTACATTGCGAAAAATAACAATTGTATAGTATAATGACATAAGAAAGATGATTAAAATAACAAGAAATCCAATTACTTACCTCTTCTATGAAGAGATTAGGAAAGGCATTGCGAGCCCGATCCTGGATGTGGTGTGACTGAGTGAGAGGATGTGTTGTATGTGTGGTTGTGTACGAATTAGTGTGTATCCAAGTGATTAAAATGAGAGTAGATACGTCTTCTGTTTCAGTTGCTATGACAACTATTTTAATACTACTGCCGGCCTTCAGAGAGGATAACAATCGGTCCCTAGGAGCTCGAGCGGCAGAAGGGATTAGGCTTAATTAATATTTTCAGACTTTTTATAACTTGCGTAGTGGCACACAAAAAAACATTCGCTCCTCAGACGAAACTTAATTGGAAACATAACCTGAATATCTTGAAAAGCTTTCATATTACCGAGACACCATAATGCGATTATATTTGAATAGATACTTCATTGAATAAAACGACTCGAAATGCGTAACAAAACATATAAATCGTTTTCATTACAAGTTTCCTTCAATACAAAAAAATATTTCATCAATACAAATACGCGGAAAAGTATTTTTATAGATTAAATGTATTTCATTCGCTATGAAATCATTATATGTAACGTCGATTTGATAGATGATCCCATGTAACATAATCATCCTTTCAATGTGCCCGCTCGATCTATCCCCTTACCTATGGGTAAGAGGGCACACTATCTATTCGGGAGCAGCACAGCTTAATGTATGTGGGGTATAAAGATTGTAGCGTTTTCGCGCGAAGAAAAACTAGCGGGGTTTTTTAGGTCGCCTCCTCCATAAGAAGTCAACTTTTTCATTTCTACAGATAGGATATCAATATTTTTTATTGACGGGTCGGGATGTTTCCTCGCGCGGAGGCCCAGCCTCTCAGCAGCAATAGAGGAAGTGCGCCGGCTTAAGCGAGTCACGTTCGCGCGCCCATCAGTATCAATGTCTGTTTTACAGACGTGACAAAATTGCCAGTGCGGACATTTTTACCCTATTTCCCGGCTAGTTCCGCGGGCTGCTCCGGCTGCGAGAAAGGATTTGTGATTTTCATTCGATTTATTTTTTATAAAGATATGTGAATTATTTCCTCCCTTTGTAATACTTATTTTTCATTCTGAAGTGCCCACAGAATGACCGAACGCTTTTTTATCTCTTCGCATTTTTCTTTCGGGCACCCCGAGAAGGAACTACACGTATTTTAGCTTACGTGATGTAGCTGTATTATATTGTTGCATTGTGTCTATGTATTTATTAAAAATACTTTTTCTTGAAAGTATCATTAATTCAATATTTTCTTTCACATGAAAAACATTTTAAGTTCATCTTTACACATCATATTTAAAGTATGTAAATATGTTTGAGATGCTATTCATATTAATATGTATTATATATTGAATTTTAATTTAAATAACGTTCGAATATTTAAGATGTATATATATATATATCTATATATATATATATATATATATATAATATCGCACGAACGATATAAAAAACGTACGAGTATATAATTAGTATTAATAGATTTATAAATTACTCTTAATACAAAAGTCGTCCGAAGGAATGCATTTATAACATAATTAAGTATTCTTCATAAATAATAAAGTTTCTTAATTTAAAAATATTTATCATTACATTGATTATAAATTTACAGTAAGAGTTTAAATATGAAATAGTATATCCGTTAAATGGTTTATATGGGTTTGCTGCTACATAAGCTGTTTTATCACGCAAATTTAGAATAAAATTATAAATCCTCATGATTATGAGGATTTATAATTGATGATTAATAATCCTATTTTAAATCTTTCACGGCAGGCATCGAGTTCAGGATAACTAGAACGCGTCAAATCGATTCTAATGAAATAAAATGTAAGCATGAAATACGGGCCGAGCACTTTAGCAAGTTTTGTTTGAGCAAAACATTGGGCTATTACAATTTGGTGAAACCCTCCAGCGAGTGGAACTTCTGACATAATCAAGCTTCGATTACCAACGAAAAAACTTCCTTTAAGTCGAGTTAGGAACTGTTTAGGCGAAATTACTCCGTTCTTAACTTTGCCCATCGGCTTCATGCCTTGATCAAAGTTCACAGCGTTGCTTATACCTAGCGTTAGCATCAGCCACTGCGCCACGGCTGTCGGAACGGTAAAAAACAAGCATTTTTTAAGTTTCCACCCATTGAATTTATGGTGGTGTTTGTCGAGAATGGAACAATCTCGGTTTTTTAAACGCAGGTAGGCGTTCTTGCCGCAAAAGTTTTTGCTAATTTAATTTCACTACTTGAAAAAAATATGTTACTCAAATGGAGCGTTAAATTGATGAAAAAAGTTGCTCTGATCACGTGGAAGCTACTTCTGTTCAACAATAAAATAGCTGACGTCAGCAATGAAATTTGTAAATATTATGATTAAAACTTTGTATCAAACATTTTTAACTAGCACTAATAAATTATGTAAAATCACCTAATAGCAGCTTCGAGTATACTTCTTAAAAGTTATATTATATGTGTAAAAAAATATATTGATTCATTTTATTCTTTAACATTTCTCTACAAGTAAAATTTTCCGTCTTATAAAAAATAAAACAATAAAAATAATCGTGTAAATAAATAAAAAAAATAAAAAAAAACAATAAAAATAAACATTGATAAATTGCAATTTGTGGAATAATTGTTTCGTCATTGTACGAGTATAAACGGCTTAGGCAATACAAAACATTAAAATTTAAAGATTATCGTTTTATATTGAGTGTTCTATATTTTTTATAAATAATTACATATCTAAAATCCCTTTATTATTTAATTACCAAAAATAATAATTTTTTAAGCATACAAAAAACTTTCATACAAAAAAGTACAACACACAAAAAATAAAATAATATTAAAATACCGAATCAACTTTTTGGTTAAATAAATTATATTCAGAGTGTTTCGTTGCTTTGGATACAAACAAACAACTCACCATCGAAGGCTTAATGCGGTCATGTTGGAAAACCTATTCGCTTGAGATATTCGGTAAAACTCTGCAAAGATAATATTTCGCTTGAAAATATATATTGTCATAAATGGAGTTGGGGGGTGATGAAGAAGGTGGGAGGTGGAGGGGGGAGGGAGGCGATCGTCGCAAGAGCGCACCGCGAATAAGTGTTTTTGCTTCGCAGAAATGTTACCATAAAACAATTTTGAGCCTTTGTGTAAGCGGAGAAGCACTATGTTATCAAACAAAAAAACACAAAAAAAATCCGGGCAATTTATGATGAAATAATTTTGTAAATATGATGATATTACAATTTGACGTCGGATATTTAAGCGTTTCGTTTCATAGAGAAATTACCGTTTTATAAATAGATGTCACTTTTGACATTTACGAGTGAGTGTAAAAAGCTTTGCAAAGACAGTGGACTTTTCTATACGAGGATTTTTGACAAAATTTCGATAAAAATATTTACGTGTGCGGACGTAGTATCGTTTAATATATATTTTTAAATTAATTCCGTTCTCTGAAGAAATGTTATATTTTCCGTGAAGGTCGAAACTTCGGCTTGTCAACTTATATAAGGAATCTTTTTTTGCCGCCGTCATCAATTATCCGAGAAAGATAATGGATCTGTTGCCGCTAATCGACTGACACATCGAGGCAAATGAAAAAATGAACAAGACGCGAGGATTACAGCCGGCAGGCTTGGTAGCGACCGGCGGTGACAGTTCAGGAAAACATAGTTATTTTTTGTAATATGTACTGATATCACACTCATAAATATAATGATCTATTTTTTCTTGTGATATGTCTACCATATTTTTATATGGAAAAAATACGACGAATATTTTTCTTTTCGTAAAGTTATTTATATGTAGAATTATATTTTCATAGTGACGTTTGTAACTTTCGTGAGCTTTACACAGATTTTTTAGCCTGGTGTTGCATTAATATTCTTCAGTTGAAATGTCCTAAATTATAAGAATATATTATTGAAAATATAAGTTATTGAATATAAAATAAAATAACTTCTATTGTAAAATATTTTACAATTTATAGTGATAGATCTAAAAATTAACAAATCAACCAAAAACTACCATGCTCAATAGACCTAAAAATACTACTAAATTACTTCGATTGTCTTATTTTAATTTTGAAGCAGGCTATTTTTAATTTAAACATTTTTTTATTATCACTCTTACCTCTTTAAAATTAAATTATCCAATTATATTCTTTATTATTATTGATCGGTATACAACATACATTTTTTTATTGAGTCTGGATGCCACATGGTCAACTAACGAAAAATATCTGTTATTATTATTAAAATTAAATGTTATGTTTGTTTGTTTTTGGCAGAGTCCATCTGCCTGCACGTGGTGGAGGTCGTCGTGCCCGGATACCGCGTGCGCGGTGAGGCGGCCTCGCTGGAGTGCCGCTATGGCCTGGACAGAGACACGCTTTATTCCGTTAAGTGGTACAAGGACAACGAAGAGTTCTACCGTTTCGTGCCCAAGCTGTCGCCACCGCACCTCGGCTATCGGATAGAAGGCATCAAAGTGGACGTGAGTACATGCTTCAATTGATAATGATTTCTGATGTGTGTAGTGTCCAGTAATGATGTTTTAAATTTAAGAACTATGCAGGAGAATACTTACGGAGAGATGAGGATCACATGGTGAAGAGAGCCTTTAACATGCCCACGCTGAGAAGAAGACCTGGACTGCAACTGTAAACAAGGATCTGAAAACTCTGGGCTTGACTGAGAATGCAACGCAGGACAGAGAGATATGGCGAATGTGCACAGGGAGAGCCGACCCCAGATGATGGGAAATGGCAAGGATAAAGAAGAAGAAGCAGGAGAATACCGACAGTCGTTAATAGAGAAGGTTTATCTATGGATTCAATGAGGGTCGTTATTTTTTAGGTATGTCTTAGCGTGGAGTGTTAACGTCATAGACTACGGTCTGGCATTCATGCATCACGCATTTTTACGTAAAATCCCTATGAATGGGTGGAGTTCACGGGACGACTTTCATCTATCTTGTTCCCTCATCTCCTTTTTAGCCCCTAACTACAATTTTAATTTCTACCACAAAGTCTTCCTATTGAGAATTTTTTTGTGATTAATATAAATAATCCTGAATATAATTTTAAGGTCATCATCGAGGAGACTTTATTGACCGCCGATGAGTGAGGTGTGCGTTGTTCGGGAAAAGTCAATAATTTTTATTATCCAATAATGATTAGGTATGGCAAGTACTATACATATATTCGGGTTAGTAAGACTATGAGAGATTTAAGTATTCTTTTCTGAACTTAGTCCTTTAAGATTTTTATTTAAAATTCAATATCAGTTATATTAAAATGTATTTCATTTTAATCAACGCTTTTCATTATTTTTAAATATAAAATATAATCAATATCACATCATTATAAGCCGAATATTCTGCGGGAAACTGTCAAACTTGTATATTTTAAAATAGTAATTGCAATTTAAAATAAAAAACGCTTAAAAAATATAATTTGAGAAATTATTACTGATAATATTTTGAAGTAAATTATATGAAAAAGAATATAGTGATGTAATGCACTTTAATTTTAATCACGTACAAGAATATCGCATGTAAAATATACCGTAATAATTAAATTATAAATTGCTCTAAGAAACTTCATTATTATATGGGAAATATTACTGCTTATTACAAAAGCGTAGAGTTGAACGAGGAGACATAAATGAACTATCTTGTATAAAATTATATTGTAATTTTAACATTAATGATTCATTCAAAATCTTATATCGAAATTTTCTTATGAAATTGCGGTTCAAATCCTAATAGGAAACATGGCCCACAAACAAACTAGTCTGTTCGCTGTCTTATCTGTACACGGCAGAATGAGCTTTCCAATTGAACGATATTAAATAAGGATTTTATCTTAAAAAAAAACGAATTCAGCGAATGAATGCCTCCCTCAAAACGATTATTCGAATTGAACGCTTAGATTTCTACATTTTGTACTAAAGGGTAAAATGTAAAAATAGTAGGTTTTTTAATATTATGAAGAAATATTTAAGAAAAATATTAATTATTTTAAATATACAGGGATTAGTTAATATATTTTTTTAAAGGGACCATAGAAGTAATATACAATTATAAGATAAGTAATTATGAGTAATATTTATGAGTACTTAGTGTAATTTTATTCTTCCATATCCACTCTCTAACTGGAAAATATGGTCGCAACATATTCATGCCATAAATTCATTCCGTATACTATCTGTATAGTTTTTTATTTGAATGACAGTAAAATAAACAAGCTAATTTTAACCGTGATTACGTACCTTAACACTAATAATAGTATTCCGCTGAGAACTATGGAGTAAATTTACTTATACCGTATCGCAGATTAATTTTGTGTTGTATTATGAAATACTAAATAATTATTTCGGCTAAATAGAAGGTTACGGATATCTCAGCCGATAAATCAACCGAGCGAATGTTTGTAAACAAAGAAATTAAAGCTTCGAATATATCGAGTAACTGTCGGTGATTTGCTCCGCAGGCTGTATCGAGTGTACACCCAATTAATTATCCAATTTATTATTCCTGAAATGGTGTTCGTTTTTGTTTATGAAAATAAAATTAATGTAGCCACCAATTTTACAATAAAAATACACACAGATTCCGCTAGTGGAAAATGATGAGAGTGATGATGCGGGGTAAAGTTCCAATATCTAAATAAATGTTTATAATAGAGAAATATTTTTGACAGACACGTGTTGTGAAATAAACAAAACATTTTTTTTTAAAATTATATTTTATCGACAAAAAAAATATTTATGAAAAGATATTCTTAAATTTTTTTTTATTTATTTACAATATTGATACGGTTCATATGTTTTTTTATAATTTAATGGCTTAATTAATCAAGACATATTAGAGGTATTGTGTTTTTTTCTTATTTAGCCATGTGTGGTGAATTCCTTTTGTACCAATATTTAGAATATATAGAATATCTCAGCCACAATACCTAATCTGATAAAAATATAAGAATATATGTATTTACTTAAAGTATGTGAGTAATTATTTAATTTGAAAAATTATTATAGTCGTACATAACTAGTTGGAAAAAAGTTCCATTTCTGTTGTTCTTGCTGAGACTTCGCAATTCAGGTGAATTAATTTAACTTTCACAAAAGCGACCGGCGGGACGGAAAAGAGGCGAGAGGAGGGTCTGTTTCCGGATATTATGGAAACGGAAGTCCTCCTTCGTCCGCTTGTGGCCCCCGGGTGGGGCCCTCGGAGCCCCCTTTTGTAATCTCCTAATTGCCTGTCAACTCTCGGCCTGAGATAACTTGACCCGCGCGTCACCCGCCTTATCGCACCTCGCGCCGGACCTGAGACCGCGGATCGGCCACTGAAATATCACAATAAAAAACCTTCGGTCCGCCGAATAAAATAAAATCAAAGTCTTGCCGGACGGCACGATAATCCGAATCTAATTAAAATTAAAATAAAACATTTGCGCTCAAATAATTAAATCCCATTCTGAACAAAGATAAATGGTTTACAACTGTTATAGTAAGAAACGACAATTCAATACTAAGTAATATGAAACGGACACGAAATGAAAAAAATATTTTTATTATTCTGTGAAATTTATTGATATATGATTACTTATTTAAAATTCAAAATTTAAAAACATTTTTTTAATACACAATATTACGAAAGTAAAATATGGAATTTCTATTGTGCAATGTTCTCACGGTTACACAAAAATAATGGGCTTATTATTAACTCATGATATAGAATTATGATTGTTGTATGTAGAAATATGCAAATTATATTTACCCTATACGGAAGAACATCACCAAATGCTTAATATAACCAAATAAAGCAATCGTCTATTTGAAGTATAATAAAATGAATCGTAATTCGTAATGTAACTAATCCGCTAAGCTGCGTAGAAAAAGAAAAAATGCCGCTCCAGCGTATTAAAATTATTTCATTCGTTGGAATTTCATACAGAAAAAATTAAATATAATTCAATGCTGGGAAATCCTCTAAATAATTATTTTTAGTTAATAAAAAAATCATTGTCGATCTGTTCTTTGAAGTCTGAAAATAATTATTCGTCACCGGATTCTTATTCCTGAAAATTATATGAAAAGTACTTTTGTAAACAAGTTTTATTTTATTTATATTACGTATGATTGAAAATACTATTGCAGTGTAAAATATATTGGAAAACTATCCTGTTAGATTCGTAATAAATCCCCAATGACAAATAAAGCGCGTATATTCGTGAAAGTACATCACTGCCATAATACACACTCATGAGATATAAGATAATGATATAATTAAAATAATGAGTCGTCAATAAAAAAATATAATACATTGCTAGTGTAATTTTGATATTGTGGCTTTTGGGTTTAGCCGTGTGTGGCGAATTTCTGTCAACCAATATTTCGACCGCCATTGCAGGGGTCTTCTTCAGGATTGATTATTTATTTGTGATCGAGTTGTTAGTTTGTGTCAGTTTTTTTTACGAGCATTATTGATATCTCCATGGCAACTACATACTCAAGTTTCATTGGTCCGGAGAACGTGGGTATGTTCTATGAATACGGTAGGTATGTTCTAAGAATTGTACCTCCACGAACGTCATGTCGGACTGTGGTCGTCCTTTCTTGTCTGTACAGGTTTTAGAGTATGTGCTAGAGGTGGAAGCCGTGCTGTTTTGAGAATCAAGCCGTCATCCCTGTTGATGTTGATGGGATGTCTTTTGATTTCAGTGGCTTCCTTTACTAGGCGTGCATATTTTCCTTGTGTTCGAGCCACGATTTCGGGTTCGAACGAAAACTTATGTCCCGTGTCAGCCAGATGCTATGCCAGTGCTGACGAAGTATTGATTCACAGAAATTCGCCACACACGGCTAAACCCAAAAGCAAATCAAATCTGGTCGTGAAAACCTAAGAAGTTATTTAGTGTATTTTTTTTAAACATTTTCATTCGATCTCAGCGATCCTGCAGTAACCGCAATAAAACGTCCTGCCCGACTTATTTTTGTGAAGTAATAAATGTAATTTATTTTTCGTAGACTGCACGTGGACTTTAATTTAATTTAGTAGACTGACCAACACCTTGAGCAGAGTCAAACAATTTTACAATTATGTAAGAATAAAACGTAAGGATATTAGAGTTTCTTCTTCAAAAATCTTGTAAAAGTTCTGATCCCCAGGTAGTAATACTTACGTAATAAATAATGTAAAAAGATACATGCACGTTTGTTATCTGTAAAAATAAGTAGATTACTAGTATCACAATTATAGTGTAATTTATAAAAGTCTCTTACACAGTATAATATATTAGAGCGAGGTTATCGGAAAGTTTCTGATTTTATTAACAATAATTTATCGAGATAAATGGTCCAGTGAACGACGCGTTCGTCCATTATGATAAAATAACATTTTGGAAAGCTAAAAAACATGAATTTCAAAGTTTTTATCCAAATGAATAGATATTTGTACGGTTCAAGTATACTCGTATGTTCCTCAACCGTAAAGATTAAGTAAATCAAATAAAACAGAATCGACAAAATCTATGATGTAGAAAGTACAATTCGCCGTATTTATTATTTCTAGAGAGTTTTTCCCTCCCCATCGATTCCTTTTGGAAATTTATGTAAAGATTGAAATTGAAGTTTTAGTATTTTTATTATTTGATTTATGTATAATAGTTTATTTTTTTGCGATAGTGATTTTTAGTCAATCCTTTAAGGTACTCGTATTATAATGCTACGCAGCTAACAATTGATATTTTTATTCGTTTTTTTTTTCGATGGTTGTTAAAACCAGGCCAGTTAAGACCAGTATCTTAATGAATATATTTTCTTCAGCATGACAATGAATAACAAAAATTGAGCATATATTTAATATTTTGTAAATATTAAAAATGTATTTTCATTAATTAATCACTTGACGGTAAAAATAACATTAATTAAACGATAGTTGCATTATTTTTTGTTTCAGCTCACGCAGTCTGATGACAAGAAGGTGACCCTGAAAGCTGTAACCCTGAAATCTTCTGGCTTGTACAGATGTGAGGTATCTGCTGAAGCGCCCAGCTTTGCTTCAGTCCAAGGAGAGAGCCGCATGGAAGTCGTTTGTAAGTACAGCAAAAAATCTAACCCATAAACTTTTTACTCAAGTTATTTACTTAATTTTTTGATCAAGTTTGTGTTCTGAAAATTAAAATTCACAGATATTTTATTTTTGCGTCCAATATAAAAATAAGTTTTTTTTTGCTTCTGCGAATATATTTGGATTCTTTGGCATTGAAAATACTCTCATTAAGAACATATGGAAAATATGTGATGGATCTTTTTATTGCTTTGTAACAAGGTTGAATCGAGTTACTGAAATAATCAAATAATAGAAAGAAAAAAATTAAATAGTTTTATCAAATATGAATTTGAAATTATAAATTATGATTTGAACTTTGTTGACTGTTTATAATATATAATAAATTACAATTTCGCATATATAATTTCAATACAATACTTTATAACATAAAACATTTTTTTACAAAAACAAAATATTTTAATAATTACCTTTGAATTATAAAATACTTTGTATACATAACTTCCGTTTGAATTTAAATAAATTAAATCAATAAGGAGAATAAAAGCTGAAAGTTAAAATATTGTATTAAGTAAAAAAATACATTTACAAATGTTTAAATCGGAGTTGGAACATATCTTGACATTTATGATTTCTGAAGATATTAAAATGGGAAAAATGTAACGGAAAAACATTTTCTTTATGTAAATAAGTGATTCTTTATTATTGAAATTTTATACCTACGCATTTTAAAGAATAGAAAATTCGAAATACGTACGATATTAAGAATGAAATTTAAGTAATTCTTTTGAATACAAAATACAATACAGAAAACGGTATTTATTTTTAATTAAGGAATCTCTATTATGACTGTTATTTAATAAAAATAAAAAAATGTTACTGGGATATTTTTTTGATATATACAACGAATAAAATATATTATTTACAAGTACAAATAAATATATTTATGTAATATCGTTGTCCTTGGTAATATTCGAACAAAATGACGACTAGACAAACAAATGAACATAATATGGAAAGCTAACATGATCATAGTGACGGTCCTTCAAGTGCCTCCTTGGATACTCCAAATTCGCTTAAGTATGTAAAATTAAATTACCATTTAATACTTTGTTTTTTTTGTGACTTCATTCTGAAGTTGCCTTGTTGCATTTGGTCACGGGCTTTTTAATCACTGACAGTTTTAAATATGAAAATATAACAATTATACAGAGGGAAACCCTATATAAAATTAGATATATATATATTGTCGATAAATTAATATGTTACATAAATATTTTAATAGATCAAGAGAAATTAATAGATTAAAGATTCATATATTTTAAAATATTTAGATTTAGGACTATTTTTATTTGAAATATTAAATATTAAATAAATACTATTGAATTCTTTGAAAGTTGATCTAATGATTTACTATTTTTTTAGTTTATTTTTGTATACATATTAAGTATACCAAAATATTGTAATAATATCGTTTCGAAATATCGTTTTCTCGATACGTATAATATATTAATGATTTACTTTACTTCATTTTGATAGAATATATAAAGAAATATATAAACGTACATTAACTAACAAAGAGTATCTCGTCTATAAGTTAATGTACGTTTATAGGATTTAATAATTACGAGTAATTGAGGCTATAGCCAATACAAATACTGTACTCAATAATTTAAAACGTATTTTCATTTAGTGGACTCTCATACAATATATACATACTACAACTCATATATTATATATCATATAAATAATCACAAGGTAAAGAAGTTAACCTCGTGGGAACCACTTGTGCGGCACAACTTTATGACATGTGATTAAGGAAAAATAAAGTATCTCCATTAATAAAGTATTTTGTTCGCTGAGTACAACCTGAAAAATATATTCATTAATGGAATTCAAGTAGAAGAATCGAGAAGTTGAGTAAATTAACTTATTTGAAAAAAGGTCTGCCGGCTTTAATTTTTATTCGGAAGAAAATTATTAAGTTCTTTAAAATAAATCGGATCAAATCCAGTTTCATTTGCGCCTTCAATTAAAAATAATACACAAATTATTCAATTAATATGTAAGACAATATTTTTATAACTAAAAAAATATCTACCAAAATTTCATATAATTATTTTTCGACAAAAGGTATCAAAATAATATAAATAAATAAAAATAAAAATGTTTAAATATTTGTTTTTTAATATAAGCATCACTATGTCCCATCCCAATTTCATAATATATATACCACATATAAACCCATTTGCAATAATCTCTTTTTTATATAAAAGGTTTTTCTTAAAAATATTATGTTAAGTCGATGTCTGAATTCTAAATTTAAAGCAAGTTGTTCATACATTGTTTCGATAAAAATCAAGTCAGTTAGGCAAATATCGTCAATTTTTATTGCCGAGAACAAAATATTTACGGCTTTTTTTTTCGTTTAATTAAGCTATTTTTATTAAATGAGCGTGTTTTTGCAGATTTGCCCAAGGATGGTCCGCATATCAGTGGACAACAGAAGAACTACCAGACCGGCGATGAGTTGACACTTAACTGCACCTCCAGCAGATCCTTCCCAGCTGCCTTGCTACAGTGGTACGTCAATGAAGAGAAGGTAAGAAATGTCATACACATTTAATTAAAAACGTTCATCATTATAAGCGTTTTGTGGATGCGACGGCAGACGAGACTTTCTTGTACGTTCAGCAGTGGACACACTCAGATGTAGATATATTTGTATAAATCTGATTAAACATCGTCTTACTCATAGTGAAATGCAATAATTTGGGGTGGATACCAATATCTTGCTAGAAATATATTTATTTAATATAATTTAGTCGTTTTTATTGTATTTTTCATTAATCTTCTCTTTCAGTTACCGCAATTCAGTTTACTCATAATAGTTTCACTGTCTTAAAACCTCACCCGACTACCTAAAAAGGAAATAAATATTAAACCATCTTTTTAAAATGTCTTATTGTAGGACTTTGAATCTTGAAAATTATACATAAATTTACAAATGCAATTCTGAATTAAATAATTTCAGGATTTTATTAACAAACAACATATTTCAATGTTGGCTAAAAATATAATTGGGTGTCACATTTTTATATAAAGCCGCGTTAAGAAAACGTCGTTACCCAATAAAATGTTATATAAAGTCAGATTTAATAACAATTATTATAATTATTCGGATTATTTGAATTTGTTTTCAATACTATTATCTTTCATGGATAATTAATCCATACCAATACTTAATCAATTGTCCCAGCCTCTGCTGTTCCTTTTTCTTTGAAATTGACGAGAGAAATGTCATAAAATATTATATTTGATGTAGATTTGTGTGGCTGTGTGTGTGTAATCATTTATTAACAATTATTATTGCTTAAAATTATTAACATTCTAAGCCACTAAGTTAAAAATGAATATTGAAAACAGCAAATTCATATTTCTTAAGTTTTCAGTATAAAGTGTAAGAAAACGTTTTTCGCAAAGAAAATAGTGCAATTTGTAGGCGACCGAACGGAGTAAAATTACCCATTTTTGTACTCTTGTACAACTTATAATTAAGTTGCCTTCATAGGAAATAAGTACCGTCAATGGCATACTATTAGCAGACACATTAATACACTTTGACAACTACTTTCATAAATATTATACTTCAACTCTTATTTGTTAAAGTTTTTTAATTATCCTTTAAAATATGAATGTTATACCAGACATATTTGTTCAACTATAAAATCTATCGTTATTTGCCATTTAGAATAGAAAATCAGATATTATTATATCGTTTTACATTAATATCATTGTTTCCTATAGATACCACTCTAAAAGCGACGATATATATATTTTTTAAATGATACAAAACTAATAAGTATAGCCGCTCTTTAGTATCAATTTTTTTGTGCCTAGTAGTTCTTAAAACTTCGGATAATTATATTATACATTGAATATACTTAGCAAAGCTTTAAAATGGCAGAGGTCACGATATAAAACCAAGCGGGTATAGCTCAATGGTCTAAATCAGGGGTCGTGAACCTTTTTATGCCTAGCGCCCACTTTTGCGTATTTTTCATGGTAAAATTTCCCTACTGCCCACCAACCTCACTATATTTCAAATCAGTATATGCGTGGAAAAAATTCTAGAAGGAATGTAGGAGATTTGACCAACGCCCACCGCCCACCACGGAAGCCCGTATCGCCCACTAGTGGGCGGTACGGACCAGGTTGACGACCCTTGGTCTAAATGGATAAAAAAAAAGGATTTTTAATCGATTTCTGAGCTTTAAAATATCCTCGGTTGGTATGAATTTGATCCCTCAAAATTGGTGGTAGACGAAAGTCGTCCCGTGAAGACCACCCATTCATAGTAAATTCCCGTAATAATAAGGATGATGCGTGAATATCGGGCTGTAGTCTATGACGTTGGCGGATCAACACTTCACATGCAGCCCTAAGCCATATGCACCAAGGTTTGCGGCATATAATTCCACAGATGAGACTTCAGAATTACTATAACTATCTGTCGATATTCTCCTGTATGTGTTTACAGAAAAAAAAAAGCTGAATCATAGTAGCTGATTTTATTGCAGTTATTTGTAATGACTGTAGGTCCCTTAAAATAACGTCTGCCTTAATGTGCCTCCCGACAGGTATGGTCCAGCATTTAAAGCTTCATGTTAGAAGCTACGAGTTCAATCTCCAATGAAGATTAAAAACATTTTTAATTTCTAAATTTGTCAGTTTGAAATGGATTACCCATAAAAAAAGAAATATCAATGCATTTAATCAAAACTAGTAGTAGACCAAGGGCATCCCACAAACACCACTTATTATGCTACAGATTTGTGAGTGCTGCGCTGTAGTCTAATGTCGTTGGCGTGGATCAAAATTCTACGAACAGCGCTTAACCAACCTCAAAATTGTAAACGTGAAAGAATCTACAGTTACGTACTGCTGCAACGCCTAGATGTTTTTACTTTTAAGGTATAAAAACAATACATCTGTCTTAGGTTACGAACCCCCGAGAGCTGGTGGAGTACCCTCCCGTGTCACACCAGCACGGGCTACTGTCTGCCGTGCTGGGGCTAAGGCTGCCGTTGCGCGCGCGTCACTTTCCTGATGGTTCACTGCGGGCACGCTGCGCGGCGCGCGTGTCTCCTGTGCTGTGGACAGCTGACCAGGAGTCCTTACTGGAGCGCGTGGCACCCTTGCTTGACAACCGAGAGGCGTTACTACTAGGTAAGATCATACGTTTCACTCCAAACTACAGATCATCGACTGCCATCTTCTGATCTTCGCCTTTAACTATCAACAAAACATGTATTTAAACAGAGAATATACGTTTATTGTTATTAATTCTCTCCCTAATTAGATTACAAAAACACAGCAATCGGAAAAACATATTTCAATAATGCCTTTATTAAGAAAAACTATTATACAAAATAAATATTTTTCAGAGATACCATACATACAACTAAGCATTATTAATGTTACGTTAATTCAAGAGATACTCTTACTAAATAATAATATTCTACTGTGTTAGAAACATATATTTATTAGTCGTATTTTAGTTACTTAAAATAATTAACTATTTGGCAGAAATTGTGTATAAGTCTGGCTATAATATTATAAATATGTTAATGAAATAGAAATAGAAATAGACATTTAAATTCTGAAAACAAATATTAGAATTTCTAATCTGACTCGGTTGTATCTATTTTGAAATACTTGCTGGATAAAGCCAAACTCGATACGGTAAGACATTGAGAGTTGGTGCAGTAACCAATAGTTTTCCGCTGGGAGACCTGCGGTCAGCACTGCCGGCGTTCTGTACGCTGGAAACATGTTCGTAATTAAGGCACTAAATAAAATGAATAGCTGAAAACAAATATACATTTTGACCATATTAAGCAATTTTAAAACTAATTTTGATACTATGATTCTGTTCAAAGACAGGCAATAAAAAATAAAGTGCAATGTTTCAGTTAAATCTAATTTCATCAACCAAACATTTTTCTTACTTTTAATAATTTGAATCTAAGTAAATAATCGTACGAGTTAAAACATGTTAAACATAAAAGATGTTAAAATTATTAACAATATTATATTATCGGTTAAAATTATCTATTTTTCTTTAGCCATATTCTGAGGACACATACTATATGTGTTATGAAGCAAACATTCCGAGATCGCATAGAAAAGTAAAGGAGCTTCTATGCGATAATATTTCTACTCCCATAAGATTGTCACCGGAGCCCATTGACTATCCCCCGGTGGCTGCAGCACTCTCATTTCACACCACAAGACCATAACAGGTGTGCCGCGAGACGTCTCCAGGTGTCTCAAACGTTCACTTTACTTTGAAACAGGGCTGGTCACGTTTATGCGCTTTAAATCTATCGCTTTAAGACGATAGAGGGAACCTTCATATTTCCTGGTAAAAAACATGATGAACTCCTGATGTCAAAACGGAATATATTTTGAAGTCAGGAATATATAATATTTTGCAAGTAATTTGTAGCGGCCATTTCTCCACTCTGATTTAGTGCAAAATATTGAGTTTCTCAAAACTCTATATTTCCACAAATAATAATTTATATAATCGATATGAACACGCTTAATCGAATTAAATCACCCCACAGAATTCATAAATACTCAATAGATTTTGTTGAGAACTTAGTACTGACCAAGCATCCGTAAATAATTAAATTAATTTCTTTCGATAGGGTATTCTATATTTGAGAGTCATGTACCCAAGAAAGATCATAAAAACTAAAATTTCTCGTCATAGTCCAACCCTGAAATATCCATTATTTTGATATTACCTCACATTCCTGTAATATGTCATCATCAAATTAATTGGATTTAATTCAACCTCTAATAATCGACGTCGAATCGTGTTAGACGTCTTGAGATGATTCCTCTACATGCTGAAACTTTAACAATATATAATTCTGAGCTAATTGCCGAATAACGTTTATCAAATATTCTCCTTCAACAAGGTTGTCTGGATAGAACGCGAAATAATCCATAATATAATCTTTCACGACTGCTTAATAATGTTTAATAGATAATGTGCATATTAAATTGTAATTAACCACAGCAAAACAGCTTAATACACCATGGATCAGCTTTTCTGAGTAATGTATTGCTTACATGATTTATCT
Organism: Glossosoma conforme; assembly: GCA_022606575.1. Classification (NCBI taxonomy): domain Eukaryota; kingdom Metazoa; phylum Arthropoda; class Insecta; order Trichoptera; family Glossosomatidae; genus Glossosoma; species Glossosoma conforme. The sequence continues at coordinate 1,233,822 of JAGTXR010000092.1, forward strand.
AAAGAGAATGCTGTATGAGAGGATAATTAAATAGTCTTCTTTCTTATATCCTCCGCTTTGTACTGGGGGATTATCGGCATCTACTAGCAGGTGCCATGCAAAAAAAACTGGTACTTTACATAGGTTTATGTCAATTTTTGCAACTATCTTGCTTTATCTGGTAAATATGTTTATTTTGCTTGACGAAAATAAAGATGATATGTATTTTGATAATAGTTTTGTTGATTGTTGGTATCTTGCATTTTCTGTTTCAGTGAAAAGTGGTTGTTCGCGGATGATGGCGTCCATGATGGTCATTACGATGGTGGTTTTGCAGATGGCCACGTGACTACTCCAATGCTAAATAACCTGCTGCAGATTTCACCCTATTCAAAACCGTTGTACATACCATGTTGCGTAACTTAACTTAAACTAGTCCTGTTAGATTAAGGTTTAATTTAATTTAATGATAGCTTAGTTCTAAGCGTAATACAATCCCATACTTTAGTGTCATTATATATGTCATGAAAAAAGTTTTTGTTTTAAACATAGATTATATCAATTAAACAAATATTCAGAATGTTATTCTTAAAATTAAAAATATATTTTATTACTCGTATTTAATTTTTGTATAACATTTAGGAATATTTTTTGTTAATACTTATTTGGTCAATTTGTAATAAATCCATGTGATTATCATTTTTACCTCTTTATTCACTTACATACTTTACTAAATATATTTACGTAGGAGTATACAAAATTAAAGTATATTACATGCATATCATTTTCCACCTTGTATCAATATTCAATTATAAATTTATATGTACAATATTTTGTGGCTAGAAAATAATCATAGCGTATAATAGTTTATGACATTTATTTCACATGTTTAAATTACTTAATTGAAAGTAAATAATGGTTCTAAACCGCATGACGATTATTATAATTGTCGAATTAAATAATATGAAGGGGCTTGTTTTAGTTAATTTCCAATAATGTCACCTGTGTGTTCCCATTATCCAACATCATAAATATTAATTAATAGTATGGCTGATTTGCTGTGATTAATAAATTATTTATTTTGTATTAAGTATTCTAGACATCTTATTCTTATGCGAACATATCAAATACGGTTAAACTAGGTTAAAATATATTATATCGGTAAGCTTAGTTATTCATAGTTTTGTCTTTATTGCATCATGTACGATTAAGGATTAAATTGAAAATGATCATTGTAATATTTTAATATGTAGATGTATTTAAATCATTATAATTATGATTTATTAATTAAAGTGCTACCTTTATAAATTTTGTATTTATTATCCCAACTTTCCAACATGGATTAAAAATGTACAACTCTCTACATATAACATATTATAATAATAAACAAGATAAAGGGTCCGCCAAATAACTTTTTTTTTTAAAACAGGGCGCAAAACATCGAGTGTAGCTTCGGCTGTGTGGCACGTAGCGCCGTCCTGTTGAAACCAAATGGTGCCAATATCCTCCTCTTCAATTTTTGTGAACAAAAATTCGTTCAACATGGCCGCGCCGCATGGAAGCGCCATTGATGGCGCTTCACGCACACTTTCTGCCACAGCAGCAATATTCTCGGGTGTACGCACTGTTTTTGGCTTTTCACGCTTTGGTTTATCGATGAGAATGCCAGTTTCTTTCACTTTTTTCACAAGATAATGAACATACGGAGCTGACGGTGATTCTCTTCTTCCAAAATCCGTACGCAATTTTCGCACACATTCTGCAACATTACCATGATTTTCAAAATAATGTCGCAATATTTTTCAGCGTTGTTCAAGCGTATACACAACCATATTCGTTCAGCGGAAAGATAAAACTAATTATTTGTCAAATCAGACATGAGCTAAGTGTTACCATTCACGAAATAAGCACTAGTTGAAAAAAAAAGTTAGATGGCGGACCGTATATTATAATGCTCTTGTTATTAAAAAATCATGTTATTACAATTCTCTTTTAAAGGTACAAAATGTTAAAATAATGTCACCTAGCAATTTACCTAGATCTTTTTAGGAATCAGGTACGCTTGCAATTACCCTAACTCTTAAACAGACACCACAAAACATCCGCATACATTGTCTAACCGAACTCGTTGAAGGTCATTTAATATAATCTATTAAAGTAAATCGACATACATTTGATGGTATCCTGCGTGCGTTTATTTAAATGTAATAAGAGCCAAAAATCATATCATGATAGTTTTATAAACATATTTATTTTAATAACGATTCAGGTAACATAGTCGTACTAAAGGCGACGTCTTATAATTTAACTCAAAGGAAAGCACCTGCTAAGGGTGCTATCCTTTGAGTTTATAGAACTTAGTATAATCAGTCCACAGATTATACTAAGTTCAAGCAGGTAGGCTCGACACTGCATGTGGGAAGGATGATAAATGTTTGTGTACGTGCAGAGATTGGCTTGTCAATGGTGTTTAAGGACGAGATAGAGAAACTGTTCATTCTCAGTCAACATAACTATAAAAATGCTCAAAAAGTGATTGAAAGATCTAACGTTGATGAATTGGCTTAAGAGCAGTATCTATGACAGAAGTGATAAATATGAGCTTTGTGAACCAATTGAATGTCTTTGTTCTATAGATTAGAGATCAGACGTAAAACGGGCATTGTTTATCAGATTGATACTTTTTCATAAGGACAACTAATCATATGAGGTTACTCTTGACACGTGGTTTACGTGAAAGAAAATCCAGCATCTATCGAATATCCAGTTTATATTCAGGAATAAAGTAAAGTAGCTAGGAACGGCCGAATACCACATGCGGTAAATGATTTGTGTCAGATCGTACGAAGATGTAAAACCTTCGAGCGGATGACCTGAACAGTCCTGATCTGAACAGCCAAATGTTATATTCGTTAAAGAAAAATCCTGTTGAGCATTAGTACCAAGTGGTCGTTGGGTTCATAATCTCCTTTAAAATAGTGATTAAAAAATAATCATAATAATAACTACAGCCCCCATCTTTTTAGTTTCTAGGATTTCTTCCCTGGAAATTATATAGAACCATATTCTCGTATGAGTATGTTCCCAGGAGAACATTTGGACGCAGAAATTGCTTTTGGACGAGGCATGGGCAGTGGCAGCTGACAAAACTGAATGGCAGTAAAATATGGTGACCATATGTTCCAGGTATGGTGTGGATACCTGAAAAAAAACATTAAGTAAACTTTTTGGTGAGTAATAAATGCAATACTGAAAGTTTAAACTTAATTAAATGCTTAATAAACTGCTTATTATGCTGGCATATTATTTTTTATGCATCATAATGCTCTAAGATAAACATTTGAATGTAAAATATAATTGAGCGAACATATTCCAACACAAAATTAGAGAAATATGAAATATAAACATCATAATGTCTAACTTTATTACTCCAATTGTCACTCAAGTGTTGTATTTGTTTCGGATTGTTGTCGTGGAAGATGGATAAGGATGACAATTGCACAAGAAAGAGCTCCACTGGATGAGATTAGGTGGGTGAGAATAACATCAGCCGTAATTATATTGTAACGAGAGACTTTTAATCTTAGATGACAGGGTTAAAAATACTAACATAACATAACACCATATTATTTTCACGCTTTAAATTGCTGACGCATATTATTTTGCGTAGATTAATCAATAAAAAATCTTCTAAATATGATCGAAAGATGGATTTTATTAAAAAATAAATAAAGTTGAGACAGTTACGACCCGGATCGAATGCTTATCAGGTAGCGATTATCTAATTGTTTGTCCTCCTTAATGTCTCAAAGACTCTTGTCTTAATTAATCTTGAAATAAGGGAAACTTGTCGATCACATTGCATCACTGTTTTTGGTACAACTTTGGAATTTTTAGTTGATTTGATAATATATATAAGACTTTGGTAGCTGACAGTTGTGAGCAAATATGACAAATAGACAAGTAGTATCGTTCTCTCAGGGAGCCAAATTAATAGAGAAATACGTGTACCAGTATAAATAGGGCAAAAAGACCCTCGAAGTGTTATATATTTTTTCAATAAATTGATACAAACATACAAATCTACATCAAATATCATATTTTAATGACATTTCTCTCGTCAATTTTGAACCAACAAGAAACGAAATACGCAGAATTCGAACCGCGAACTATGCACCTAAGTTCCATACTATACACGGCGCGATCAACTTAGACAAATTTTTCCACCTAATGACGTTTTTTAAAATAATTTTCGACATATTTACGTTATTGGTACATTAATTTTATTACAGATGTCGTTTTTGTTATAAATTGAATGTACGAGTATGTATTTTATATTATTAAGATTCCATGAAACTATTTATTCAAAGGTATTATTATTAAATAACTTCTTAGGTTTTCACGGCCAGATTTGATATTGGGGCTTTTAGGCTTAGCCGGATGTGGCAAACTTCCTTCAACCAATATTTCGACCGCCAATGCAGGGCTCTTCTTCAGGATTGATGATTTATTTAGTTTTGAATTGGTTTATTCAGATTATAAAAAAAGATAATCTGAATAAACCAACTCAAAACTAAATAAATCATCAATCCTGAAGAAGACCCCTGCAATGGCGGTCGAAATATTGGTTGAAGGAAATTCGCCACACGGCTTAACCAAAAAGCCACAATATCAGGTATTAATATGTTTGAAAAAAGATATTTTCGTGTTTTAATATATAATTGTACACGAATTGGAGGGACAATTAAACAATAATATTTTTGTAATAAATGTTTGTGTAGTCGAGGGCTGGGCGTAGAAAGTAAAGACGGCGGGAACATGTGGGCGGACCGCCCATTAATGTAGTCGCCCATCAAGTTCAGCGGTCGTCGATGTGAGCTGGGCGGCGGCGGCTAGTCAGGGCGGAGGGCGACCAAGCTGAACATCTACCTGCCGCCCAAAAGTATTTAACTTTTACAAGGGTGGAAATTAAAAAAGTTCCCGTCATAACGTCCCTCTTAACTTCACAAACAATATGTCGACCCCAAAGTGATGTAACTTGAACGCTAAAAATGTTAGACGGCATGTCCTTACAGAGAAGTGATTTCAATACTTAAAAGTAACGACTTTGAAATGTCACATTTATATTTTTTAGAAATAGCTTTCTTCGCCAATTTTGTATAAAATATATCACATATTAATCATAATGACACTTTTTCACTGATGAACCTATTAACTACTGTGTAAGACACATATTTAACATGTTCATACTTGTATAATATATAAATCACATTAACTCAATTAAAATAAACATCAATTCTAACATTACTTTCGTGACAAAATCATCGTCATTTTTTTTAAATTAAAACATAAAGACTACGTTTAAAGACTCTAAAATAAAAAATAAAAACAAATATTCAGTACAAAAAATAACACTTTCCCGATCAAGAGCCACAGAATATATCTTTATGAATAGAAATAAATAAACATAGTTTTATCATTAAAATGATAATTTAATTATATTTTTCATACAAAAATTTCCATAAACGACAAGTCAAATTAATTTTTCAAAGTCAATTTTTTATTGTTTTTTACGTAAAATAACAACGACGTAGCATTTATAAATGCGAGTTTTAATTTAATATTTTACGAACGTTTCTGAAAAAATAACAGTGCATTTTCATTTCAGAAAGCGTGTATAATGCCGACTCGTAATTTATGAGTTTTATTATAAAGAAACAATTCCCACCGTACGATCTCCGAGAATTTTAACACAATGAAATAACAATACGAGTGGGAAGATTTTCAGGAGACAGCTAGTAATGAAAAAATACTCACGGTACATTAAGTACATGAGCTAAGCGAGTTTTCTATTTGTCATTGTTATTCTTCTTACTAAAATCTGAGTATCATGGTGTACTTATACTCAAAAATATCCACATATAATTTAATTATCTCCAGTATTTATATTCCATTTAAAGACAAAAAAGATTTTTATTTGAAAAGAACCAAATATTTTCAATATTTCTTTGTTTAAAATATTCATAACTGTATTGTTGCGGCTTTTAAAGTGAAATTGTGTTACTAAAAATAACATAATTTACATCATATAATATGCATGCCAATTTCAACCGTTCTCACTGTCAGAGAGCTTATTGTTTTCGTTGTACTTACCGCATATGCTTAATATATAATAATACAATATTATAAATAACAAATTCAGAATACATTGTTTTATGATACACTTACGTAAAATTATCAGTTATTAGTCAACATCGTAAGAACTAAAACCATTCACTATACAAAAATAAAATAACAAATGGAGAATATGATAATTTAAAAAACACTTTTTTAAAACGGCCATTGAATCTGATTTGAAAGAAGGCTTTGTATTAAGGACTTTCCACTTAGAGAGCGGGTGCGTTATTCCAACAAAATATGTTTGTCAAGATATAAATGCCTCCGTGTGATGATTGGGGATGAAGTTAGGGATCGAGCCGTTAAGCTCTGTCATATTCAAGGAGGACTTAAAAAGCTCGAAAATCTGGTCCCGTGTACGAAAGCACTTAAAGCTTCAACCCTTTCGGCCGTGACAACAATATCTGCGTCACGACAAAGGCGTTTGACAGAAAATGTCGTAACACTACTTAAATATATTACGGGAGATGGAGCAACAGTAAGGTGTACACCACGGGCAGTGTTTTTGGTCAGCAAACCATTAATTAAAGTCAATGAGATAAATCTCATTAGTTTCAATCGATTGTCCTCCTGAGTGAGAGTACTCAAAGACTACAATAGTTGATATCAAATGAAACGAATTTGAAAACTTAACTATTATAGATACAATAAATGTAAATAAAAGTTTATAAAATTTTCTTGGGGGTGCTGCGGCTCCGCAATATACAAGTATATGAATGACCCGCCACTGAATATAGGTATGTTTTAATTTCTGATACCGTGCGTTAGTTTGTCAGTGCCTCTATGCGAAATCTTTCAGCGCTGATCGTGTAAGCTTAATGTGTAATAATGTATAATGCCGCGCGTGATATCCTCGTGACGGTGTCAGTTTATAAGGAGTTGTCAAGCGCAGGCTGCGGCCAGGCATCCGAGCACCAGGCGGCTGGGAAGCCTCCGGGCCCATAAATAATCCTGGTCCAAGCCCAGACAGCACCAGTAATTAATAAATATTGAACCTGTCACGGAGGCGACCTGGTCAGTGCAAACTTGTGCCATAAATCCACTCTCTAATGCAGGAGGATGAGCTCTCAACAGCCGCCAACTAACACCGATTGCGTTGTTTATCGAAGTCAAAGTTTAACAAGCATGTCGATTGAAATAAAATGAAAAAAGTGTAATACACTATTTTATGAAATAAACGCCGCTTTTTAAAACGGATAAATTATTTTTATTCATTGTATATTTAAACATGAGTTTTATAATGATCTGTGTGTGCAAATTTTCTGCGCTATCAAAGGGTATGATCAGATGACATAGCCGCTCTAGGCTGAAGTATAAGAAGACTTGGAACAAAGCAAGAATAATGGGAGATAGCACAACTGTATGGCATCTTTATGTGATTAAAGTACATTTGAAAAATGACAATATATTCGTACTTAATTAACTTAATTTATATATTTAATAAATTCACAATATTTAAGGTGTGTACAATATTAGGCACATTAGGTTCATGCTTCATCAAATTACTTTGTAAATCGCCCTTCTAATTCAGAAGATGAGCTTTCATCCACTCGCCAGACGTCAAACTTATGCTGCTTATTCATGTTAAAGGCCAATTGCAAAGTGTTAAGCAGGACAGTTTTAATTCTTAAAATTTATATTTTACGAAATGATTTCAATGTAGTGAAACAAATTAAATATTAGTTTATATATTTTTTGTCTACCTTTCAACTAATTCAACAACGAGTTACATTTGCTATAAATAGTCAAAATAATGCATACTCCTCGTATGTACTAATGGCTTTGCCCTTGAACTCTTCGCGATTCAACTTTGGACAATAAAGACCAACCTTATGAACCTGATGGAATAAAATATTGTAATAAATAATCTTTAATATGTTAATGTGCTAATAAAATAAAAGGCTTACTGCATAGTGACTTATTACTTTCAGGATGAAAAAATAAATACATGTCATGGTTTCGATAATAAATCTTGACATATTTTAATGTGAGTGTTGAGTTTATCAAACAGACTTCTTTAAAGTGTAATTCATAATTTCCTTACCTAAACAGCCTACGTCCCCGTTGATTTTTTTAGAATACGTTCCAACTAACGAGCGGTTTTCACATAATAATAACATTTTGCTCAAGTTATAGTTTTATTATTTATACATAGTTTAAATCTCAAAATATAGGAAGGAATTGATTATCAAACATGTTCCGTGAAAAAATAATAAGAAAAGGTTTCTCGAATGTACACGTATGCTTAGATTATAAGTGAATCGCAAAGAAATATATTTTTAACTCTAATAAATTAAATATTATTATTGTTTACAGCAAATAAAAATTAAATCAAACAATGCATGTCGTACATTTCTCAAAGAATAAAGGATATTTTTGTGTTGTTATTTTCCTACTTCCAATTCAATTTAGCAGACTTATTTTATTATATCCATCTTATCTTCCCCAGTGCATTTTCAATATTTTCCAACGAATTCAAAGTGTAAGCGCTCTCGCATGACAAAATAAATTGAAATCGCATTTTCCGCACTAACAAAGGAACAGAAGGAGCGCCTCTCCCCGACAATATTGGGATCTCTATTACATGCTTTATTACTCATGCCTTCATTCAGAGGAGACTGAAGATGCACTTCAAGGAGGCTATTGTTACAAAATACCTGAAAAATTACTCGATATATACTATAAAGAATACCAAAAATACTTTTTTCATGGTACGATTGAATTATATTTTCTTTGAATTCTATAGCTACCGCGCAATACTAAAGTATTTTAATGGATTAAAATTTGATACCAGTAATTTAAGAACCGTTTTTTTAACTTTCAGTAATTGTTATTTACATCATTCGTTAATAAATGAGTGAATCTTGTCTCATCTTGCAATTTTGTCGCGTCAATAAGAAAATATTCAGGAATGTATTAAATTTGACAATAGGAGATTATTTAGAATACAGGAAGTACGATGGTTAACTAAGTGACGAATCCTTTAATTGTACATTAATAAACATTACTAATATACACATAATATGTTTATAAAAGTAACAAACACAAAAAAAATGGTATAAGCGCCCATCAAATAACACCGTTCTTCGCATAATGTTTTATAAATAATAAAAGCAGTAAAATACCAACAAAATACGTACGAGTAGGACTTGTTGGAGTAACGAATACGTAGGTGAAGCAGAGAATACAAGAGTCTTTTACGAGTATACTACATTTGAAATTAATTAGATTGCGATAAAAAATTTGATGGACATTTATTGATCTGCCAAAATTACATGTAAGCATTTTCATGTGTTTCATAAATAATCGTTATTACTCTTATTTGTATTATGAATAATCGTTTCTAAAAATATATAATTCTTGTTATAATATATACAGATGAAGTTGTATAAAATATGTGTTCAACTATGAAACGTTTTGCGAATGAACTGAAGTAATTCGTGAAAAAAAAACTCTTGCTGGGATTTGTCTGCCAGCGAAACTTCGATAATCTGCAGCCCGGTGGGACTCTTGGCGTAATGGTTCGGAGGAGATTTCAAATGCTCCTCAATGAGTCGCTGCTCTCAAAGCCGGGCGAGGGCTCCAGGAGCTCCAGGAGCTCCCGGGATCCCACACGAGGGACACGCGGATAAGGGGCGCGATGACCGGAAGTTTAGATAAGAGCCTCGTGACTGAAACTGTCACTTTGCACAGCTGTGTCATTTCAGTGAGCCTCCTGAACAAAATTAAATCAAGCAAAATACTGAAAAAACCGTTTTCAAAGATTAATCATACAAAAATTGGGTTGAGCTGCTCCTTATGGTCGAATGGTGATATCCTCATAGACTTGGGCTAATCATCAGATCTTCTTATATTTTCTAATCAAATAATTGCGACAAGATATTCCTTGGATACTACAACTTCAATTTCTTAAAGTTCCTGGATTTTTGGCTCGCAGGTCGTCAAAAACTATTGTATATATGTTCCCAGGTGGACCTCGGGATCCATAGATGTCTTAGGACTAAGTATAGACAATTGCAGATGAAATGAGTGGCGGCAATTTTTGGTGACCATATTCTGCAGATATGGAACGGATATGGGGTAAATTATATATTTATATTAACACTTAAAAGGTTCAGAACATGTAAACATAGTAAAAATTATTATTGAAAAATCATTTTTAATTTAATTTTAATCACTTTATTTATTATTGTTTCTTTAATTTATCCAGTAAGAAAATGTAATAAATAAAGTAAAAGATCATTGTTTTACATTTTTTATCGATATTTCTTATTAAAATTACATCATTTCAATATTATACTATAATATAAATGCAAATAATAAAAAATAATAATAATGACTTCTAGAGAAAGACAAACATGTTATGAAATTTCAGAACCTTTAATATTCTGAAATATTACATTTTTTTATTTAATTTAAATTTAAATTTCCAATTTTCTTAACAAATTCAATATCTTCAATGTCAGGAAGAATGTTTTTCATTTAATTATTTTTAATCGTTCATCAAAAACGTCTCTAAAATTATATTTCTTAAATGTTTATTCGAATGTTTGTTTACTAAACACGTTTTTTGTACAAAACATTTCATGGAACACCAAAAATAATTTTCAATATTTTTTATTACAAATAAATACTACGAAATACGCCGTCACATATCCATTTTTAAATGAAACGATATTCATGAACGTAATTGCTACATACAGAAACTAATAATACCTTATAATTCATTTGACTTTTTGTGAAATTCTACACTGCAGTAACTCTGAAGTAAAGGACTATCAGTAGGGAAGCTTCTGTCTGTCCGTTGCATAGCAGCAAGAGCGCCTATCGTTGAGCAGCTTATCCTGTCCTGCACTCCAATGCTATTAGGCGTTACTCCTTTAGAATTCGCGGTGCAGTAATGCTCTGCGTTGTATAAAGTAGTATGTACTATAAAAAATAAATTTACAAATCGACTGATTTATTTAAGAAATTATGTATATTTTTTATGATATTATTGACAGCAAATACAAATTATTTAAATTATGACAAGAATCTACCAGTATACTGAATTAAAGTCAATTAAAAAATTCACACAGTTTTCCTCACAGAACTTGTTACAAATGAAGGATTATTATCGATGAGATTTAAAGAAACAAACTCTGCCCTATCTTGCATGCAGGCTTTTGGTCTACTAAAAATATCTTAACATTGTTTGATAATTTAGAATTTCATTTTAAATAAATGTTCAGGGAAGACCCTTGCCGGGTTTATTTGTTACTAATTGAAAATAATATGAGTGAACAAATCACGAAGTAGACTTTATTGTTTGCCGGTGTTATGTTGGTGTAAGATGAGAAAAATCCAGTTATGAGAGACAAATAAAAGACAAGATGTCACGATGGTAATATTTATATTTTGTAATGGAAAATTATTTAACCCGACCTATTTCCAATGCAACGAAAGATCATTTAAAAAGTGGAATTGAAAATTAATAAAACCAAGCTCTTTTTGGAGATGGCTGCGACGATAATTTGTAGAGCACACATCACACAGAAGTGGCGGGTCAATTTGGAATTACGAGAGAGAGAGATAGTAATTACAGAAGGCAACATTGCACGAAGACTAAAACTTGGATAAATTAACACATGTTGTTGTTCACCTCTTAAGACTAAAAGATTCAGGCCTCGGGGACTGAACACATACAGTGAACAATGTGAAAAAACAAACATATTTTTTACCATGGATTATGGAAAATATTAATCTGATGGTTGACTGAAAGTTCCTGCATCCGTAAGCGATATAAATATCTTTTAAAGAGGTGGATACTGAACAAAAAATCATTTGAAAGGATCTACAATAGAAAACACTGCACTGTGATGAAATTCACCGCCCGGATCTGGGGTTGCCTGGTGATGGACCTGCGGAGTGCACCGGATAATCCCGCGCCTTTTCAAAGACCAAGAAATTTTATATCCGCCGCAGCTCTTCAGGGACAGTGCATTGCCTTTGAAACGGATCGGATAAGCTTATTTGATGTAGAATCATCAATTTTTGAATAAAATTCTTACGGTTTTACATATTTTTAAGATGTCGTGCACTCAGAATAGATGAAGGAATATGAAACACGTAGAAAATACATTTGTCTTATTTTTTTCACATACAAAATAAGAATTACATACTTGTCACCTAAAGAGCTACTTACACAAGCGATATATATTGCCAAAATGCTCAATTCTTAAATAGGGACAGAGTTATATAAACATAATTATCATTATAGCTTTTGTAAATGTCTACTAGTATGTTAATACAATTACACAATACCTTTGGTATAATACAATACTGCGTTTTAAATGAACGCAGTAAAATATATGATTATATTTGTGTTTCTTTATCCATTTTTCAAATTTAAGTAATTTCGCAACATACATTTTGCGTAAATAGCTCTTAAAATTATTTTACTATAAATCAAAGTCGGTTAGCTGTTGTTGTAATTTTTATTTTTTGATATAATATAAACTATATCTTCAAAGCCATTAGATAAATACCTACAAACCTCATCACTTAATTAATTTTTTCGATGAAAGAAAAAGTTTTTTTTAATTTTTTATGTCAGACTTAAAAATACCAGATTTCTTACCGTAATTGAAACATGTTATTTATCAACAAAATCGTGGATTCAATAATATATGTTTTTTGATTATTCACATGAATTAATTTTAAAATACAATATCTAAATGTACAAGAGTTTCTCTTTACGAAACAATTCAACATGACGTTTTCAAAATAAAAAATATATTTTAGTTTCATTGCTCCAGTGATCGAATCCGGTTACGATACACGTGAATGATTTTTCCACTCATAAAACAGTCAGAATAAAAGTATCGTAAGATATTGAGAGGATATAAATAAAATTCCAGATTTATGTGCTCATAATGTCTTCTCTTTAAAATCATAAGCAGCGAGCTTATAAATAATCAGGGGATTTGTTATATCATTAAATTTTATTTAAATATTGTCATTGATATAATACTTTAAAGATTAAACTTTAAAAACAAAAAGTTGTGACTTATATGATATATAAATTGGTTATTAATTAGTTCTCTTAATAATCTCTTAATAATCTTAATTCTCTCAAGTCATATAAATTTATGGTATTTATAAACGTACATACAAAATTTTAAGGCTTATAAAGTGAAGCATCTATTTACTGCTAATTAAAAACATACTACTTTTTCATATTTTTTGCAAGTAAGTTTTCTATTAGTGATCAACATGGGTGTATTATAAAATGTATAACTATATTTTCCAGTTACAATTTAAAAAAATGTACCACAAAATGCTGCAAGGATTTTTTTCTTGTTCGATATCGGATTACATATTTTTAAATTCCAATTAACAATAAACGAAATCAACATTTATGTTAAAGATAAAACAGCTTTTTTAATGATTTCCTTTTGTTACTCGTATGCTTATATTATAAAAATAATAATTAAGTAATAAGGTTATTATATAACTATAGCCAAGGTATCAGAGATCTGGGTTGATGTAAACGTTACTTAATGTACAAATTTTTAAGGAACGAAGGTCATCCTGTCTTTTTAATGAGTTTTTATGACGAAAATGATCACACGGAATACGTTTAGAAAAAACGTATATGTAAATATGTTTGAAAGAATCCATCCGCGCATTTATTTTCGCGAGCACTTTAGTATGGCCTTTCGCTATCTCCATAATGTTGCACGGTGAAGTTTCCAAGTAAAGCAGTAAGACGTCGGTTGCGATTTGTCTTTAAATGTATCAGGCTTCGCTGCTGACCAGCTCAGTGAAGATATCGACTACAATAAAGCCCTTCCGTTCCGCTGCACATAAAGCACGCTCCTTATCGGGCGGACCCACTGATAATATCTCCGCAATAAAAAGTCCAAAACGATTGTGGACGCCTTAACGTTTTGCAACAAACGATATAAAATTGTAAAAACAGCGAAAGCTTTCTCGGATTACATACGATTGGACATGTCGGTTGTGAACATTTTATACGAATGATTCGACTCATTGTTGTGTAAAATTTATGTGTACAATACAGAATAATATTTTTTATTACAAAATATTGTCTTTTAATAATTATTTGTAAATTAAAAATAAGGTTTAAAATGTATCATTAAATTAATATGATAGATATTTGATGGCATTGCATGTAGTAGTCAAAAGTGTAATATTTAAAAAAAAAACCTGTATAAAATATAGTACTCGTATATTTCAGTTGAGCTGACCTCGGGAGCATCCAGCTAACCATCTCATCTCGTTAAACAAAGCTAATTAACAAATAACCAAAATTTATGGTTATCATTTGTTCCATTCATTAAAGGTGAGAAGAAAATAAGTAAACAATAATAGCCATAAAAATATTTCTTGAAAATACAAAAACAAAACACTTATATGCGTCATATTATCTGTTAATATGAAGCAAGTGTTTTTTTTGCACTAAAGGGCATGTATTATTTATTAATATTTTATATTTAGTTTTATCTCATAAGTATGTCAATTGTAAGATTTTGATTTTATTTTGCTTCTTCGGTTAATATATATTTCTAGTGACATTGTATCTGGAGCTAATGAACCTTCTTGAGTTTACGCCATTTCAGTAATCGGATAAGCTAGTCTTAATGATGTGATAGTACTCTGCTTAGTAAGCTACGTAAAAAATGAACAAAAAACATTTTGAAAATATTGTCACCAATATAATATATAAATAGTTATAATGGTGATGATGCATGTGACCACCACTTCTGGTCTTATAGTAATATGTGGAGCGGCATATTCTGAGCTGAAGCCTCATGCGGGCACTCGTTACGGCAGCTCTCCAGAGTTTCCCACACAACCGAAAGCAATTTCCCACGACGAGCACTCCAACAGCGCTCGGCTTATTGATAGGGGAATACCCTAATTTCGCAAAATGATTATCATTTTATTTACGATCGCGTAGCAGGAAAATCTGAATATTTCAGATCGTCTCCGTCGATTATATACAGAGACGCCTGAGGTGAGTTATACTCATATCGCTGCGTAAATGATAAGGGATTTTTTGAGCATCATATTTGATTGAATTAAATTTATTTACTCTTACATCCATATGTATTTTAACAGTGTTGGTGTGTCAGGCTATCATTTGACCTTTTTAAAAAATTTCTTACAACGAAATCACCCGAAAATATGCCTCGAATATTACAGCTACCGTCTCTTCAAGTCCTCGAGCTTCTGCTTTGGAGGCCATCGGGAACTATGTATGTTTTAATGTGGATTTTCGGACACAAAGATATATTTAAACAAGGCATGGTATCTGACATAACTAAATGAAGACAACTTATGGTGTACATATGTTCCAGAAACGGAACGAATGTGGGAAGAAAAATGTGATATGAGCTGACAATATGGCCACAAAACTCAATGATAAATGTATGTATGAGTATTTACACATTTATTTTATACAATGTAGTATTTAATATTTTCTATAAATAAATCTGGACTTGCTATCTGAACCAGCTAGGAAACGTTACAAAAATATTTATCATTATTATTTACCGACGAGCATTCCAGTCGGTCGTACATTTGAAACGAAACAATAGCACCGCGTCTTCTGAGGAAAGTGCTAATGAAGCACCAGCTTCCACGGCTCCAGCCCCGGGATGCTGGCTCGTATATCATCCCAAGGAACAGAGCTCACTAGGATTTTGAAACAGACTATTTGCTAGCTATTAAATATAGCATATTGAAGCATAAGGTCACAAAAGCTTATCGTTAGATTCTTCGATTCATTCTCACGCAAAGATCTGCCAAAAATATATATTGTCGTAATAATTTCTGACACTGACTTAAATTGTTGGTAAGCAAAATTGGTCTCGGACTATTTTCAAAAATTAAAAGATGAAAAACTCCAAAAAAATAAATATTACTCAGCGCGGATAATATACGATCGAGAATTCGCGC
This sequence comes from Glossosoma conforme, assembly GCA_022606575.1. Lineage (NCBI taxonomy): Eukaryota > Metazoa > Arthropoda > Insecta > Trichoptera > Glossosomatidae > Glossosoma > Glossosoma conforme. The sequence continues at coordinate 1,249,944 of JAGTXR010000092.1, forward strand.
TGCAGACGTTTATATCATTTGTTTTTTGTGTAAAAGTAATGCCGCACTATTATAATGTATATGCGTATCACTTAGCATTTAAGAGGCAATGCATGAAAAAATATAAGCACGAGGATCTGTTTTTCTTCTCAAACAAATAGCGTACGAGCGACACACTGCACTATAAAATCGTTGACAAGAGATGAGACGGACTCTTTTCATCTAAAGCTGTTATTGTTAACAATAATCGATAACATATTTATCTATATTAAGTATCAATAAACAATCAATCACTATCTGTCTAAATAAATAATTGACAACTGCAGTAGTTATTTAAATCCGTGGTTTATTGAATAATTAAGCAGATTACAAATTTCGGTTTACCAGACATCAATCAATAATTTACAATAAATTTAAGCCGGAATTAAAATGAAGTGTAAAACATCCGTTCGCGTTATTAATTACCAGGGAGAGCAACAACTACAATATTTAAAAGGAAGATATCTCATTATTATGTAAGTTTCATAAATTTTATGTTCGTTATACGAGTGTTTAACTTTACTAAACAATTATTTGCATCTGGTATAGATTTTCTTGTCAGATGTTTTAAATTAATGTTGGTATCATGAAACTTACGCTTCGCCTTTTTACGAGTAGCATTCGTAGAGTATAATGTAACGAATCTGTAACAATAGCTGCAGAAACTATGTTTTAAGATCATGCTAAATTACCATACATGATGAATAAAAACAATATCACTTACTATTTGAAATAAAGATCACTTTGGAAAAAGTATAAGTAATTTTTATTTTTCGTTTTACTCGCATTTTTTTTTATTTATATAAAATATAAAATTGTATATTCGATATATACAAGTTCTCGGCATTTTAATTTACATGTACTTTTTTAATAATAATTTATGGTTCCAAAATATTTCAAAGAAATTATAATCACTATTTTGTTTATCCATACAATGTTATAGTTTACATAAACATAAACATTTTTCAACAATGTCACCTCAATAGGTATCTAAAATTCTTGCCACGTAAAACCAAATACACAAACAAATAAATGAATACCTGAAATTTTATAACATTAAGGTTAACTGACAATACATGGTGAACCTGCATAATAATTATTTTAAATTATAATTGAAATATAATAGTTGAATAAAGGTTTATAGGATAGATTTTATTTAAAAATAAAAAAACATTGATTACACCGTATTAATAGAATAACAAAACAAAAAATATTTAAAATTTCTTGCACAGCAGGAACACGTGTATTGTGCTGATGATTTTATCTGTCACGATTTACTTATACCCATTTAAATGTATTAAATGAACCACATACACGTATTGTATGAACATCATGAAATAATTGCCAGTTCCTAATCAACAACACGTATTTATTCATGGGACTTAATAATTAGGAATTTATTGTGTCAGGAGTGAAGAAAAGTAAAGATAAGTCTTTGCATAACCTCTAATACTACTAATCCTTTCTCATCGCACCCAAAAAACAGTGGAGATGTATAAAAATATACACGAAGATAAACATAATTTGATACATATCATCGTGTCAAAAACAACAAGGTCAGATCATGTCTGCTCAAAAGTGGGCGATGTCGATGGCGTTACTCCCGGTCTTCATCATATCTTCCTGGGTGTAGCTACTCGGACACAGCGCACACACCACAGGTGTGACAGGGTCTGCTCCACGCCGTAGTCACATTCAGTCGGTCCGCTGTAGAAATGTCTTGCATATTCCGGTCCAAAGTCTGTTAAGGGATATCCATATATTCCACCCCTGGTCGTGACCAGGGGCTAGGTCCTCTTTCGGGGCAATGCAAGTATTCCCCACATTTACTCTTCTCCACATGTTCAGCCGCAGGGTAGCCTCGGGTAACACCAATTCCGTTGTCGACTGTAGGAAACTTCTTCTTGATTTGAGCCGTGTGGTCAATAAGTGGTTACAAATAAGCATTTTTTTACATGTTATGCGTTTTAAAAATCTGACAATGATCAACTCTTCTAAAGAACAATATTCTTCAGCTACAATATAACTTTCAGCGTATATATATTTTTATTGTATTCTCTTTTCACTTGACCAAAACTATTTATTTCTCTATAATTCACATCATTTATACGTATTCCCGGTTCCTTTTAAAGCTTAAAACTGTTAACAGCACTTTTAATAGTAAAATATTAAATCTGACAATGAGCAACTCAAGAGAGTTAAGAAATGAAGAATATTTTTTAGATACGATATGTATTCAGTTGCTAAATTATTTTTAATTTTACTCGCATTGTACTCGCATAAAATGGTTCAAATTTATATGTCACACATTACTTGTGCACATTCCCGTTGACCCGGTTCTTGTCGTTAGGCTCGCCGGTGCGTCGTGGCGCACCTCGGTTAAATATTTGCGGCCGAGCGCGCCTGTCAGGTGTAATTTGCATTTTGAGTGAGGGATAAATAAACTACCAATTGATCACACGGGATTAGTTGTATCGCGTAAATCTACGATGCGGATGCGCGAAAACGTGACACTAGGAATCTGCAGTCGGCGCGATCACGCGGTACGATTCGTTCCTAAAGGTATAATATATTACTATATGTCTCGATTACATACCATCATATACACTTTGCAAAGTGAGATACATATCGCATTTTTTATTTTCTTTAATGAAAGCTCCTTTTCACACAACTTCAAGGAATAAGTACAAGAATAATCTAGAACTCAACTTCTACGTTACACGTGTATGTTGAAATCCTTTGGATTTTATCGCCTCGAATTTTGGTTAATGCTTTCATAAGTGGTCACTTCCTAGATTTATATCATGTAATATGAAATATTAATACAAATAAGTTCTTGATTTTTTCCATTTCCCTACAGCTGGAGCATATGATCGCCATATCATCTACAAATAGTATCGCGTTATTTAACCATTCCAGAGTTCGTAGTAACAATCCTTGAGTAAGCTTTAAAAAACAAGAGTTTTAATCAATTTATAATCTCTAATAATATCCCCAGTTAATATGGAATTGATCGATTACCCGTAAAATACATAGCCTATTAAAAAAATCGTCTTATGCACACCACCCTTTTACAGTGAGTCTTCGTAAAAATAGACTAAGAGTGACACTAATATGTGAATGCTAAACTTTTGTCTAATGAAGTTGACGGATCAATAATCTACATACATCGCAGACATCCTTGAAAATTCAAGGCGTCAAATAATTAATCACTTGTGAAAATCTGTATTATTCTAATTGTGTATACAAAAATAATTTAAAACTGTACTTATTGAAATCTGGAAGAACAACAATGTTAATTACGGTTCATCAAAATTATTCACTAAACATACGAGGTTCTCGCAAATTTCCTTAAATATTTGTAGGTGTTAGTAATAAAATTATGAATTTATGTATGAAAATATAATACCTTACTAATTTCTTCCGTAATTTTATTCATATCACGTCTTTGAGTGGGAAATAATCTCACTTAATATGGTGAAACTTCACTCATCTCAACTTCGCTCATCTAAAGTATTACGCAAAACGGAAAATAAATTTCCAAACCGGTGATTAGCCTTTTCATATGACGTGTTTCTTTATGAACTTTCAAGCTTTCCTAGTTTCCATATACAATAAATTATAACGTACATATAACGTATTAACTTTGAAACAAGAAATCTCACAAACTAACTACTCTTTATAATTACAATGCACGAAATGAAACCGTTTCATATGATATAAAATAATATTTTAATGTAACTATATTTACTGTTCACTGTTGCTTACTAAACAATACAAACATGAGAAATTTCAAGTTGTAGTAGTATAAGAATATTTATATCAATAAAAAATTTACTAAAAAATAAATCAATTAAACGAATGTATATATTTTATAAATATTGTCACTATTAAAGGGTAGGAATTCTCAAAGGGATTTTAGTGTTTCTCTGATATTATAATATATAGATGATGTTGAGGGATATTTGAAGAATTATTCTCACATATGATGTCGTCTACGTTTTAATGAATGTTCTTTTAATTGTGAATGATATTATATGTAAATTATTATTTTGATTATTTTAGGTACAGGAATTTCTTACTTAATTACACGTACTTAGTTATAGAGTTAGAAGCCATAAGAAATTATAAACCGTTTCTCCCTTTTTTGATCTTCAAACTCCATAATTTCGTTATATGGAATACTTTTAGATGCAATATTCTTCATAAGTTATGTAATTGATTTTAAACCATTGTTACAAATTACAGATATACCAGTAGAAATTTAATGATGTAAAAAATCTTTTGGTAAAAGCATTTTCTTAACACAAGCAGCGAGAGTAGCAACAGAAAGGCTGCGGTCGTCCACTTCAGTTTTCCTGGTAGGCTTACGGTGTGAGCTTCAAATCCTCATTTCGCTGCACTAATCTACGAGTACATCACATGATCGATTGGTTCGCTGTGAAAAGGGCAATTATTTTTTTATCATCAAAATTGGATTAACCTATACAAACGCTACCGTTAATCAGAAACGACAACATGATTACAATGACAGCGTCCCCAGTTTTTTTTTTTGTAAAAATTAAGTGTAAAAATATTAATATTATATTTATTCCTCCACATGTTCGCATTATATCCTAGAACAGTGATTTTCCTTAACTGAAATATTGTATTTTGATTATTTATACTGTTTTAAATATTAAAACGATAAACTGCAACCAATGCTCATGTGCTTATCGCGCATTTTTAAAAACACATTAATTGTATGACGATTGAAAATATTGCTAAAGGCTTTTAATATACTCGTATATTAATGTTTACTGTTCATTTAAATTCTCTAGCTGATAGCTATGTTTCACAGAATGACTGTTTAAATTGATTCTCACTAGTAAACTTTCCTATTCGTCAGTTAGTCTCGTATTCTGACGTGGGTGTGTAATAATAACATGATAAGACCTTCGTTGAAAGTTTGTGATTTCTAAGGAATAATATTTATTGAAATTATTTTTATTCACATTACGCAAAAGGGAAATTGCTTTCGCGACAGAAACGGTGGACTAAGAAATATGTTCAACTTAAAATTGAAAATACATACTTACGGTAAGAGTTTTAAAAATGTTTTCTCGGGTTCTTGTTGAAATTTTGACAGTTAAAAACAAAAATAAATTGCTCAAAACCACTTAAACCAAACAAAATATTATTGAATACCACGCTTATACGTAATTATAAGGATATAGTTTTTACGGAATAAGACGCATTATTCTTAAAGCCCGTTTGTTAGATATGGTACAAGTATCTACGAAAGTAAAAAAATAAGAATTTTATGGTCATAAATAGAAAGAAACGAGCATTTTCATTTTTTGATCCTGCACTTACTTTATAGGTCAATAAAATCCTTAGATAAAATAATTCAGATTTTCATTGTTAAGGGAAATAATGCCAGGACTTGACAGCGCTCTAGAAATGATTTAAAAAAATTCGAATTGTAGTCTAAAACAACAGAATGTAGATGTTTTTGACATGCAAACAAAATGGATGAATATGCAAAAAAATCTTATTATTTTAAATTGAAAAAAAAATGCAAATTGACTTAGAAGAAGACGTATGCTTTCTTATATATGTGTTTAACTGCATTTCCTGATATGTTTCGAGTAAGCCTTTTATATCTGAATGAATTATCAAGGAAAATCAATTAGAAGACGAACATGAATTCAAACAAACCCATAGAAACACTTAAGTAACTAAGGGCGGAACGCATGGAAGAAATGGCTGATTCCCTGTAAAATATATCTGAAGAATAGAAGGAGAAGGTTGGTAGAGGAAGGCGCAAGAATGAGAATCTTGAGGACGCATACGGGTGGGCTAATCTTATGCAAATCACCATTTATATTTTATGCTCATTGTAGCGTACTTATATGTTTGTGAGATAAATTAAGAGCTTCGTTGAAAGTTGAACTGGAAAATCATTGTGTGACAGTCGAGTGCATTACCACTGGGCTGTACCCATCAGTGCTACAAGAGACGTCCGAAAGAATAATACATTTCAAGACGATGGGATCCCCATCTCCCGACCCGCGTGTTGGGGCTCGCCTTGCGGGGGGTTGTATTGTATTCAGAATGCTACCCGTTATGTGATATTTTATTCATCCCAGGAGAGATTTATGAACAGTGGTTGGGGACCACATGGATTACTAACACCACACGATGGTGAAAAAATATTTAAATTACTACTCACTATTAACCTTACTTCAGTTTATCAAAACGATGTGATGTGTTTAAAAAAAACGGAGTAAATAAAACTGCTTTTTTGCTTGTGAGCAAATATTTGAAGAGTAAAAAAACACACTTCTCAACATTGTATTGATATGAAACTATGATTTTTTAAATTCTGTTTGACAGAGAATTCTATCAGCTACTCTTTTCACTCTATTTTTCATTTAAAGACATCTTGCATCTGTATGTTCAACTGGGAATGTATCTTCACAACAATTTACAGAGTGACATTTGGGTCGATATAAACTATAATATCCGAGGTGCATATATTTTTGCTTGTTTTGTTGATCAGCATTTTTAGTAAGATATGATGATTAGTCCGACGTTCCGGAGCCATGGTGGTGGATCAATCCGATTATTATATAATTAAACTTTTACATATATGTTATAATTTTATATAATTAGTATACTCTATGTATGATATCGATCTCGCAAGGTGCGGGATGAAATAGAATATGTATCAATAAACATTAAGCAGTTGCCGGCAGCCAGCGCCTGGTCACCCGGCCGAGATAAATCCATGTTTATGCAGCGGTGGACTACCTGCAACCTCTCCTTATCAAATATTGAGTTTCACGACCAAGGTGCGAATCCAGCGCGGACCATATTCATGGCTATAGCGGCTAAGGCCCGGAGGCCCCGGCAAGATACAAGCAATTGAAATCGATCAAAGCGATGTTGGAAGACGTGTGTTGAGGTGAAAAAATATATGTGAGTATCCCGATTTGCCAAAACAAACAGAAATATATTTATACGTGTGATATATAAAGTAAAACAATATATATAAGAAAATTATTAATTCACATTAAAATGATAATCTTATTGAATATAAAAAGCCATAGAGCTATGAATGTGAAAATTTTACGTATATAAAAGAATTTACGGCTAAAAATTTAGGATGCGATAAGTACGGCTAATCATTCATTTTTTTAAGAGAAAATACTATATTTCTCACTTCTATAAAACTCTGAGTCATTTTCGTATTTTTTCTACTTGTACCTTGCTTCAATAATAATGCAAACATTTATCTTAAGCTATACATGTACCTTTCTGTTTTGAATTGTGAAACAGTTCGAGCAGTGATAAGTTGTGTTGTATACCTAGTCAGTATTTTTACAATTAAATCACGTACGTGAAAAGTTAATAGCATAATGAAAACAACAAAAAATAAAACACCTGAAAACGTGGATACATGTCTGACTTCTGAATGAACACAATATTTGACGTAGTTTATCAATATTTTCGGCTGAAATTTAAGGGAAGGACTTTAATTTCGAAATTCTCTTATCGGTAAACTTTTGGTTTGTAGCGGTTTTGAAAATACCTATTAGCAAAGAAGAATAATTATTTCAAAGTTAAGTCTGTTTAATAGAGTTTAAAATTTTAGTAATTACACGGTTATTAAAAATCTCGGCTAGCAAACAAAGGTAGTCAGTTACGGCACGCAGATCCCAGTTTCTGCGCAAATATCGGTCGGGCAAAGAAGATACCCCTTTGAAGAGAATAAACCTTGGAATTCAATTAACTCGAACGCGGCTAAGCCGGAAAAGATATAAAAAAATAATCACATTAAGCCATTTTTTGTTACAGTTTTAAGCCGCGCTGCCTACCGCTTGAGTTTCAATTTTAAATTGCCGAGTCAAAAACTCTTTCTGTATTTTCAGTCTGATATTATATTAAATCAACTAACGAGTACTTGAGCGGACGATCGAGTCGGCGTAAATAAATTTCTCGCCGTTTGATATCTTTACTATATATACTCGTATATCCATCGCCCTAATCGGTAAACTATCATTCCAAAAAATTAAATACGAATCTATTAACTGTAAAATAAAAGATATAAATAATAATTTTATTTTAAGTTTCACTACAAAACTGAAAAAAAAAAAACATTCATTAACCTAAAATCGATCACAAAAAAATATTATGATTTGAAAATAATGTCTAATTAAAAAATAATTATTGATAATGTAATAAAAATAAAAATCATCACAATTTTATGTAAATAAAATATTCATCAATACATTCTAATAACCAATATGCATATTTTATTTATTCAATTAATTCAGGTAGAAAAAGAAACGGTATACGTGAGGATTTGAGCCGCAGTATGTTCGTTGCACTCAATGTTCACCTCTGAGCTGATTTTTCCATTAATGGATAGGCAATTTATACATATTAAATACCTTACATGTTTTACCACAGAGTGCTTTTGTTAAATATTATATGAACATTACGTTTCAAGGTTAAATCAATTCTTCCAAAAATATTATTTATCCAACATATTTTATTCATTAAACTCTTAGGATATCTACTAAATTATAAACTGAATGAAAATGTATATAAATTATTTAATACTTATATCTACGAGTATAAATCTTCATTTGATTATAACGTCATAAGAATATTAGTAGAAATATTTTTTTTAAATTTAAGTAATTATTAATTTTTTAGACTGTTTTCGAGATGCAGCCTCAATCACATTCGTTATCCCGCGGTTAAATGAAAGGGCTCCTATAAAAGGATTATTTATCCGATGGAGAGGCTTGAAAAATACCCCCCGCCCACTCAGCGATGTTCGCGGTCGTCTTAATATAAACTGTAGCACGGAGCTTTACAATTTTTAATTAATATAATGATAAGGTCCTTTGCGAAACCTCTCCCACAGGCAGTGTCGGTAAACTTATTGAATACTTAAAACGCTTGACAATTATTCTTACTTATTTTGATTGAACATTTTAATTTTCAATATTCTTCTATGACAACAAATAAATACATCAACAACAAATTATGATATTTTTAAGTACTTTATTTAAGAAGCTGTTTCTCATCCATTCAATCTATAGTTCGGTTCGAGACCCAAGTGGTACTTACTAAAATACATAGACTGTCGGAAAGTAATAATATTAAAAAAGCTTGTGAATAAATGTTGACTGATTGAATAATAAAAAATGGTAATATACATACTCTGAATATACACTATAGAGACTTCTTTCGTCATACGATGATAACAATGATATAAATACAAGTTCTAACGCGTGTCAGCTCAGGCAGAGAAATAGCCGAGAGGGCTAAGCGGTATATAAAGACCTGGGCAAGGGTTGGTTCCATGGCCCGTGGTTTGCATCCCGCTTCTGCCGATATTTTTCTGAATGAATTGACGCGTATACAGAATTTGATGTATGGTTTGTGTATATTTAATTACTTAATTTAAGTATATTATAATATTGAGAGAAGACTATCATCCAAGCAATACTCAGCATGCAGGTGCAGCCATCAACGACTTTCTAGAACTTCGTTCTTTCCAGTCACGTAGCTTTCAAAGCCACACAGTTATTGCATAACCTAAATGACATAGTCTGAATGAACTTATTTTGCTTTTTCAATACGCGATCCCTAGAAATAACATATTTTTAAACATATCCATTTCAAATTTAGAGCATATGATCACCACAAATTGACACCACTCAGTTCAGTCAGCTGCCATCTATGCCATATCTGAACACAAAGGTCCTCTTGAGAACATATATTCCTTCTGACAGCTTTCAGACTGAAAGCCCAGGTATCAAAATATGGTAGCAGAAGTATCCAATACATAATTAAGTTGAAAAAAGGCCTGTACCACTTTGCCTTACAACGCGATTCAATCTAATATATGGTATACGGTAAGCAACAAGCACGTCAAATGTTGCTTGCCTTCGGTGATTAAACGAAAACGAACTTAAAAATAAGCTATTATCAATAATTATCAGATGGTAAAACATATGGTCACAACAAAACACCTTCTATGGAACATTTCATGCTGTTCAACATTTCCATATATCGCAAATACTCGTATATTCAAAATTTGTGTGTGCAAGACCATCGAATTCAACGTTTTTAAACACCGCCAATTTGAATAGAATTTGAATAAATCAACATTAACGTATTTTTTTCAATGATATGCACAAATAAATAAGTAAATTATAATTTTACGTTCAAATCCATTACGTAAATTAACGACCACAGTTATTGCTTAATCAAAACGACCAATTCACAATAGAGAGACGTAAAACATTTCGATATATCTGATTAAAAAGAGAGCATCGCAGACCCTGCACTGAACCGAACCAGATAATGATAATGGTCGGAGAGATCATAACACTGCCCGGGGATCTCCATCATTGGCTCCGTTCCTATAAAGCGGGAACAAAAGGGCCACCATAAAAGATTTAATAGGAAAAAACAACAAAATACCGCGGAGTTTTCATGGGGCTTCACATAAAAAGCAACCTGCTGCGGATAAATTATTCAAAATGAGCAAATGCCGGTCTGGTTTACTCTCTTATTTCTTCTCTTACTACTTACGAGTATCTTCGACCAATTATTTTCACGGTCTCTTTAAGACGTAAAGAGCTTTAAATAAAGTTTATTTAATTTGTATTTGTAACGCTTGAGTAAATAACACAGCATTTTATTTAGCATCTGTAAACATAATCACAAAACATTTTTATATTTATAATATTACGTCTAGAGGTGAAAGAAATCAAAGATATCGTAATTTTATAATAATATTATTACTTAATCATTCAATAAATAATCTATAAAATATTCAATAACTGATAAACATACAAATTTCATCATCACAAAAATTGTAATTGATATACTCGTATTGTAATCTTTTTGTTGTTTTTTTAAAAAGTGGTTTCCATTCAGTTTATAATTCATTCGAGACCAAAAAAGTATAATTAATATTTAGATTGACGCTTTAAGATATATGGATATTTTAAATTATTTATTAGAATATTATTTTATTATTTCAATATTCTAATCTACTTTTATAGATCATTGACTATATTACAATATTATAAGCAATTAAATATACATATACTATACATAAAAATCCTTAAACGAGTCAAATCATTCAGAAAAAATATCGAGGGGACCGGGATGCGAACCGCGGACCTTTGGAACCAACCATTTTGCCCAGGTAATTATACCGTTCGGCCACCGGTGGCCGAGCGGTATAATTATGTATATACGGATTTTTATGTATTGTATATGTATATTTAATTGCTTTAAGATATATTTGTGAATAAATGAATGAATAAAATATGTGAAAATAAATATGTATATAATTTAAAAAAGTTCCGTATGTGATAGTACATATTAAACAAATAATAAGTTAATTTATTTGCTTGATAAGGTGTGAAATTGGCTTGGTGTTAAGCGTAGTGTGCAATAAATTAGACGTAAGAATATGCAGTTCAAATCTTCACGTCCACCGTTTCTTTTTCTCGAATTAATTTATGAGAGAAAAATCGTATAAGATAGTATTTGTTTAAGATTATCTTTATCATTTTAAATTCAATTAAATTAAATATCTTGAATAGAAAACCATTCACAATGAATGTCAGCAATGTATTGTGTGCAAGCATTTCAAAAGGTACTCCTGCTTAATTTGAACCACGTATCATGCTCATTTTTTGCGTGCTGATATTTTATATTGTAAAATGTACAACTGACAGGTGTGCTAATGGAAAAGCAGAATTTTCGGAATGTAATAGAAATTCACACAAATTTATTTAACTTAAAGTTCTCGGCAATTTGTCATGCCTGATGGATATTTTCCACGGGTTGGAAGCGTGGTTCTTACCCGGGCGACGCGTGCTATATGCCATATGCTATGTGCTATTTTAGGGAGTGAGGCTTTCATTATTTTGTTGATATTGGAGAAGAAACTAATGACTGGCACCGGCGAGCTAGTGGTCACATCACGTGACTGCACCAACCCTCACCTACAAACTCTGGATGGGGGAGGGTAGGGTTCCTTTGAATATGTACCTTGATTTATTCGAGAGGGAAGAGGTACATAATTCACGTTTTATTTACTTTTTATGGCTGCATTATCAGAGATGCTTTTAGAATCAAAAGTGAGGGCATAATTAAAACGCATACTAAAAATAGGGTGACATGGCTTTTATCGGAGGTTATTGTATGATTATTATCCTTACTTACCGACGAGGTTTATCACAATTATTTACCGAATAAAAGTTTATTATTAATTATTGAATAATCTATTAATAGTTAAAACATTTCGTACCGTAAAATTTAATAACTTTCATTTTTACTGTGATATTATTTTTATTTATTTATTTTTACTTCCGACAATTATGTCGCTTGACTAGAGGTATAGGTTTGATTTCTTTGGTCGGGAGTAAAATTGATTTTCATCAATTTATAAGCTCTATTAACTCCCCTGGTCGTATGAAATCGATCCCTCGTCTGTGAGATTTATGAGAAAGCCTATTAATCAAAATTTATGGGGGACAAAAATCTTTCTGTAAACACCTATTCACAGTCTCGATAAAAATTGACGATTTGTGAATACCTTCCTGATATATATTAATGTTGATAGATCAACACTCCACGTACGGTTCTTTATCGTCATGAAAAATTGAACCCAACATAGAATCTGAAATGAGAATTTTAAAACACCGTCTGTCGGTATTTTCCAGAATGTATCTAAATAAAATAAAAAACTTTATAAACGAACGGTCTATATTTAAAGCAATGAAGATCACCTACTATTACATTCAATGTGATTGTTATATTACATAATAATGATTTTTAATGAATTTATGAGCAATCGCTTACTTTTGCGACTATTATTAAATTCATTTAATCTTATGATTATGTTAATTTTTATATATTTTAATAAAGACATAATTTATTTACTAACGATGCTCCCCAGTGTCCATTATCGTGGCTATTATCGATCTAGACGACACAACAAGCCCCTGAATAATCCCAACCTGCGCCCAGCGAACCTGTTATAATACAGTCTCATGATGCGATCGCTACTGAAGCAGTAGCGTTGGGACAGAGCTGATGCTAGGCCAGGAGGTAGGCACCTAGTCTCGAGCGCTCCGTGTGTGAACATCCATATTCTTCGGATCCATTTTTCATCCAGAGCCTCGCTTACACCTCACGCTCACACCGAGCACATCATTTATCACGAAAATTATTTTCATTACCGTCAGATTGTTTAGGACAGTTTTATTTATAATTTATTTTGGACGGCGCAGGGGCATTTCCTAAAGGACAGGTGAGGCAAAGGGGCCAGGGAGCGGGGGGCGCCGCGCCATTAACCTAATGACTTTTCTTTTTAACGAGAATTTCTTACAATTCCAGTGACGTTTGAGAAATGCCTTAATCAAATGCAAATGAGTAATTAATAAACATTCCTTTGTTATAATGGTATAAAATTAAATGAGTGCTATTTACCTGAAAATATTATTACATTCTCGAGATAAAATATGGCGGAAAATAAATAATGTTTTTTAATAAAAGCGATTTAATTAAAATATTCATCTAAATCTTGTCAAGCCGTCTATTTCCGTTTAATATTTTTAGTTTCTACGCACAGTAAATATTAAGTGGCTTAGTAACAAACTTTTTCAACTGGTCAAGCTGCCTTCTAGAACATACAGTCCAGGCTATAGGAACGTCGGGCTGATTATCCGATATTTTTTAAAATTCACATCGAAAAATTCTGAAAAATTATCTATACTGCAGTTGCTATTTTTTCAGCAAGATCTCTTCTTGGAGGATACGACGTAATTACGATTTCGCGAATGCATATATCTATAAGCAATGATACCTATAGGTGATGGAATTTTGTGGCGGTAATTTATAGCAACTATATGCTCCAACTAGGCAGTGAAGTTGATTATTTTTAAGTGTTTTATAGGTGTGATTACAATCACTTCACGTTAGTGTATGAACAAGATTAATACTTTTACCCCCGAGGCGGTAATGAATGCAGAGTATAAAAATACAGGAATTTATCATTCTTGAAATCACAAAAATTAATTCAACTTGACGCACTATTAGATTATGTGTTATACACACAAGCAGAGGGCGCACACCTTTTACGAGGTAATTAAACTTTTGTGTTTAAGGACCACCAGTTCAAAAGGGTATTAAAACATTTGATAAAAACCTCTTATTTTACATATGCATACTTAAATATTAAGAGAAATGTTCCATCAATTCTAAGAAACCATCATCAACACTCTTTAAAATTCCAATTATAATATTTTTCTTATAGTTTCACTAGTTGTAGCATACTCGTATATAGACCAACCATATTTACCTACAGAGCCTTCTGGCGGACACTAAAATCAACATCAAGCTTATTATCACATCAGATGCTGCCTTTTGAACTCTCAGCCTTAAATTACGATATTGAGAATGACAATCTTACGGTATGAAATAAATAGTACCCTTGATTTATGATATCTATTAGTTTGATATCAGCTTGATATAGCTCCTTAAGGCCGATGCCGTAAAGCCTCAACAAGCGATCTTTTGTCTATTATTTTGGTTCGCTTGCGTGACATCTACATCGAATGTTAAGCGGTGTTTGCATACGCCAAAATAATTGTTATGACAGTTGGTACAACTGTCCTCTTGGCGGGTGGTACCGCCGAAATATGAGAGCGGGCAAGGAGTCGCAACTCGCCTGTCCTCGTGGTAGGACCGTCCCTCAGGGCGGCCCTTAACGGGCGACGTTTGTGACAATAAACATGTATCGTGAAACAGAAACAAGTTGTTTATAATGTGAACCTGATCCTGCATCCTTCATCCAGTAAACCGATGTCCTAAATGGAAGAGGAGGATATCAAGTTTTTGAGTGAAATAACGAGCAAAATAAAATCCTGAAGTGATTCTTGAATCCAAGTTCATTGCGATGTGCTTGAAAAGTTATTTAACAATTATATACAGAAATTAAAAGATTAACATAATTCAAATGAATTGCAGTGAAATATTAAATATAAAAATATTTTCCCTTCTTTATTGTTTTGACTGACGAAATTTTCGAAATAATCAATTTCGCTGATATAGTTATACAAGTATAACAGAACGGTTTTCGAAAAATTTGACATTTTCCTATATTCGTAACACTTGTTAAGCGAGTTATGTCTACACAATTGATTTTATGCGTCTGGCAATCATCTAGTTACAGATTGATATTAATCAACGTTACATTCAAACCCATTTACATAAAATATGTATTCTTTTTGAAGATATTTTTATTAAGAAGTTCAATTAAAATGATAAATCATCAAGCGAATAAATACGAATTAAGACCAACAAAAATTAATTATCGATTGTTTGTCTCGTTTCTTTCTCCGGCAACAAATGTTACAAGTTGAATGCTTTTGAAGTAAATGAAACGAACAGAATAAGTGGCGCGTCGGAGTGATGCATTAATGAACCGGGGAGCTTTGCATACCGAACCTACAAACAATTACCTGTAATCGCATTGTTTGCTCTCCTGATACAATCGGTCCACCTCCGAGGAGCTTTTAATTACAAATTACCTGGAGTCAGATAATTACGTAATTAATTACATTCACCGTTCAATTATTCTCCTTAATTAGTGTTTGCGCTCTAATTTATCCGCGAGGAAGATAAAAACAGATAGGAACTCGGCGGACAAAGAAAGCTCGTTTATCAATGACCGAAATCATTTCTGTTTCTCCGCCGGCGTTTTGTTGTGTAATTATTTTCGGACGACAAATATCACCGCGCTAGAAATGTTATTATGCTCGGGCTGAAAAATGATTTTGAATAAAGTAATGCGGGCTGAGCTGAGTAGTTAACGAGGATATCATATAAAATAACTAGGTTATTATTTATGGTATTTTTTAACAAAACATATTTAATACGGTATAATACATAATGCGACGTTTGTGCCAGGATTTCTATTAATATGTCTTTCTTGTTCATCAATATTACTTATAATCATTTCATGATTTCATCAAAATATCGAAAATTATGTTAGTTTACCATTGAAAACTATTTTTTTTATAAAGGTTTCTATATACTATACTACAGTATTATAATATCATATACTTTATTTTAATATTATAATATATATAGTATATATCTATATATATAAAAGAAAGTCGGGTTATATTTGTTTTTATAACTCAAGAACGGCTTAACCGCCTTGGCTGAAAATTGGTGGGAAGGTAGCTTAGAACCCAAAAACGTCCATGGTATACTCAAAATTGATTTGATTAAGAAAAAATATTGAACATTTACGTAAACATGTTTTCATACAAGACTATTGTAACTTGACAGCTGTCAGTTGAGAAAGTGTTGCCATAGTTAGCAACATAACTAAAAATGACGCAATAGTAGGTATTGTAAGTAGGTACCTACATAAGGTACGGAATATTTTGAAACAAAAAAAAAACAAAAGGCAGGAAAAAAAAGACAAAAACAAAATAAATATTAGTGAAAATATCAGTTTAATCTTTTTATTTGTTAAAAATGTTATAACAAAAAGCAAATGGAAAGGCATCTTATTATTCTATTGTGTTATTTTTTATTTTTTATTATTTAACTCAAAAACTGCTGAACCGACTTGGCTGAAAATTGATGGAAAGGTAGCTTAGAACCCTAAAAAAAATTAAAAGATACTCAAAATTGATTTGATTAAGAAAAAATATTGAACATTTACGTAAACATGTTTTCAAACAAGACTATTGTCATTTGACAGATGTCAGTTGAAGAAAGTGTTGCTATAGCCAACGCCATAACTAAAAATGACGCAAAAGTAGGTATTGTAAGTAGGTACCTACTTAAGGTACGGAATATTTTGAAACAAAAAAAAACAATAGACAGGAAAAAAAAGTCAAAAACAAAATAAATATGAGTTGAGCAGATTCACCATCGAATCGGATCATTCCAACCTCTCGAAGATGCACAGCATAAATTTGTACAAATATACTTCAATGACAATATGGAGGAAGAACTTGATCGATTTCTACAAAGTCGTGATCAGAGCGGATAAACGACCATCTGGTACACACGTCGTGATACTGGGCAACTACAACAGATATCTGAAACACGTCGTTCATATGACACGTTGCAATACCCACTGATGTCTTGGCACGAGAAGATGGATATTATTTCAATATCAAAATGAAAAATCCATTGAATGGTGAGTAATCAATATATATATAATCAATATCATAGTTTTGATTCCGTCATGACATACATTTTTCAGTGCTTGGTTTTGCTTTAGGTTTCCAATAAATGACCAATTACACTGCTTATTACCAGGAAAATAACAGACTTAAAGATTAAGGTGTTTTTTTTAGAGAAAATTGGACAGATAACCGGCAAACGATTTAAAATCATTTATCTTCATCCCTTTATAATTATGCTACAAATATGGATGTTAGCTTTACATACAAAATTAAAAATCTATTGTCTTAATTTCAGGTGAAGAACTACCAAGAATCTAAGCTCGATGAATTATAACGCATATCGTTTGACGATTCGTCGAAATGCTGACCACTACTTGCTGAAGTTTCGTCGATTACTGCAATAGAATTCAACCAGACCAAATATATGATATCATTTGTACCGAAAAATTCAACTTAATAAAATCCAAAATCTGCTCATTTATTGCCTTTCGGTTGAAACAAAGTTCACCGGGTCAGCTAGTTTATAATAATTACAAACTTTGCCAAAACTCGGAAAACTGCATTAAATTTAATTTAAAAAAAAACGTTTTACTTCCCATATTTTAATCGTATGATTGATTAAAGATTAAATAATTTGTTTGTATTAATATCACTTGGGAAATTATTTTTAGTAATTTTACGTCACCACAACTAACTTCTTCAGTTTTATTATATTTTCCTTTTTATCTTAATGTAGGACTATTCTTTTCATTTTGTTTGTTTTGCGAAATCTTTACTCTCGGTAAAATAGTTTACAAGAATTATTAATATTGTACAATAATGTAATGTTTATTCACTTATATATTATGAACTAGGTACGTATAAGCATTTTACTTTACGCCTTGAATGTAGGCAATTGACATCACATGACGTCATAACGGGCACTGTGTGAGCGATAAACAAAAGACGTTAGATTAAATGTAGTGATATCGGTACTCTCACTCTCTCTGTCTACTAAAAGAGCATGTTAATAAATTGTTTAATGATCAACTTTAATATAAATCAACAATCAATTTTCCAGTAATCACTTAATTTATCACGACTAGTTGAGTGAAAAACAATTTCTTTTTCGCACGTGACATCACGCACATCATGTTCGCACATCCTGAAGATTTTTAATTATAGGCAGGCATTTGTAATTATATTTCTTTCAAAATATGGTGGCATATTTTTTTTTTATTTTAATAAATAAATTAAATAGTTTATTGTAAAAAACATTGGGGGTAAAGAATTTAAAAGGTTAATTCCCTGATATCTTTATAAAATAATAATATATTGTTCCTTTATGCGATGGGAGGCCTCTCGATAGATGAGCACCTCGGCCCTGCCGATAGCACTTTATATTCCAGGCGACTTCCTTATCCTCTGAACAAATCCTCCAGCTCAGACCTAAACCTTCTCATCAGCATATCCTTATCTATAAGGCTGTGCAGGATCTCTTAAGAACCCACAGACTATAAACTCTAACACATTAGGCTTTTTCAGCCTCCTCGATCCTTTATAATTTTTTTGTACGGGAAAAATAATACATGCAATATCTGAAACCTATTCTATGGCAAAGGATATTGAAGTAAAATAAAATTACAGATAATAAAATATTCAGTATTTTCTAATATTTAAATACAAACCCGAAAAATACGCATGAACATTATAACATTATTGATTAGTAGATATTTAAAAGCTGCTGTTGAAAATTATGTGTGCTTTTTCTTTGGGTAGCCTCCAATGTGAATGGATCATATTTACATGTACGATTATAAGTATTAGATTTCAAATACATTATGTGGGATTTCTCAACTCCCAAGATTTTTTTAATGTCTTATATTGGATCACAATTCCGAAGTTGTACTTGATACATTTTTCCTTATAAAAACCCTCTTCTTTGAAACCATTAAAAACAGAAATAAAAAGTATTTCTCATGAAAAAGTTTGAGAAAAGAAAAAGGAAGAAAAAAAAACATTTATGGTTTATTTTCTTCTTTTACTCGTAAAACCGTTTCATTATTGAAATCCAAGATTAGTGGGAACGATTTAAAGCAAACAAATATATAATAAATCAAAAATATAACAAATATTCACATTATATTCTCAACTGAGTCAACGAAGACGTGTGCAAAGTAGTATTATCATACAACAGCACACGACTATGAAGAAGAATGCATATATAATAATTGTAATGAATACATTTACCTGAATTGTTTAATCATTTTAGCGTTTAATAGGACTTCAGACAAAGGAAACATGATATAATTTTTGTCTATGGTCGGTACGTATCACTTAATTATGTACAAGTGCCCACTTATGAAATTACTGTATCGTCCTTATTACAAATTTTCCGGGTAAGTAGCTGCGTTACAGAGAAACGTTTGAGAATATTTATTATAATATGAACATATCGTACTTATCAAATGAAACTATCCGACCTTTGAGGAGGAGTAATATTAGTATTATCTTTGAGCTGAGAGCACTTTCCTGCTTGGGGGCATATCAAAGGAAAGGTAAAGTAAATACTTGTTAGCCAGAAATACAAACACCGCCGCTCGGCCAACTTCCTCGCTGATCCCGAGGTCATAAACAAACCCAACATTGCCTCGCCTTTGGTACGCAACGCAATGCCAAAATGTGACACGGCCATACTGGAAATTAGTTATACCCCGTGAATGTGTTACTCTCGGGAGATTGTGCCCAACACTCTAAATAAGCGAAAACAAATCTCCTCGGCGAAATTAACTAAGATTATGTTTCAAAACACACATCACTAACGTCATATACTTACACGTATTAACTGATAATTATCTTTGTTTATATTGTAATTTAACAGAGAGGGTTTATTTTAAATCACTTATCTCAGAAACAATTCTTATTTATGGTCCAATTTGACTGATAATTTTAATATTATAATAATCAGTCAAAATTTCGAATAATATAGATTATATAAATATATATTTGACACCGTCAGGAAATTATTAGAAAAAAATTGTACACAGAGTTAATGTATGTGTTGACCGAATTATAAACTTTAGTCTCCGATTTGGTTCATGCATAAATTTTATGTTGGTTTAATATACCATTTTTTATGTGTGGTATGCATCTAGCAGGTTGTGCTGGGTTTTTTCTATTTGAAAACCTTTTTTTTCGACATTTAGTTTTACTACCATACAAATAGCTTACGTTCAAAATAACGTTTGAGGACATTTGAAAAATAATTCAAGTAGTGGACGCTACTTAAAAAATATGTCACACTCGAGTGGCAATGGAAGAGTTACACATGTCAAAGAGAGAAGGTCGACAAGGTATTGACAATAGTATTGAAGCTGAATCCAAGAACTAAAACGTAAACGGAGTGTTATCCGATCTTCTGCAAAGTGG
Organism: Glossosoma conforme; assembly: GCA_022606575.1. Lineage (NCBI taxonomy): Eukaryota > Metazoa > Arthropoda > Insecta > Trichoptera > Glossosomatidae > Glossosoma > Glossosoma conforme. The sequence continues at coordinate 1,270,610 of JAGTXR010000092.1, forward strand.
ACTGATGACATTGGAAAAATAGCACTGGAAAGCTGGATGCAGAATGTAGTGGTGAAATAGACTCGTGCAGAAGACCTACATTCAATAGTGCACGGACAGTGGTTAATAATGTTTATGACGACCAATTAAAAAGATAAGGAAAAATAGTATAATAAATAAATTGGCAGCTTGATGTATATAACGGATTAGACTTAAGAGGATATTAAGAAACGAGAACATTAACGAAAAACAATTATTGGTGAGTACGTAGCTATAGGCAGTGTACTTGCTCCTATAATATTTAATATATATACAAACGACCAACCCACCCCTAAAGACACAAAGTCTTTCATATATGCGGATGACTTAGGTTTGGCAGCACAAGCAGTAACGTTTGAAGAAGTTGAGGACATCCTAAGCCAGGGACTCAACGAGATGTCCCATTACTACGAAACCAACCATCTCAAACCTAACCCACCAAAGACACAAGTCTGCTGTTTTCACCTTAGAAACAGGGAAGCTAACAGAAAGCTTCCTGTCACATGGGAAGGTAGAGTACTGGAACATAGCGACCATCCAAAATACCTCGGAGTCACTCTAGATCGCACCCTCACCTTCAGGCGTCATTGCAGCAACACCAAACAGAAAGTTGCAACAAGGAACAACCTCATCCGCAAACTGACCAACACTGACTGGGGAGCCCAACCACCCCTTCTTCGTACCTCAGCTTTAGCACTTTGTTTCTCAGCCGGAGAATATGCAGCACCAGTGTAAGGTCGATCAGCTCACTGTAATCAAGTGGATACTGCCCTGAATGATGCATGCAGAGTCGTCACAGGCTGCCTCAAACCAACACCCATTTCTAAACTATACCCCTTGGCTGGTATCGCACCACCGAACATAAGACGCAAAGTCATATGCGCCAAAGAAATGCGTAAGGAAATCAACCAACCGTACCACTGCTTGTATAATCAGATACCCCCAACACCAAGATTGAAGTCTCGAAGCAGCTTTCTGAAATCCACACAACCTCTCACATCCGGCCCTGAAAATGAGAGACTCCAACTCTGGCAACAAATCGCACCAGAGGATTTCATTACTCCAAAAGAAGGCCTCCCAACTGGCAAGAGCCTTGACTGGCCGACCTGAAAATCCCTAAATAGATTAAGAACCGGAGTTGGTAGAACAAAGGACAACCTCGAGCGGTGGGGAATGCTTCGGCAGGGAGAGACACTATTGTGCGACTGTGGAGACCTGCAAACCGCCTCACACCTATGTTGCTGCTCCATGTGCCCAACAGGTTTCGCATCTCAGGACCTAATGCTAGGCAACACATGAGCTATCGATGTTGCCAGATATTGGGGAAAAATAATTTGACATCGCTGACACGAAGAAGAAGAAGACGTAGCTATACAAGTCTTTTGTAGATCATAGAATCTTTTCGTAGAATTTATCTATATATTCCAAAATTGATATGAGAATAAATTAAAATAATGACGTAGTATAACACAATTTTGTCTTTGTAAACCCAGGTCGCAGCACAACAATTGGTGATTAGGAGTGAATATGGGAATACACATTTTAAATATACACAATGACGATAGCAAAAAAATGCTTTGTTATTAATCACAACAAAAAGAAAGCATGTTCTTCCTATTTGTAAATAAAACTCGCATGCGAGTATACTCGTATTATAATGTTTGATAAATTATACTGAAACACTTCAGCTTAAGCCCCAAAATAATTATCATCCCTTATTCGAAGGTTTTTGAATAACGTTGATAGATGGATGACCATCTAAATATCGCACGGACAATTCAATAAATATTGAAATGCTTAGATATATAATAAAATTAATATTTTGTTCATCGAGGAATGTTAAGTACCCAGCATTTTTTGTCAGCTTGACAATTAAACACCTTATATTAAAGAGAATATTACTATCAACGGCGGAATGAATGTTTTTACATCGCTCTTGTGGTATAATAATGGGAATATTAATTTAAAATAGCTGACCCTTAGAACCAAATGGTTCAAGCCCCGGAAGCGTCTAATTATTAGATGTCCCAAAATATGCCTCGGATACTATAGTTACTAATTTAGTTCGCGGGCTCGAGCTCTAAAGTTCATCGAGATCCATAAATAGTATTTTTACAAGTAGGCCTTTTGCTGCACCCAACTGTCTTGAAACAAGGCATGGACAATGGGATGAAAAATAAAGGTTTTATTTAGTTTTTATTCATATTCATATGCGGTACAAATATGCATATGTATACACAAACAAAGAAATTCTGTGATTAAATATTTTTTTTTTTTTGATCGGATTTTATTTGAATTTTTAATGAAATGAGTAACGATATATTTTTTTTTTTTCGTAAGATAAAGAAGATTTTACTTTAAAAGAAATATAAACACAGAAACTTCTCGTATTTGCTTGACATCATTTGATTGAACGTGTTCATATGTATCCGGTACACGATAATGTTATGAAAAATAGTGGTTTTGCAAAGTTGTTCCATGTCGAAGAAGATAGTCATGGTTCACAGATATTGAGTTCATGGCTCTGTTGAGCAGATTGTGCATCACATAAGCCTTGAATGTCAGCATTTGACATCTCCAACTGTAATGTTATCGCTTCGTAACATTATTACAAAAGTGTGGAGCTGATAACGAGCCAATTATTGCTGGACAAATTACAGCTCTCGGCGAATTCGATCTTAAGCTGTACACGAATTGGTATATCGTATATTTTTAAGCAAACACACGAGATGCTTGTATGGTTGTATGTAGTCTTTTTCATGTATGATATCGGTGATTTTTTAATTATTTGGAAATTTAGATAGTCTTAGAAAAAAGTTGTTGAGTGATTATTCTTAAGCTCATCCGTGGTACTACATTTTTTTCATTTTTCTTCGTCCATGTCCGCTCCCTCAACTCGAGCATATCGACATCACGAGTCGCCGCCATGAAGCTCTGTCAGCCACTTTGGTCCTCGACTCGTCCCATGTCAGCTACGCCTCCCATAGCTCCGCCGAGTACATTATATTTATAGTTCCCGACGGCCTTTTAGGACGGCAAGAGTCCGTCGGCTTGAAGAAAAGGCCGCCGTAATTAATGCTCTCTTGCGGTATTCGTAGGACATGTCTCAGCCAGGTCCACCTTCGTCTCTTGACGTACTGTATTATGCACTGCCCTTTTTCGTGTTTCTTTAATAAATATATACATCATCATATTATCTTATCATTTGCTTAAATAAGCTTATTGTTACACATTAATTAAAAATATACTATTTTTTGTTTGTTTATAAATGAAGTGGTCTCTAGACACAATGCATCTATCTAAAATAAAGTGATTTTTATAAAAAGTATACGATGGTACAAATAGTGCAGGTGAGATCAATCGAGAATGATCCAGCTACCATTGACCGCATCAATTACTATGAAACAAGCTTAATGAACCGATGGATAGCCTGTGTTTAATAAATGAAAAATAAAACCTTACGGTGTTAATATTTATCAACCAAATTATACATTAATCAAATATGTCAATCATGCTGATCAAAAAGGTACATTAGGGCCGCAATTTAATGTTATTTTAATTCAAGGTTGCTGTTGTTTTTAAGAAATCATTGAATTTGAGTTAGACGTTCGGTACCTATTTAGCATCATTAACATCAGAAGTCATTAAAATATCCATGTCTTATCAGTCAATGATAAGACAAATGTAACATTCACTCTGAATAATATTATGCTTAAGATTGAATGTTTTCACGTAGAAATGTAGATATAATATTAGATGCTATTTAACCAATAACAAACAGTATATTATTAGTACATTATATGGATTTTAAAATATTTATTAGAATATTATTTTATTATTTCAAAATTCTAATCTACTTTAATAGATCATTGACTGTATTACAATATTATAAGTAATTAAATATACACATACTATAATGCAACAAATTCTTTATACGCATCAATTAGTTCAGAAAAAATATCGGCAGAGGCGGGAGGCGAACCAGCAAACCTTGAAACCAACCATTTGTTCAAGTTCATTACCCTTGACCACTCGACCATCATCTGCCCGAACTGCTGTACGGAATAAGTTGTATTTATACCGTTGTTTATCATATAATGATAGATGTCTCTATAGTATATATTCAGAGTGTGTATGTTATTATTATTTTTATTATCCATTCAGTCTACATTTATTCACAAGCTTAGTATTATTACTTTCCGACAGTCTATTTATTTTAGTAAGTACCACTCGGGTCTCGAACCAAACTATAGATTGAATGGATGTGGTACTTTCTAAAATAAATAGAGTAAAATAATTATCTACGAAACCGTGTAAAAATGCACCACTCTAGAGTAAGTTTTCTAAAACGAAACCTTCTTTAATACTATAGAATAAAATTAACTACATACATTTTAGACGTATCACTTCATTTTCCTAAGAATTTGAACCGTTAAATTTTAATTCTACATGGCATAATTTACATTTCAAGTGTTTATAATTATTATGTACTGAGCTCTTAACTGCTTATGAAAATTCATTTTACTTTTAAAGGGCAAGAATATCGCCCTATTGATCTTTCAATTCACCTTTACGGACTTTAAGTCCAGTGACACAGGTTCACCGGAACTGTCTATTCCCTGGAGCTTATATTTATATCTTACGTCCTTTGCTACCAAAGTAAATTTCCTAAAAGTGCCGTCAGATTAAGATACGAGTACCTTAATCTCCCGTTTAGCATCTTCTTTTGTAAATATACAAATATCTATGCAGAAAGTAAATTTTATTTATATTTAAAAGAGTACCATTATTTACAAATAATAAAACGATTGATTAAATAAAAAAGTTATTTTTTTATAGGTTATTAAATGAATGATTTCATTTTATTTTGCCTATATAATTTATAAAAATAATCTATTTTTGTACGTACACACCTTTGCATACTAAGTTTACACTCAATATGAAAGCACTTATTGGTGGTGATTTGTGATGGCTATACCCTCTTAATTTGCTTATAAAACTTTCCAATGCGTGATTATAGAAAAAGCTATTCATCAATAAAATTATTTAAAATATGGATTCTATACGACATAGGAATTTCACAAGAAAACCACATACAAGAATGTGAAAAAGTATTATTTGTAAGCTATATGATGTATATTTATTGGTTTTATCGATAAAGCTAAATGGTATGCGAGGAGTGGTCCGTCAACATCATTAGATTGCGACACTTTTAATAGTGTTCCAAGAAATAAAATTTCCTGCAAAACCAGATCTAGTTTGGTTGATGCACTATGATATTATCAATAATATTAGTAAATTATGAGCGCGGTTCTCGATAGATCACCGAAGTTAATCAACATATGAGGCCCACCGAAACTTTATGGGTGACCACCTGTTGCTTACCGTGTGTCATTGGTTGAGTTAAGCCGCCTCATAGGACCAAATAGTCCAGGCGTCAGGAGCGTTGGGCTTATCATCCGATCTCTTAAGAAAATCTTAATAACAAATCACTCAAAATATGCCTCGGATACAAATGAAACCCTGGACGTCATTGTGAACCATATATGTTCTCAGGAGTATCTTTGGGTGCAGAGAAGTCTTGGAAAAAGGCTTGGACAATTGAAACTGGCAGAACTTTGTGGCGGCAATTTGTGATGACAATGTGTTCTATATATGGAACGAATACAGAAAAAGACAGAAGATTATACAAATTGTATATATCCTTCATATTGAAATTACCTAGCCGAACCGGCTGATTCTCATAGTCCGCTAGAATACGATAACCATTTTGTGCGACTATTTGCATAAAAAAAAAAGTAAATAATATACAACAAATCTTAAAAAAAGGTATTTTTAATGGAATAATTACTGTACGTACAAAAATGTATATTTACATTTGGACTTAAAAGAAATTCATTATCTACTTAATATGAGAAATTTGTAAATTAAATAAATAAATTATGGGTTGTTTTTTTTTAATGTATGTATCATTCAACTTTATTTTAAGCACCTATATTTAATATTGTATGATGTGTCATATTATTTTTTGGCTAATGAGTTGTTGTCCTAGCAGCGAGCCGCTGCCACGCACTTGTTCTGAGCATTCAGGAGCAGTCCCTTCTTGCAGAAGCATCCCTCGATACACTGAGTGCTGCAGACACGATCGCCTGTCTTGTCACCACAACGGGCAGGGCAGGCACTACCGCAGTATAGGTACACCTCATTAGGATCAGTGCAATCGGTCACTGAAAAAAACGCATAATATGTAAAAAAAATGCTTATTTGTAACAACTTATTGATCACACTGCTCAAATCAAGAAGAAGTTTCCTACAGTCGAAGACGGAATTGGTGTTACCTGGGGCCACCCTGCGGATGAACATGTGGAGAAGAGTAACTGTAGGGAATACTTGGATTGCCCCGAAAGAGAACCAAGCCCCTGGTCACGACCAGAGGTGGAATATATGGATATCCCTTAGCAGACTTTGGACCGGAATATGCAAGACAGTTCTACAGCGGACCGACTGAATGTGACTGCGGCGTGGAGCACCTGTTACACCTTCTGGAGTGTGTGCTGTGCCCAAATAGCTGCACCCAGGAAGACCTGATGATGGCCGGGAGTAACGCCATCGACGTCGCCCACTTCTGGGCAGACAGGATCTGACCCTGTTGTTTCCGACACGATTATATATACAACTTATTTCGTCACATTATAGGAAATTTAATGAAAGTAAATATATAATTATTTTGCCTTAATTGATGTCTTAATACGATTAATTAATATTCATTATAATTTACCTCTCGTGGCAGCGCTGGACACGAAAGCTGCCATCAGAGCAACAAGGAGGAAACTCAGCAACAGGAAACGCATCGTGCTGGAATAAATATTAAAACAATTGGCTTAATACTATTGTTATTTTATAATTAAATCTTTAAAGCCAGAAATTAAATTATACATGAAATTTTTCAAGAACACTCCTTATATTGGTACATTTGTAACCAACTAAATGGTATATTCATTGACGCTATTCTGAAATATACTTGTATTTATATTATATATTTGTATTAATGTATTTATATATATATATATATATATATATATATATATATATATATTTATATATATATATTTTATTTATATTTGTTTTTTTTTATATTTATATATTTTTTTATTTATTTTATAATTATTTATTTAATAATTTATATTTATTTTTAAAATTTATATTTTAATTTATATTTGTATTTATGTATTTATATTGTATTTATTTTATTGTATTTATGTATTTGTATTTATGTATTTATATTATTTATTTAATAATTTATATATATATTTTTTTATTTATATTTTAATTTATATTTGTATTTATGTATTTATATTATATTATTAAACACAATTCCAATACACAATAATATTAAATAAAACATTTTATTAAATTTAGTTTGCTAAATAATTCATACTTTATCATTTATACTGAATGTCATTTAATTAACTGAAACGTAATTATATAACGTTAAGCATTTAATCACATTGTTAGATATAACCATACAGCTAAAAATAAAAAAAACGTTACTATAAATTTTACACTGTTTACTATTTTTGTTGTGTTTTATAGCTCACCTTATGTGTGTGGAGACTGGTACTCAATAAAACCACTAAGCTCGAGACTTATTTCGGAATGAAGTTATTTGTTTTTAATCATTCTCTATTTATACTTGCTTTATCGTTTTACGTGGAAGTCAACTGCGGTACGCGTCGTCTTGAAATATGTAACAAGCCAGCTTGAATGTCGGCTGTTCTAAGAATAAATATATTTTGTTAGGGAAAATAAGATAATTCAAATATTATTTACATTTATCATATTTGTTATATTTATAATAAAATATATAATATTTTATTAACACCATTCTGTCCTTTTAAAAACGAAAAATTTATTGTTAATCTTTTAATAATATATTCATTTAGATTTGTAATAATTAATGACGTTTTTGAGGTTCATACCATAGGTAAAAATTAAATGTCTTATGTTATTTTATTTTCCGACTAAATTTTCTTCGAGTATTGATTTTCCCAGAAATGCTGCTACTCAATAAAATATTTGGTTATCACTTTATACCTGGGGCTTATTTAACCAGTAAGTCACGGGCTTTGTAATCCCGGTGCCTGAACCTATCGCTGCCTAGCTTCCCACATCCCATCCAGACAGTGTCCTCTCATCCTCAACCTGCTTCCCATAAATCTAGCCCTCATCTGACCGATAAAGTCAGGGTGAGCCGTATCCTAGAACTGAATGGTTCAGATCTCGGGAGCATTGGTATCATCAGTCGATCTCCTTAAATATTAAAGAATACCAGATTTCACGATCTGCCTCGGATTAAATGTACTTGGCGGAACTATAGGAGGCGGAGCTGACATGAGATGAAGCAAATACTTTGGCCACTGACAGGTTTGTGGCGGGGGTTCGTGAACGTCATATGCTTCAGTTAGGAGAGCTGACTATAGTGATGGCTATATACCAGTATACTTTAAAAAAGCAATTTTATGACATTATATTTAATCAAGGAAGAGTTTATTTTCTTAAATAATCAATTCTCCAATACGAACTTAATCGTTTATTATTATTGCTTTAACTATCATGATAGTGAGTACATATTGATTCGCCAATTATATCTTATACAGAAAAGAAGTGTTGTTTGAGCATATTTACTTTATACATACGGAACAATCGCCAAGTATATATTTAAAAATGAATGGTGAAAGTCACAATATTTTTACATTATTTACAATGGAATGACTCAATTACTGAATGAATAAAAAATGAAACCATAAATGTCACCAAATTGTTCATCATATAATAATATTATGAAGAGGCAATGCCATAAAAAAGTTTGTGCACCGTTGGTGATAAGGAAAATTATAATTAATTTAATGTCGACCATTACAATTGTCAAAACAAAATATTTTTATGTGCTCTAATTATTTGAGTATAAAACATTTTAAAAATATAAGCGGATACGTTAATTTATCAGACTATATAATTTGTCATTGGATATTTTTCTCGACGCAATAAACCATATATGTAAATAAATTATTAAATAAATAACAACTTGGCATTTTCTTTCCTGGGAAACTTTTCATTATATGACACGTGTTTCAATAATAATCTAAGCAACGGTCTTACCCAGATAAACTAAAGAGATTAATGTTATATCCAAATAATAAATTATTTACATTAATAAGTTAATAATTACTAATTCACATCACTGATTATTACTGTACCCATTTTATATCTGAGACGTTTTCGGTTTTATTTTTACAAAATTCACTTGACAGTCTTCCAAAACAAGGTTTCAATTTTAAATTCTCTTTACAATGAGGCATACTAATAAGAAGTATCAAAAAATGAATAAATTAAGAAATAAAAAAATCCTTTCACATTTTAATTCGCGAACGTCTTGAATGGATAAAGTAATTTACTTTTTGGCCTAAGATATTAAAAATGTCCCTAAATTTTTGGAACAAAAAAAATACAACATGTGAATCAAAACTAAACACATCAATGAAATAACTAGACGAAACCGTAAAAATTGCTGAGGTTAGATTCCACATTAAAAGTTAATATCTCTCTTAAGCTGTCTCTTCTCGTGACCCATATCATTTTATAAGTCATTTGACCTCAATGATGGCCATGACGTTTTCAAGATGTTGCAAGCCAATAGTGAATTGTAAAATATGTAAGTCTAAACATGAGTTGGTTACTGTATCGGTTAGTTTTTCATTTATTGAATGCTTTTACCAACTTTAGCTTTGGTATCGTTTGCTTTCTTTCTTACGGATCAAGAATGTGAAAAATAATCCATTTCTCGTCTTCCGATTAAGTTATAATATTACGCATCGTCATGATATTAATGACAATTTGTCCTTTGGCACATTTTTTCTACATCGACTATCTTTGTCACCGTTTAACGTGTTGCACTTAATTTTTCAGCAAGTCGTTGTTAACCTATTTAAAAAAAATAACACATTTTTCGGCATACTATCGAGCTAAAATTTGCATGTCGACTTAAAATTCAATTATAATCCATTCTTAAATATGGGATACATATGAGAAGCAAAGTGTTTTTATTTCAAATGCTTAACAGCAATTTTTAAGCATTCAGTAGTAACTGCATAATAAAATAAAGTGACTTCAGTTATACATTGAAAAATAACTGCGAACGAATAATATCTGTGCGGTAGATATTTATAATAATGTGTTTATATTGAAATCTATGCAAAAAAATAAAATATTTAATGTGTTAATATCTCTCTCTTCTTTTAAACGCACCTCACATATAAAGTATTTAAAATGAAAAATCATGTTTTCTAAGGTCAATTTATAAATTCTCGCTCGTCGTTTGAAAAATGTAAATTTTTGTCCAAAGAAGAATAGTTATTTGAGGCAACATTACCGAGTATACGTACTGACTTAAGCTCCTCCACGTTCGGTACTCGGTCCGGGTGCGCTTCGCTGTGGACAAAAAGAAATGGACAGAGAGAACTCTCTTTCCTGTCTCTTTTTGCGAAAGCGATATGACACTTTTCCGCACCTCGATTTTTTAAGCCACAAAATGCAATCGATTGTCTTATACTAAGAAATTCAACAACAATATGAAATAATGCAAGCAGTAAAATAATGTATTTTAATACTTTATTATTCACTTTTACAGGCTATTAAAAATATTATTATTGATTTGCACTACTGATGATTTATATGATGATGCATTTAGAAGAGAACAGTATTTGCATATTCTATGCAGACTTATCAAATTTGCTTCTTATTTGTAAATACGTATTCTAACGTTAATTCATCTACTATACTCTATATAAAATAATATTTTTGAAAAAACTTATTAAAACAAATTAATACTTTTGTTTGTGATTTTTATTTTTTTCATGGAATACACTTCATAATGAACTATTTATGCTTATTAATACTTTGGAATAAAGATTTTTTTAAACCTTATATAAAGTATACTTATTATGTTACAAGGTTATATGAACTATTATATGTGTATACGTGTGTCTCGTTGCATCTCACCGGGGGCTTGAGAATCTTTGCTTAGCAACTGCGCTCCTCGGGCAATATCACCGCGGCCAACTTTCTTCATATTCAAAGTTCCCACATCTTCTTCCCGCCATAGTATTTTAATCAACATTATCAAAATTGAGCCGCCCTCGTAAGCGTTTTATCGCAAGGCTGCCCTCGCGACCAGACACCGCACCACTAATGGCCGCTCGCCGACCGTCAACATCTTATCCCCGTAATGGCCGAGAGCCAGGGTTAATCTGAAATAAGCAATCTCAAAGTTGACATAAGACACGTCACAAGCAAACTCATAATTAGTGAAAGGAGGAAAGAATCAACAGGGCTCTTTAAAAATGATTCAACACTCACCATAGCAAGAACAGAAAAATATTTATGGTCGATTACCATAATGAGAAATTCGGCTATCCGAATAACAATTATCTACTCGACTGTTGCGTGGCTTGTTTGGAAATCCTGACAATTGTTGGTTTATTTTTTCAAGACTGAGGATAGTGAAGTATATATTGTTACTTCTGCCAAAACGTAATACTAACTTGCCACAGATTATGCCACTTGGGAGAGGGTTCAGACTGTTCAACCACATCGCGTCGAATATTGATATATTCTACGCAAGGGACGTCCATTTCAGACATGACCTCCACCAATTTGCTTGAAGAAATAATTTTTATATGATGCCTGTTAAGCGAGCCCTGGGACTTTCTGCTACTTGTGAATTAACATTTTTTTTTTAATTGCTTTTAAAAAATTATCAATTGTAGGATTGACTGTAGTGATGTGATCTTAATTGATTAACACCTGTTCTCAAAATTTATTGAATGGCTGCATTTTGGTAATATGACAATATTCGCAGGCTTACAAAATAATGAGGATAATATAGGTGCTATATAGGTGTCACTTTATTTAGATCGCGTATAGCTACAAGGCCCAGATATTTCACATGGAACTTTAAAGGGCTCCAGTATTCCTAAGGCAGGACTCTTAGTGAGCGGTGCAACAAGATATCTGCGTATCTCGACCTTCCCAATAATATTACTACTGAGAGCACGGTTTGCGTTTTAAAAGGCGCGTTTGCATAGCAACTGCGTTGGTTTTGCTTCGATTTTCATGTCCAGTCACAAAGAGATAGCTTGCAACTTATCAAAGATGACATATAAATTTAGTGGACTATTCAAATATGTTCATCGGGGTTATCCAATTAGTAAATATTGATCACAGCCAGACCTCCGCCTGATGATTGTATTGACTTGGCGTGATAAAATCTATGACGAAAGCTATGCTGTCGTGCGTTCGTAGGTATACTTAAGTTATACATAACTTATTCAAAAATTTCTACGGAATTTCCGGTTGAATTATCAAAACTCGCACGCGGCACAATGGAGTCGCCGAGATTGTAATGGGTGACTTTGCATACTGACTGAGCGCGGGTTCATCTGCGGGGAGGAATAGTAAATACGTTATTCAAGTTTGCGGATGAAGACAATGGCCCATCATGACAGTCGGTAAACATTTGGGGAGCTTTGTTTGAGTGCGGCGGTGCTGCGGCTTTACACAACAATCATAATTGCTGAAAAATACATCACGTTAGCATGTGGGGTCAAAATATTATCCAAAAACAAAAACATAATTATTACTCGAATAATATAATTTTCATTTAAAATCTAGTGAGGTTTATGACGTTCATTCAGGATGGCTGACGCTGCATTCGGAAACGTACGAGTATGTTATGTTTGCGTGTCGATTGGGAAGATTGGAAGCGTATGCAGATTGTATTAAAGTGGAAACACAATGACTGGAGGATACAGTTATTGATTAGATGGAAAATTGAACGAAACAGAAGTTCAACAAATGACATTATATAATAGTTTATATTATTTAAATTATTATGCTTTTGAAATAATTACCTATCTGTGAATATGGAATAACGGTGATTGTTATAAAACCTAATTGAAGCCGAACACACGAGATCATTTTATGAGATGTCTGAAACTTTTGTTACGTTTAACTGTTGATTTATCTCCTTTTGTATATATTTTTTGCTATTAATGTTATTATGTTATATACGTTCCTTTACCTATTATAGTGGGTAGACAGGCATCAAGTTTAAGGAAACTAGGACTTATTTCTTTGTAATGTCTCACTTGTTATAAGTCACTATGTGTGTATAATAATGCTTTATGTTCATATAAGACATATTTTTTATTGCGATAAAGATAAATAAGAGCATTTAATAACATAACTGAGATTTCATAAATATATCTTTAAAAACTCATTTAAAACGTAACCCCGATCGCACAACGTGAAAAATTTAGTATTTTCACTCGCCCTGTGGTTGTCTTTAAGGGCTCTCGCGGAAGCTGAGATCATTTTACAGAAGAGCTTTCCTCTTGAAAGGTATCAATGTGTTATTATAATACAGGCGGCACATCTATGAACCCATCAAGGCGCATAACCAGTGTTACCAGGATCTCAAGCTTCGAGCATTACTAATATTTACATTGGAATAAAATAGCTTTCTTTGGCTAGAGAGCTTTCTGTTCTATTATGCGGTACATCATAATTATTTTTGCTAAAAAAAACACTGAAAACTAAAATTCCATTTTATTGAAGTACGTGAAAATGATGTTTATAATTATTTTATCTCGTTTTTATTTTGCATTATTATATATTATACTTGTAAATATATATGTATAGTATAACGTGTATATGCCTCAATACGTATATGACCCTACTATTATATAACTTATTTTTGGTGTGGCGCAGAGTAAAATAATATTTACATATTATTATAGACCTGTTAATAAATATCAGAGTATTAAAATTCTTGACATTATCTGACAAAGTGCATCATTCGCAAGAATAAAAGACGCATTATGTGGTATTGTTTAAAAATATACCACATATTTTGTAAAGAACTACGTCAAATGTTGCTTAGTCCTGAATGTCTTTTCTTCATTATTACATTGTCAAGTACATCGTTGGGATAGCATGAAGTAATTGATGATTACTTTGAAAAAACTACCTCGCCACTAACCATAAGTTATGCTTATATGTTATTCACAGCAAAGCCAAAATCTTTTTAAAATATATACACAATTAAAAACTATATGAAAAATTGTGTAAAAAATCTTCAAAAATCATCAATCGTAGCATAAAAAATAAATTTAAGCCTTTTTTATGATGTATTGAATTATTGAATCAAGTGAACTTATTCAGATTTTTTATATTAATTATTATATATTTCTGGAAGGCGGTATATAATATCATCAATCACATCGCAAGCATTAATGTTAATTTAGATCAGGTGTTGTGATTAGGCTGATTAAACACACATTATTGCATACACAATTAACTAAGATCAACAAACTACAACCCTAAATCAACCTGAGGCCATTTAACATTCAGTTTTATACAAAAAAAACATTAAGTAGTCTTATAAGCTTCACCCTCAATTACAGCATATATAATCGTGTCAGAAACATCAGGGTCAGATCCTGTCTGTCAAGAGGTGGACGACGTCGATAGAATTACTCCCGGCCATCATCAGGTGTTCCTGGGTGCAGCTACTCGGACACAGCGCACACTTTAGAAGGTGGCAAAGAGTCTGCTCCACGCCGCAGTCACATTCATTCGGTCCGCTGTAAAACTTCCTGACTTTCATTTGTGTTCTCGTCTTGCATACTCCAGTCCCAAGTATGTTAAGGAACATCCATATATTCCACCTCTGGTCGTGTCCAGGGGCTAGGTCCTATTTCGGGGCAATCAAAGTAATCCCCTCAGTTGCCCTTCTCCACATGTTCAGCCGCAGGGTTCGCCTCGGGTGACACTAGTTCCGTTGTCGACTGTAGGAAAGATCAACTGTTTATTTGAGCCGTGTGGTCATCTTTTGATATCTAAACATAAGGTGGAGTGTGTCTTGGGTTGCTTTGGAGAAATCCTTCATGGTGGTGACTTCTCGCCATATGTTTGGTGGGACAACGCCCGAGAGTTGATATAGCTTTGATATTGGGGTAGGCTTTATGCACCCCGTAATCACCCGGCACGTTTCATTCAGAGCAATATCCACATTCTTGGTATGGGCAGACCTCGCCCATACTAACTAAGTAAGTTAATAATTTCTTTTTTATATATAGTGTGACAAATATTATGTTATTTGTTTAATAGTTGTTAATTAATTGGTTGGATTTTATTTTCTGTTTCTGGGTAGATATAGTTAGTGCGGTCAGAGGCAGTGTTCGGGTCGTTTTACTTGTACCTACCTGTTCGTTCTCACGGGCCGCGTTAGTCGAGTCTTTAATTAATTGGCAAATTACAGATTCCTGTTGAACTGACCGGCCGGAAAGCGCCTCTCTTCCACTTTGTCTCAGACTTCTCTAGTTAAGAGGTCAGATTACTAACAACAGTAACAACCCTCCAGGACTCAGACTAACAAATTCTCGATAATCTTCGCGCGTCACGGTGTCCCGTATTATTATCAATACGATCAAGGGCCGGCAGGAAGCAATATTGTTTTTAACAAAACTAATAATAAAAGTTATCATGATTTCATATTGGTTTTACTTTCAGTCATATTTTGTATTAATTTAAAGTTTCTTAACTAGCCAAAAATTCCACTACACGGTTGACATATATTGAATGAGGACCAATAGTTTATTTAGTTTTTCTCTAAAACTACAAGTGAAAATACACTCCCAGTCCCAGTATTTTCTTCTGTATATGATTTTAATAATTTTAAGAATTATATTTATTGATTATGTACTATACTTTCAATACCTCCGAGCATTAAATAACTATACATTCTTTCAACATGCAGCCGACCTGATTGAAATTCATAGAATCTGTGAAAAACTAAGCTTTACAGGTACTTTCCTACAAAATATTTTTATATACAAACATAAAATAACGTATATAAAAAACTTAATTAAATATAAAGCGGATTATAAATATAAGGGCCTGTATTTCTTTGTTCAGTAAATAATTACAGTTTTGTCAGTAACATAAATTAATTGGCAGCAAATAAAGTTAATCGGCAGTAGACTAAAATAATCGGCAGTATCCACTGTGTCAGTATGAATGTGGTCGGTTATTAAATTAAAATAGCAGGAGTATATTCAATATTAGTAAAAAATAATCTAAGATGAATGAATAATTAACCCATAAAATAGAAAACTAACCTAACCTTACCTAACCTATTAGTAATTAACTTTCATTAACTATTTCCTGACAATTTCTTATTTTTCTACTGCCGATTGATATTTTTCGACTGCAAATGATTATTTTTACTTAAGTTTTTAGGTATTTATTGCTGACTGTTTTCTAATTAATTTCTGATCATTAATTGAATTAAATACTGCCAAAAAAAATTGTTACCAAATTTAAGAACATTTAAAAAAAATATATTAAAATTTAAATATTAACAAATTAAATATATTTAGTTTTATTTCATATTTATTCATTGGTTATCACTTAAAATCATTTTAAAAAAACTGATTATTAGTTAATAACTTTAACGTTATTAAAAATGAGTACAAAATTTTTTTTTTTTATTCTTTGAACTATTCTTATATATTTTATCGTTATTTCTGTGTTTTGGTTTCAATCATCCATTAAGTACCTCTAATGGACGTTAATAATTTTCACTTATTTAAATACACAATGACATACAAAGGTGACTTTACCGAATTCAGATGCTTAATGGCAAAAAATAAATACAAAAAATCATGGTTTCCCATCACTAAAATTAATGTTACTCAACATGATCCATATTTAAGCAGTAAAAATATATTCTTATATTTAATACACATTTTCTTTAGCGATACTTGATTATATATTTTTCTTTAAATATATCCAAAAATAAAAGGACAATACCAAATGGAGTTTGTCATCGCCTTGACGGATGCCCTTCGCCTCAAGATTAATAATTTAATATGAATATTAAATTTCACCCCAAAAAAGTTTTTTATAAAAAATACAGAAACTTGCTCCGCCAGAAACTTAAATGATCTATTTAAAGTCTCAACTTCCGCCGCCACTGAAATGACGCATGAATTTAAAATACGAAACTTCTACAAGTATGAATAATATGATAATGTTGTCCTTCGTAAAATTATTATGTTGATTGTCCACATATAAATGGTATAGTATAGAGTGGTTTGCTTGTTAAAATTACATTTAAAAAAATTATGCGGGTTTAACACGTATTGTCAGTTAATAACCTTATTGCATCAGAAACAAATAAATGCTGAACTTACAAAATAAATAACAAAATATCTTTGAAAGAAAGAACTATGTAATTCAGTTTACAAATTTATTTTTCTTTCTATCCATATCCGATTATTAATTAAATCATATTGTCATCTTGAACTGCGCCAAGTAAATTCTGCACACATTTCCCGACGGCTTTACGATTTTTTTTATTTACCTTAATAGAAGGCAGTAATTTATGACGTTCTGCGACATCCCCAGAATGTCATAATGTCATAACCAAGTTTACTTTCGACTCTTGATCGATCAATTTTTCGTATTAATCTTTAAATATGTTAACTTTTCGAGTACTTTGCTGGCGGGTAAAGCTCAATGGTTAAAGCGTTTGCTTTGCAAGCCGAAGGTCGTGCGTTCGATCCCCGACGCAGATAAAAAAATATTTTTTATCGATTTCTGAGATCTACAAATATCCTTTATTGGTGTGAATTTGATCCCTGACTCTTAAAATGCAAGTCATAGCCTATTAATAAAAAAAATATGGTAGACGAAAGTCATCCCGTGAAGACCACCCGCTCATAGTAAATTCCTGTATTATAAAGATGATACGTGTATGTCGGGATAATATACTATATTATAAAGAAGATACGTGTATGTCAGGTAATAGAATCCACAGATGAGAATTCAGCATCACTGACACTGTCTGTCGGTATTCTCCTGTATGTGTTTACATAAAGCTTGAACTAATACTAGAACGTGTTAAAATCTGTATAAAAGAAAGTGATTAAAGATATTGTTTTTTTATTTCTAACATACATATATATAAATAAATATTTAAGATATAGCAAATTTAAATTGAAAATAAAGATTGAAATGTATCTAAGGTAATTTTATAACATTGTTATATGACAATAACGAAAAAAAGGAATAAATATAATACGTGGCAGGCAGGTTCTCTTAAAATCCTAACCAACTTTGCACTCTTCTTCCTGCCTACGTGGGTATTAAAAATATCCATAAAAACTATAATACTTCCTCTAGTAAGCCATGAATCAGATGTTATATTATCATGGAGATTTTACACAACGCTCATTTTATGTATTTTATTTCCGGTTTAATGTTTTCAATGGAGACGTGCTTAATCCTGACAAATATAACTTTGTAAAGCTTTCGGAATCCGCAGTACTTAATATTCGCACTTTCCTCACCTCGGGAGTGCTTTTCACAATAATAATTATTGTACCTGGCTATAATATCTGTGTAGCTATTTCAAATAAAACAGGAACCGAGCATAATAATTTGTAGTTAAACTAGTTCCCGTTTTGTTATATTAATTCCTCCAATAACTTAGTTACGAAAGCTGGTTTGCACGGCTGCTTTCTAAATGTTACATATTAAATCTCTAAATAATCTAATACAGCTACAATTATTATTTATATTATTGTAAATGTGCTATTTATAATACGTATATTAATTTTATTGGCTTCCTGCCTATGAAAATTACTGCGGTGAGACAACACATTTATTTACTCTAAGCTGTAATATTCATAATAAATTAATTTAGTTTTTATTTTATTAGAGTAAAATAACAAATAAACTCTAAAGCCAATAATTTATCTTAGGTCCAGCGATCATCCATTGAGACTCCACAGTGTTTCGAAAAATATATGATTTTTTTAATAAAGTGTGCTGACAGATCTGCAGGCGGCCACTATCCATATGACAGGCTCTCTCTGGACTATGATACGCGCACGTGCCTCCAGACTGGTCTAGCTGGGAACATATATTTTCTTTTTTCCTAGACGTATACAGGTCACTAGAAATATTAAATCGTCGATTCTTTCACCAATTCTTTTAAAAATATGTATTAACAGAAACACCTCATCAACCCTAAGGTAAAGAAATATTACTTCTTAATTATATTATCCCTAGATGAACCAGGCATACGTTGCAATGTACATATTATGTTTATTCCAATGATTTCGTTTTTTTTTCGAACTTATATAAACTATCGCTGGCATGCACACAATACTCGATTTATATAATACGATTCGAGTAAGTTTCATCGTAATCGGTTGAATGATATTGCATTGCCCATTCCCGTTCCGTTCCCTTTTTTACACAAAAACCATATATCTCGTTTAATTATGAAAATTTATCACATTGCCACGTATAAGAATAAAGTATATTTATTATTTCTAAATTATTCGAGAGAGTTTCATTTTCAGCTGGAGTATTCCGAAATCATATTTTTTTACATGCTGGGTTTGTAGTTACGTTCCATGATATTCTTTTAAATGCAAGTTTACAAATTAGCAATGTAAATTAATTAACGAATTAAATAAAATGTAACATAAATTGAGAATAGACATTTATATAAAAAATATCCAGAAAAAGATGAATACATTAATAATATATTTTGCATCAAGTATTAATAACCCTGTCTCATCTCTGTAGGAAGGTTTTCTTGCAGAACCTTCAAGGGCGGTTCACCCGCGGTTCAAGCCCTCTTCACTGGAGGATATGTCACCGGACACCAGCGCCACTCACCACTCACCACTCACAACTCACCACTTACTACTCAAAACTTACCACTCACAACATACCACTCACAATTTTATGGTCGGAGCCCCATGCAGTTCAAAGCTGCAGTCACCGCACCACACGATACCACCGAAAGGTTGAGACTCACAAGAACTGTCCCGACGAATGTTAAAATAAAAAATATGCATCTATAATCTTTAAATCAGTTTATAAAAACACAAGCGTTGTGAAATTGATCTACTATATGTAAAAATAATCGCCATCACTTATTAATTAAAGTAATCCGTAGGTGAAAGTCCTGCATGGAAAAAGGTTTCACTTCCGGATTTCACTAAGGATTTTTAACTACGTGTGCAATAATCTTGGACTCGTAGTCAAAATACTCAATCAAAATATAGTGGCGTCTGTATTACCTCCATAACGTATACTGGGAATATTTACATCTCACAAGCCGATGAAGCCATATAATGAGATCTTACTTTGTGCGCAATGACGCGGCAAGAAGTAGACACAGCAGCCTTCCGTCCTACAGTAAACTACAGTTACCTTTTCTTCGGGCCCCCGGACTATCGTCACCTTAGAAGGTCGATGGTAACTATACATTGTATTTACCCGGCGGAGTTCAATTAGGCAGAGTTGATATGGATAAGGCGATGACTATGGACGACGGACAAATCTCTTTGGCGGCAATTTGGAACGACCATATGCTCCAGTTAGAGAGCGGATATGAATAACGATGATTAACAATAATTATGAAAATGTTGGCTATTAACATCGCTGAAAATAAAATGTCTCGTCTCGTAGATATTTACTGTGAGGCTAAAATTTAGTGGAATTGTAATTTTCCCAGGTATGTAGTTTCGCAATAAAGTTTAAGTATTTAATTTACATATTTTATATTGTTACCAAATTAATTACTATTTTTTCTTCATTTTTCTAATATTCTGTTTATGCTATATTTCACTGGTCACACCGCTGCTTTTGTTTAATAGTTGTCACATACCAAACTATGTCATTTCATGTTCATTATTTATTTTATTTTATTTTATTTTATTTTATTTTTATTTCATTTTATTTTATTTTATTTTATTTTATTTTATTTTATTTTATTTTATTTTCTTTTATTTTATTTTATTTCATTTTATTTTATTTTATTTTATTTTATTTTATTTTATTTTATTTTATTTTATTTTTATTTTATTTTATTTTTTTGTTTATTTTTGTCACATACCAAACTATGTCATTTAGAACATGTTCATTTAGACAAAACATGAACATGAGTAAAAAAAAACAGATCTAGTACATTAGTAGAGGGATCTGCGAAATGCTGGAAGGTCCACCCGAAAAAGTCCAATCACTAGAGGAGTTAACCAGTCTACACATTCTTAACAAGGATATTCTATCAAAATATTACTAATAATCAATTATATAACAACTAACATCCTCCTCTCTCAAAAAATGGGTGTTATTACGTCGCGTGAGGGCAGGATGAGGAACAGGTCAGCAAACAAACACTTTCTTTTAGAAGCATATTGATTATATTTACTTAAAATTTTATAAGCTTCCAAACACGCGGGATTATATGCCGCGCGGCCGCATTGCAACCTTGTCTCGCTAAAGGTTGGGGACCGACTGGCGATCTCCGCGCTGTCTCGGCTTTCGCTCGCGCCACGAGTGGTGGTATTTTTAACTAACACACCCGTTAGCGGAACCGTCCAAAATGACAACATGGCGCACCTAAATGCACGACAAGCGACCAGAAATAAGAGACGAAAGATCGTATATCGAGGTTTTCGGTAACAGAAAGCAAGGACTACACGCTAATGTCACAACATTATAAAATAAAACTGGCGATTTCAAAGAAGCTAAAAATACAAATTTATTGTTAACTTACGATCGCACCGTGAAAATTTTCCTTGAATGTTCACGTACAACAAATAGTTCTTATAACTACAACAATAGAATCGTCTGCATTTCCATTTTGCGCGGCATCGTTAGCTATTCTTTGCCGGTGGCCGCGGCTCTTCTCGAACATTCGATCACGGAACGTTCCTTTGATATCCCTCGCTTCCCCGCCGCCGATTGATTCGGATTTCTGCATTTCGACTGGCGCCTTTATTCTTCATCATATTTACATAATGATTTCCGCAATTTCTTATTCCGCTCTCTTTATAAGGGGGAAATAAACGTAACTGTATACCCTTAGATTTAACGTTTCGAGTCTCTCCCAATTATTATTATGCTAAAATGGCGATACTCCTCAATTTTCTTCCGATAGTTAAATCATTACAAGAGTATCATTGTCTTCAATTAATCTTTCCTCACAGCCGCTGCCTAATTGGCGCACATGGCCACAACAAAATATCCTCCATGAAAATATGGGCGACGCTTTCGTATTGCAGTAAGTATTTATTATAATATGGGTGCATAACGTTAATCGTTAAAGCCATTTACTGATTATTCTTGCTGAAACTGTCCAATTATAATTGTTCTGTAATTAATATAAATTAATAATTAATTACCATTTCATTCCTGATATGACTTGATCAATACTTGTATTTCTTATATACCTGTATGTGCCATGATTATGAAAGTGTTGTAAGACACTTTTTATTCTTTTATAAGTTCTCGTATTTTAAAGGTTTGCGTTTTGATGTTGGTTGAAAACCGAAGAAAGTGATAACATCATATTAGATAAAATGCCATACTTATTTTTTTTTTAATTTACGTTGTATGAAGATTATATTTATTCACAATAATGTGTAATCAAATAAATGAATAAATATTTTCTTTCATAATTATGGGCACATATGTGCTCCAAAGTAGGAAAATATTTTCACATTAAAATTGGCAATAGGGATCTCTTGCTGGGTCATTCACCTCAATAAATGTCTCAATGTTCGGAATGAATTCATAAAATTTAAGATGTACACGATGGCTCTCTAGGAAAACTAGATTAAACTATGTTATCGAAACATGTGGCTATCGTATGTGTGAAATATATTGTACGAACATTTTCTTAAACTAATACATCATTGAAAATGCAAGAGTAACTATGAAATTTTTAACTTCTTTACTCGGCTGTGACAGATATAAACTGGTAATGTAAGATATTAATTGTATGTGTATTTGATACTGTTTAAATGTTTTGATTTCGTGGGCCTGTGTAATCAATATAATATTGGCACTATGCATTATCTCCGAGAGTGATACAGGGTATTCACCGTTGTTAATCATCATCTATAGGTGTTACGGTGACTAGATAAGGCTCGGTGACTAATTACTCAGTACACAGTGAATGATGACGTCACGGGGGAGAATAATGAGGTAGATTCCTTTGTCAGCGTCATCGAACATCATCCGTTCAAAATTAATACGGTATAACAAGGTTTGTTTAAAATCTACATCCCTCACAATACTCAATAGAAAAAACTTATTTTATATATTTTTTTTAACTTTGCATTAAACAAACTAAATATAGATTCACTTATAATCAGTTGAAACAAGTTTTCCGAAAAACACAAAAAATATTATACAATAATCACCCCGGGCGGAAGGTTCTATGGGGCAGGTTTTATTGATGACTGTTATAGCACTTTATTGCATATTTCGAGGTATCTATATTCCTCGTAGTGGCTTACCCTTGCCAATAATTAAATGCATACTTTATAATGTGTTACATATTATTGTATTGTGTAATATCACTTTTTAGCGTCAAAGAATAACATTAAATTTTAAGTGTTTAATATATAATATGATATGTAATGCTCCCACGGCTACCAACGATATGACAAAGTTGCCGGGCGGGATATTGCTGGTTCCGGCGGAAGTGCGAGTAGCGCCTTTAAAAGCGTCCCTCGTTAATCTTTTATGTCCGCAAAACCCTTTAAACTGTGATTGTTGTCATCTCCAGTGAAAGGATGCTTCGGAGGGCGACCGACGCCTCATATCCACATTCCCCATGCAGCACATCTGGTCTGAACTAGATCATCCAACAAGTACTATACTTAAATGTGATTTTTTAGTAACATTACAAGCTATTAAATTCCATAGATAGAGTAAATGATATTGTGAGAGTTTAATAAATAATGACAACTAGGGAATTAAAAAAAACAGCATATTGTTGGAACCTACTTCATCAGACAGATATTTCACAATACATTACTTAAACAATTGTTCTCTATAGTATACATATTTTGAATATAAACTATAGAGACACGTATCGTTATACGATGGTAATAATATTATAAATACATCATTTTTCGCGTATCTGTTCAGGCAGAAAGATATTCGAGTGGACTGCGCGGTGTAAATAATAGAGCAAAGGTTGCAAGGCTCGTGGTTCGAATCTCGCGTCTGCCGATATTTTTTCTGAATGAATAGATGCGTATAAAATTTGATTTATAATTTTATGTGTATATTTAATTACTAGGATCATACAATTTCACTACATGTCATTCAATCACACATACTGAGATATTATTATAAGTAAAGGCAGCTATGAAGTCTCTCAGCAAAATTGTGTTACTATTTTTTATAGCAGCCTGCAGTGGCGTGGAATAAAAGGTGGAATAATATGAACGCAGCCTTTGTGGGAGTGTAGAAGTAGCGCCTTGTGCACCGGGCGAGGATCAGATTACAGGCTAATGCACCGGAGCCGACCTTAGACGTGCTGTAATTTATTTCAGTGTATAAGATATTGCGTATAGTCACGTGACGAGCGATGATGGAGCACGTGCTGGCGTGCTACAAGCTCACCACAACAAAAATGCATATTCTCAAAGTAATCAAACAATACATGCGCCTTACACGATTTCATCTTTATATTACAAACATTGACATCACAAAACATCATCATTTTTCACGTGGTAGCATCTGGCCATTATATTGGCGTATTCCAAGTTCCGAGGAACAAACACATCGTCAGATGTCCTTACAAAAGGACGATGATAGACCTTAGATTTGAAGAAATGGTTATTTTCTTGTACCGTAAATTTCAGGCATAAATATATAATTTTTGATGGAATTTTCAGAATTCAATTAAGACATGCGACAAAACATGACTGCCTTAGTTGTACATAGCTGATATACATTGACAACTATTTACTCGTATGTATTACACTACTCTGCCAAGATGTTAAGGCTTGGAATGCTTTTCCAGTAAATCCATAAATCTGAATCTCTTCAAGAAACAAATCAATATACACATTCAGTCTCCCAGAACCGCACTCAAACACGACTGATGTTTCCCACATGCAGCGACCAGCCTCCCTTGTTGTGCATCATAAATACCAATGGTATCAACAGGTTGTGTTCTCCTGCATGCGTTGTCATAAACAAAATAAAGCACAAATGGAAAATGAAGTACTTCTTGAATCACTAGTATGATTTTATTGGTGTCATTTTGCTCAGTGGTAAAATTGTTATATAACTCTGATGGCATTGATAATTGAGACGGTCCGAATTATAAATTTGAAATAAATAGCATGACATTATGAAACATCTATATCCATAATATCGATATTGTGCAGTTATTTTCAGAGTAAAATATTATTTTATACTCCAATTATCTCCAGCTTGAAAGTAAGATGTATTCAAATTAAATGATCTGCAATGCAGCTGCTGCAGCAGCGCACTCGGGCGACTCGTCAAGGGGTTAAAAAATTATGTTTTAGTTAATTTACAATAACAATCCGAAAAAAATACATTTATGAAGCTAAGTATCACGACGCAGACATTACTTAAAAATGCGCGTAACTGAAAAAAATTCGTGATATTTAATATAACATTAATTTTTATTTGATTATTCTTGTTTAAAGTTCTTATTAAGTTGTTATTTAAGTTAATAAAAAAAGCTATTTCATGATTCATTTTAACGAGAAGTATTTCTTCTGCGACAAGATGTCCTAATAAATCTATAAATATGCTTATTGCTAACTATTTTGATCTCAGTGCTTTGATACTCATTCATTTGTTAGTAGTTTTTTAGACTACATTCATAAACATATAGATTGTATTATTTTCGAGTAAATAAATATGTAAGATGACACTCATAATTTTCGATATAAATCGATTATATTCACAAATATATTCAAATTAATTAAAACATTACAAATGTAGAATATTTCTGTAATATAAGACTTGAAAATCCGTTAAAAGCTCATTAGAGTTATAGACGTCTGCCGAACTAAAGGGGTAAAAATGAAAAAAGTAAAAAACCAAATTAAAACTTAATCTTAGGTGGGGAATGTGCTTGATTAGTAATCCAAGGAGAACTTGTACATTTCTTAATGATTTATAAAAAAAAAATTTGCATAGACAATATATTTTTGAATGAAAGACTTTTTTTTAATACAGGTTGCTCAAGAAAAAATATATTTACATTGGTTATGTAGAATTCAATATTTTTCACCTTAGTTTATCGACTATATATAATTATAATTGTACTATATATATATTTTTTAAATAATATATATCTATTACTCATATTTCAATGGCAGTCTTTATTTATTATAATCAAAATATTTTGCACAATATGAGCCGCCATTTCAAACATGGTAGGCTTAGGTTTTACAGTTCATTATTTCTACAAATTGCTCAACACTGAAGAGGACCATTAAAATACCAAAAAACTGTATTCCGCCTGTACATTGTAATTATTCTATAAGATTTCTGAAAACTCAGATTAATTTACATTTTGAACAAAACGAATCTCAACAAATCTATAAATAGTTATACAAACCCCATTTCACAATCATATTACCATGATATAATAATTTAATGTTTAGACATCTTTTAATCATTATTATTAACTTTAAACAACATTAGTATAAACTTTTAACAACAATAGATATTAACATCTAAATGGTGATTTTTTAACAGCTATAGGAAATTTTTCCGAAAAAGACTCATAAAATTAAGAAAAACGCATGAAATCTTTATTTGAATCAATAGTACAGTCCATATAATTTAATGTTTGAAGATTATTTCATTCAAATGTTGACCGCGGCTGCGCCTCAAATGGTCCATCCGCTTAGTCCAATTTTGGCATACACTTTCCAACATTTCGGCCGGTATCTCACGAATAAATGCTTTAATGCTGTCTTCCAATGCGTCAGTTGAAGCGGGCTTGTCAGTATAGATATGAGCTTTAACATATCCCCACAAAAAATAATCTAAAGATGTTAAATCGCACAATCTAGGCGGCCAATTGACCGGTCCCAAACGTGAAATAAAGTGTTCACCGAACTTGCCACTGAATTGATTTATTGCTTCACGTGCTGTGTGGCATGTGGCACCGTATTATTGAAACCACATGTCATGCAAGTCAAGCTCTTCCATTTTGGGCAAAAAAAGTTGGATATCATCTCACGGTAGCGCTCACCATTCACAGTTACGTTGCGATTCGCATCATCTTTGAAGAAGTACAGTCCAATGATGCCACCAGCCCATAATTCGCACCAAACAGTAACTCTTTCTGGATGCATTGGTAGCTCTTGCAATGCTTCTGGCTGATCTTCACTCCAAAACCGACAATTCTGCTTATTTACGAATCCATTCAGCCAAAAATGAGCTTCGTCGCTGAACACAATTTTTCGATAAAAATATGGATCTTCCGCCAACTTTTCAAGAGCCCATTCACCAAAAATTCTGCGTTGTGGTAGATCGTTCGGCTTCAATTCTTGCACCAGCTGTATTTTGCAAGGCTTCACACCTAAATCCTTCCGCAAAATTTTCCACCTTGTTGAGTAACAGAGGCCCAATTGCTGCGAACGGCGCCGAATCGATAATTGATGGTCATCACTAACACTGGCCGATACAGCTGCGATATTTTCTTCACTTCGCACTGTACGTAAGCGTGTTGGTGATTTAATGTCCAACAATGTAAATTTGGTGCGAAATTTAGTCACGATAGCCCGAATAGCCGCTTCAGTGGGTCGATTAAACTGACCATAAAATGGAAGAAGCGCGCGATGAACTTTCTTAACAGAGCACGCATTTTGATAATAAAATTCAATGATTTGCAAGCGTTGTTCGTTTGTAAGATGATTCATGGATAAATTATAGACCAAACTGAAGATGTTTGACAGTGACACAAAACACGAAACGTACGTGAGCTGTCAAAATCAGTGTTGCCAAAAAGAAATTAGTTTAAAATCACCCTTTACAGTGCATATAATTTGAAAAAATAATCTTTAACTTGTAAATATACTGAAGATATTACAAATACATAAATTGGGTGAGTATTATAAAATAATGAATATTTACAAGTAATTCTTATTATTTTATTTTATTAATAATAGCGATTGGAAAGTAATGTCTTAGTTAATCAGGTACTTATTATGCAGTACTTTCGCTCAATTCGGTTCCGTAGTAAAGATAAAATTTTCATGTCAGTTATGAAGCTTTTGAAGTGCTGTACTGTGATGAAAGGAATAACTTGAGCCCCTTATCTCGGACGTGAAACTTACAAAAATGCAGCGCATTTATTTTTTCCACTCGATGCTCCCTTTTGAACGAGGCCCGATGGCTGACAGCGATTGGTCACGACCTCGTCTGTTGAGAGCTTTCGTTTCTTATTTTGAATGCTCCATTCATCACGGCTTTTGTTTTCCGGCCGAATAGAGAGAAAGTTGCTTTTTTTGCCGCCGAAGACAAGTTTGGACGACGAATCCGACCGCTTTTAGCGCGACCCCCAGATTGATAATGGCGATTTGTAGTCTATTGTTGACTCGGACAAAAATAATTAAAGTCTTGTTCGCTTGGAACGATTGCCGATTTAATTTTCGTAATTTATCTACTTATGAAATTAACTTAAATTAATCATTTTCTTTTTCTTACTAGATTTTGAGGTCTGTTATTTCAGCTACCAATTGCCCTAATAACATTGACTGCTAACTATATTTTAGCAGGTATTTCATCCTGAAATCATATCCTACTCAGCAGGTTTTATTTAATTTTATCTCACTCCTCACTCGTTTTTACTATATCAATTATTATTAACATCTATCTCTCCACTATTGAACGTGTACCTCCCACATGAGTCCACTATCTCTTTAATCTTCCGCTTTCCGCATCCATCCTCCTCTTTCGAAAATTATCTGATATAGTCAACCAACTCTCTTTTGGACACCACTCTTACACTTCTCTTCCCTATCAACCATCGTGTCTTTGCAGATATATCATGGCCATTGCTATTGGAGTATACCGATTATTTTTTCTCTATTCACTATTCGAGTTCTAATTCGTATATCCTTATTTCATATTTAATATTTATTTACTGATCTGATATTTTATTACTTATCTAAGAAATATTACGATGCGCTTTAACGATGTGCATGTTGTTTTCCAATTCTTTTTGCATAGTCGTTACTCAGTTACAGATTTTGTGTTAAGTACAAATGCCCAAGCACTTTCACATCTCACCTTGTTGAAAGGATGTAGTGCAGCATTCGTAAGCAAATTGTATTCAAAACTCGGTCAACTGGACACTTGTCGATATTAGAGCATCAGCCGGGAAGCTGCTGACTGCAGATGATGCGAGAACAGCCGCGGCTTGACATGCGACAGTAGAGTTACTAATAACGAGCTATTATTTTCACGTTCCCTCACAACTCCTAAGGTCCATGAAATTTTTTGCGCTTTTAAAATTTGGTTAGAAATTCATAAGACTACTGAAGTCATTCACGGAACATGAAATAAGTGTATTTTATAGAACTCCTATTTCAAAATTTGTACAATAAATGTATAAATAACTATTTTTGTAAAAAGTAATAACTTTGTGGTCAGACATGATTAAAAATAAAACAACTAAAAATTGTTTAAAGCCACCTAGCTTACAGTTTATTGTCGTACTAGTTTCGGTAGCACCCTCTACCATCTTCAGGATAACATTACAACTGTCCTGGCTGAAATCAACTTATAAACAATTTTTAATTATATATATAAATATTTTATTGGTATTTTATACGACTCTTAATTTGTTTGACTTTTTTGACCAATATTTCTTATTAAAATTCCATAATTTTAATATTATTAATGAAAGACGAATTCTAATTTAAATCACAAAGTTTGTTTTAGAAAACGTTATTTTAAAAATGACTTCTTGGCCATGGCAAAATATTTCAATAAAAACATATTTTTGTCAAAAAATATGTAAATGTTTAACATTGAAATTAAAGGACTAGCTTTGCGTAGATAGTTAACGTTTGATGTTTTTTTTCTACCACTTTGCCTTCACAGGTGAATAAATCCATCTGACTTGAATGAAAAGTAAGTACGAGTTTATTTAACTCGTCCATATCTGTGACATTATTTTCGGCTTATAATATTAAATATGTCAGATTGCGTGGATTACAAATGGCTTAGATTCCTTGCTAATTTTATCTGCGTTGTTCTCAGTTGAACATTCACTTGATATTACATAATATATCCATTATACAATGCTAAATTATTTTTTTCTTAAAAAAACATCACTCTTATAGTTATGAAGCAACACGTCTTCGTGAAGGAAATATTTAATCAGTAGCACCCCTAAAGTCATCAGTCACTCATCACCTTCTGTTTTATTAATGTTCCACGTTCATTAACTGAGACAAACAGCCCTTCTTCTTATATATTACTAGTTGAAACGGGTTGGAGGAAGAAGAGCTATATTAGCTACGAGTACTATCAGTGTCCTAACATAATTCATATTAGCTTATTAAAAATAAAGAAAATAATATTATCAAAAGATAGCATGTTCAAAAGAAGCGTTGGTAAAAACGTTAATAAACAAGATTTTTGTATATCATCAATATATTGAGTTTTCAAATACTGATTATTAGTTAATGACCTTTATAAATTATTATTTTTGATTTATACTGAATAAAGCATTACTTTTTATTTCAATTTTACTAACTACCACTGAAGGTTTCTTGTAATACCGTTGTTAGTTTTCTCGTAGAAGATTCTTCAGTTATTATAACTAAACTTATTATAAGTATGTTCATGTCAACTAATTCCATTAATTTATTTGATAGGTTTATCATAATACTCGTATTTTGCAAACAAATAAAAAATTACAGAAATCAAAAGGAAAAAGATTTTGAAAAGATCAATCACCATTTTAATTATTAGACTTAATACTTATTTGTTTTTATGCAGAAAAACTGTAATAAAAACAATTATTTAAAAATAGATATATATTGTTTTCTTCTTACTCGACTAAGAATATACAGGTATATTAATATTGTTCAATTCCTATTTTTAAATAGCGCATTTTTTAATATTGTCACTAAACCTTTTTTCCTCTTCTACAATTTTTCTTACTTGTGAGATGCAGTTGTGATTACGCATCGCTAGGAAATGATATTCTACAAATGGCCTTTTTTGAAAGAGAAAAATACAAAACTTAAACAGTTGTTAATGTGTATAGTAAATATTTGTAAATGTTATTAACAACTAATATATTTAATTCAAAGCAGAAATTTATAACCGATCTACATATTTCTTCGTAAGTCAGAAGAATTTACTTTGCATAGGTAAATGTTGAATCTTGATATGGCGATTACATAATATAACCTAGTGATAGGGGTTGCTGTTTGTTGGAGCGTGTATGAACTGTTTCGTCTTTCTGATAAACCATTAAATTGACTCCCCTGAGAGCCGTGGGTCTCGGAACGACAGGACATTAAAATATACGACCGAAGTTAATGAGGGACATTTACTATATTACGTGCTTTGCAAACAACTCATAAGGTGCATATTGTATCGATCGAAACTGTTATTATTGCATCCTTATTCAATAAATTATACTTTTGGGTGTGAAATCTGTCAGATCTGTGGTATTGCCAAACTTCATTATACATTAATTACAATGTAAAAGTAAACATTTGCCATTTTCTAGATACTTATATATTCTTTCCTAATTGCGATTCATATTATTTTACTAATGTTATATTCGATAAAATTGGTAATCATTTCATTAGATTTGATTTTTAATTAAAAAAATGGTATAAAATAAAATTATTCAAACGGTTTCATTTGCTTTTATACGTTGTTATTTCCGATATCGTATTTCATTTTCTAGAAAAAGTCATTATCAAGAAATATAATTATTTTACCACCATTTCTAAGATTGAAATATTCAAAACTTCTCCTGTAGAAGAATAAATCTAACCACTTAATTTGTTAGCTTGCGATAGGACAACTTTAAGAACCATGTCGCATTTAAGTGACGCATTAAATGAGCTATTAACCTTCCATTAATCGTGAGATTCACTTAACTAAAAGCACAATTATGACAAAAAAAACTGATTTTACCGATGCTTAAATATCTGGAGCAAAACACTAATTAAATTAAAATAACTTTTAACAATTAGAACACAGCTTCTTCTGTAACAAAAACGTCATAGGGCTTAGGTAAATTCTATGGTAAGAACATTATCCATTTTATTATGCTAGGCTATTAATATTTTCAAAATTCACTAAGTATGTAAAAATACTCCTTTACGGTTCGTTATAGGGTTTTCTCCTTCTGTAAATCTTACAGCATTGCTAATTAATGACCCGCACCTAAAATGGCGGCACACTCTGCCGTCATTCTTTACTACGTGACTCGTAATAATTATTATTACTAACCGTAAAAAGCTCAAAATGCACGCGTCTTTGGTTGGAGAAGTGCAGCGGCGTATTTATTATGCAGTGAGGGTTCTACAGACGCTTTGGAACAGATTATTTTTATTTCATCAAAAAAAAAAGAATTGGAAGTCTATTTAAATATACCTACTATTTAAATATATTTTTATCAAAAATAGTAAAAACTATAGCCATTTAATGATCCCGATGCTGTTTGCGTGCTGGTAGCAACATCTTTAGATGCTCTAGGGATGCCGTAAATATCATTCGCCGATTTAAAAAAACCTTATACACACCAATATGATCAAAGTGTTAATATGAATATTGAAAAGAATATCCGCATAAATATACCAACGCGGATGATTATGTATATTTAAAATTATCCTCATACATATATCATACTACAATAAAAAGAATATATTTTGGACAGTGCTTACTTGGGGTTCATTCCTTTCAAAACTATGGGGATTGGCCGATTTCTTTCTAGCTACGCTAATGAGTTGGTGCTTAGAGACTCTTGTTAGGTATTTATTATTTGAGAGCCGCAGTGTATCTTAATTAAAATTAGGCATTATGATTTAGCTATAAAATTTAGTTTTCAACCAACGAAACTCTTGAAAGAGAGTACCTACCTTAAATAATAACCTCAGCGGTGTGCACGAATTTTCAATAATTATTATTTTTCACTGATCACTTTCTTCACGAAAGTCCTTCGTACAAAAATCAGTCACATATTATAGACATGTGTGTTAGCTTCGATGATGACCAACTTAAAGGAGACTGAAGGATTGTTATCAAATTATAAAATAAATGTGCATTTTTACGTGGTACTCGTAGTACTAAAACTAAACTAAACAAGATTTATTTTTTATATAACGCTGCCAATCAGGAAATTATGTACTTAAAATTATCCGCCATTTTACCTACATACAATACCCGTGATATAATATATATATTATACTCGTAGGTGTCCAGATTTTTAGTAAGAATAGTTTATTTAATTACTATAGAATCGATACAGCAACACAAATTTAAAGAAGAGGTGGCCAGAAAATTCAATGGAACATTACAAAAAAAAACATATTTTCATTTATTTATTTTTGTTTTCGTCAATAAATATTGATGAAAACAGGCAATATCATCAAATCACTCTAGCGGAATCTTTGGAAATTGTCCAGCTCTAGATTTTATTTTTATTGTTTTTAGGTTGCGAATTTCGTGATAGTGCTACTAACAAAATTGATGTGTGAACGATAAACTATGAGTTGCGTATCCTCTCTGTCCAGACAAAATAACTTACAATAATACTAAAATATTTATAAGCTTGTACAATTTATGGTGAAATCAACTACTCAAATAAAAAAAGGTTAAGGACGGATAAAATGTATGGGCATAAATCTAAGGGTGAGTTGTGCTCATGTGAATGAATTCCAATTTTCTTCTTCCCCCATATCCGTTTCATATGTGTAACATACTCGTACAGTCACCATAATTTTTTGCCGTTTTAGTTCTGTCAGCTGCCTCCGTCCATTCCGCATTCTAGGACATATGTACAACTAAAGGTTCACTTGGAAACATATATGGTTCCAGACAATTCCAGAGCATAAGTCCAAGTGCTTGGAGAGAGACATATATTTGGGTGATTTTTGATTGTTTTTTTTTAAGGAAATCGGATGATTACGCCGACGCTCCGGAGGCCTTGACTATTTCATCCTAAGGAGTGACTAAACACGGTCCAATTTTAAGCAATATTATTCATTATGTCTCGAAGTCTTGGGCAATTTATACTACGAATATAACTAATAGTATTGTATACTTCAATTATAATGTGCAGACATACGTTTTCCATATAAGTAGAAATTTAAGAATTATTATATTTATTTTTCTGAGTTTTTAGATTGATGGAAAACAAAAAAATAAATTCGAATAAATATACACGTACAGGTTAAAACAATAAATGAGAATCAAATTTATAGAAACCTCTCAATTGTGATTATTCTTTTCATGTCTCGATAATAATTACTCCTATGCATATATTTTAGATTAGATTTATTTTCTTAAAATTAATTTCTGATAAAGAAAATATAAAAAAATACAGAAAACTTTCAAAATTCTTAGTAAATTTTGATATCTATTGGATTACATCTGAAATATATTTTCTCGACACACAGATTTGTTATAAGAGTTATCATTCAAAAAATAGCATTAGGTAAAGTGAAAAAAAAACTTATCAAAAAATATTCGACGTTCTTTTTCATTCTCGAAGCTATTAAAAAAATGAGAGTTATACAAAAAATCAAGTAAAATAGTTATCTCTAAGAAAAGAAGAAGAAAGAGAGTAGGTATTATTCAGGAATTCGAACAACTTCACATACTTCATGGTACAATGTTTACAACACGAAGAAATATTATTGAAATGTCAGTTCATACGTCGGTGATATTCTCGTAAAGGGAGAATAACCATTATTATTTATTTTACACTACATAAGCATAAATTATGCCGATCGGGAGCAGAAACGGAGACATATTAAATAAAATATCTGAAT
Source organism: Glossosoma conforme (assembly GCA_022606575.1). Lineage (NCBI taxonomy): Eukaryota > Metazoa > Arthropoda > Insecta > Trichoptera > Glossosomatidae > Glossosoma > Glossosoma conforme. The sequence goes on from JAGTXR010000092.1 coordinate 1,305,601, forward strand.
GTTTCAGACCATTCGTGAAAGAATTGTGGAAAGATTTAAATTTCGGTATGAAACAATATTTCTAGTGTTTGTTGTCGTATTCTGTGATGAATAAATGTAAATTATTATTTCTCTGGACAGCAAACTATGTAAAACATATCTAATTCTCAGGATGATCGTGCTTTTTGTACAACATTACTTTTATCGTAGCTTTTTGTTTATTCTGACATTCCTCAATCTGTATATTTCTCTTAAAATACTTGTAACTGACTGAATTTTCAGGATTATGTAGATCCAAAGTGGAATTAGAGAAGTTTCGTAGTTCCGGCAGTCGCAAGGAAGACCTCGCAGATCAGTTCACGTTGATGCTGCCATATGCCGGCCAGCATCTCCGTTGGGAGGTCCTGTTCGACTCGGCGTGTCCTTGGCTTGCTCCAGACTTTCGCTTTGATGACGAGTCTTTCCTGGCCACTGTGGACGCTGAGTTTATACAGGAAATGGTGCCGAGCCTGGCACAATGGAATGATGAAGACCCTCGTGCCTTAAGCTGCGTAATAAGTGAACTTATGATCTTATACAGAAAGCATCAGGTTAAATTTTTAACTCTATTTACTCTGTTTCTTAGAAATGTCTTAAATAACATATTCTCTATATTTAAATTTAAGATGTTACTATTGCATTCAATTTACCTCGTGTTTATAAAACCATACTTGAGAAATAAATGATCCCTATAATAGTTCGGAAATTTATCTCATTGTCAGCAAAAATAAAATCACTGATATATTAACCGTTTTAGTGCCATTGTTTTTTACTTACATACACGCACTAACGCGATCGCGCTCGTTGGCAATCTAATGGTTAAAAAATATTATAAACCTCGCTTCTAAGATTTTGATTCACAAAGTAATTTAAAACGTATGAATAAATATATTATGTTATATTTAAACAAAGAGATATAAGATATTATATCATTCAGATCATAATATAAAGTAATAAAATATATTTATAATATAATTTAATGAATAATGACAAAATTCTAATTTACATTTTTTTAAATACATTTTCAGAAACATCTTCTAGGGATAGATGAGAATTCCCGTGCATACTTTGAATACACAACTCTCATTGGAGATTCATCGACATTAGAGAATGACGTGGAAATATTAGTAGGTCCTGGAGAGGCCGTCAGCTTCATGATAAAACTCAATATTGATTATTCTCAACTGCCCGCTCTGTTTGCTGACGAGTAAGTTAATAAAATATTTAATTAAAGAACATTTATAATTAAATTATTCAATAATTGTTTCGGGTTGAGCGGCCCCTTAAGAAAAAAGGTCCAGGCCTCGGGAGCGTTAGGCTAATCACCAAATTTCAACCAAAATTTTTCCTTGAATATTATTGCTACCCCCTCTTCAAACACTCGGACATCTGCTCCGGAGGTTATCGGGCATCACATAATATGTTCTCTAGTAAATATTCAGGTGTAGATATGTCTTTGAACGAGGAATCAACAGTGGCAGCTCACAGAACTAAATGGCGGCAATTTGTGGTACTATATGTTCCAGATGTGGAATGGATATGAAAATAAGATAATTGTTTTCATTTCTACTGTCTGTAACTAAAAATATGTTTCATTTTCGAAAATAAATCATGTTTATTTAGTTGCAAAAACAACATACTTTATCAACCAAATTGCATATTAAAATATAGGGTATAACTTAGAGGTAAAGTGTTACCATCCCAAAAGACATGAGGTTGATCTTCGACGAAGATGAAATAAAAATTATTTTTAATTAATTTATTAGATTTAACCCCGGTTGGTGTAAATTTGATCCCTTCCATAAAAAGCTAGTCATAACGTATTAATGAAAATTGATGGTAGATGAAAGTTGTTCTGTGACCCATTCAAAGTAAGTCCACGTAACAATGAAAGATGCATGAATTCTGAGCTATGTTATATTACACTGGTGTATCAACTTCATATGAAGCGCTTAGCCATACTTAAAAATGACAAGCGTCATAGAATCTAGATGAGATTTCAAATCTCTTTCCATTAGCACAGTTCGATCTCCATCAGTGCAACTCGAACCCAGCTCGCTGGTTGTATGTTAATTAAAGTGTCATTATTTAAACGGATAAACTTACAAAAGAAAGTTGTATGATAATACTAATATTTAATTTTTCTTATAGCATATACAAATCCTTAAAAAATATGTCATCTGATACTTTATTTCCAGTTTTTATGAGAATCCAGGTGGAGAGTGTGCAGTTGTCTTAGTGAAATATCCCAATCCGGCTGTAGCTGAGCTGATAATGTCTCCACTGGTAACCAGAGCAGTTGGTGACATCACATTACCTCTGTGTGTAATTTTATTTTCATATACAAAATTATTTTCTACATAATTATAAACATTGTGCTTAATTACTTTATGCCTGAATATAAGTTTATTACTAATACCTTAGGCCACAAAGGTATGTGCCCAACTTTTTTATAGCCATGCTATAAGCTAGGTGAGAAATCTTATTATTATTACTATTAAAATTTTGTTGAATTGTAATTATTTTTAATACATGTCATATGGTGCCTATAATTTAATCAAAATGTATTTACCAATCTCCAGAATTCATCAAACAGCTGTGCTAATGGACTATGTGCCAATGGTCACAAATCTTATAAATAAAAAGGTAAGATTATATGAAAGCTTGGAAATCCCAAGATTTATTATGCTAACTGCATTATTTGACTAATAACTATCTAAATATTATTTTTAAATTATGTTTTAAAGAACTTAGTATTTTATTTAGTTAAAATAAAGTAATAATTTTTAAATGAATATTAAATATATGTTTTTTATTATAGATTGAAATGATTTACCAAAATGAAAAAATGCGACATGAAATGCTGTCACATTTTATTGTTAAATATGAAGGTGGAATTTTAGAGCACGATTCCAACACTGCATCATTTCTGATCGATGTAAATGGATTTCACTGCATTCTCCTCATCGAGATAGGTAAAGAGATTTTTTTATTTTTTATTTAAATGAAAGTTAAAATTAAGAATAAACCAATTAAACCACTTAAAATACTCAATAAATCTCAAAGTGAAATCTAGCACATAAACATAGAAAATAGTATTTTCTTATAATTTTTTTACAGGTGTGAGCTTTCCAGAAAAACCTCCAACATTGACGTTACGATCAGTTTATCATAAACACCGAGACAGGCCTCGTGTTAAAGTCCTGCCATTGTGTCCTTATGATAAGATTGAATTGTATATAACCCAACAGGTCCAACTATTCAAGGAAGAATCTACAGTAATTCCCATTGTACTGAGCGATAAGTGAAAATGTTATATATATTATTGTCTAATAAAATCTCTAGTTTATATTTTTAACATGTTTTTTCTTTAAATATGTAAATTGCTGGAAATAATATTGGTAGTACATATCAGACCTGCTAGATGTTCAGTTTTCAACTGAATAGTCTGATATTTTTGGTGTCAGTCTGATTAAAAAACATTCTCCATCCAGAAGTGCAATATCTCATATTTAAATTTTTTGATAAAAAAAATAATCACACGAGAGGCTGCTGCCATTCGCCTACTCGGAGTCAAACATTCATTCTCTTTGATCTCCTGCTCGCCAAATCTTCGGAATCAATTTTTTTATTTTTTTTATTACTCAATTTAATTTTTGGAGACAAAAGAAGTGTTTATTTGTACTTGCTGAATCTGCAAAGGCAAAAAGTTTCTTTTTCTTCATCAAATATTTCGAATCAAAACTATGCACTAGTTTTTTACTTACCATTTTTTTTATGCAATCCCTTCACCAAAACATCCTAACGCCTGTAAAAGTAAAGCAACTCTACTTAAATATATATCTAGGAGTACTTCGAGATACAAGTTTAACTTGTTTCGTAGCAATTTGCTTGTTTTTTGAATAAGTAAATGTATTTATAAATGCAAATATTGTATAAAGAAATAAACTGTTTTTATATAGTACATTTGTATATTGCTCACTGTTTCCAGTTTGACGTATCGGTTTTCTGCTCTTCACTAGACCATCTTCTCCCCAGTAACTAGTTTCAATCTGAAGTGGGCGACAGCCTCATTTCTCCAATTTCAGGCAGCCGCCGCTTTACAGGAGGGTGGGAGGTAGAAATGAAACGCAAGAGATTCAAGTCTAAACTGATTTATTTAACGCTCAAGTCGGTGCTTTTATACATTAATTTTCTGGTACCTACTTTTGCGGTCGAGAATAGTCACGTTCGCACGAGTCTGTATTCCTTTCTTAGGGTTTTATTATGAAATGTTCCTGGAGATAGGTAATCCTAGCCATAACATCGGTTTATGTTTTTATGGCTAAAACTGAAACGTATCCCAGGCTAGTTCGCACGCTTTACTACACAAAGGAACACTTTCTGAATATTTAATATTTATGACATTTCGAGAATAGACGATCTCACGCTGGCCAACAAAGGAACACTTTTTGGCTTATTTAATATTTATGGCATCTTCCCCGCGAATAGACGATCTCACGCTGGCCAACAAAGGCAACACTTTGGCTTATTTAATATTTATGGCCCCTTTTCTAACAATCGGTCGGGCTCACGGACTGTTTTTTATTGAAGGTCCGCCCGATAATGGGATGCAAAGTATAATAAACCATCGAATTCCTATATCATTACAAATAACACATTTACAAATAACACATTACTATCAACAGCTGTCGTTTTCAGCGTGAGACGTACGTAACACTCACTTAAATGAAACTTACACGCAACTTAAATGCTGCTGTATGCTTAATTTTAGTTACTGATTTTCTCTTCACTGGTTTTTGCCATTTTTGGCGGTTAAAAAAATACTTTTCCAAAGAGTTTGTTTCTCACACCCTTTCAGCATGCTACATAATTGAATTAGGTGAGTATCATTAAATGGCCCCTTATACGCATATGCTAAGTTAACACAGATATATGTCATGAGAAATCTGTACCATTTATGCATGTGATGTTGCGAGACGCACAATGCGCAGTAAACTGATGGGTCGTGTGCAGCCTGGCATTAGAAATACTTAATTAATAATTCTGCTTAGAAATACGAGTATTTTTAAGCAGAACTTTGCTCGCTCAGAGTTCGTATATCCCAAATAACTCATATGAGAGGGCACTCGTATTTTGAAGTATCACTGTGTATGTAATATTTTTCCCCAAAACTTCTGAAAAACTTGTGGTTTGGGGATAAAACTAAATATAGGAATGGTTAATATTTCTGTCAAATACAATAATAAAAATTGCATACAATTAATATAAATTTATTTATTATTTCGAATAATAATCTTACAATTCATTCAATACTTTGTGACTGTCTCAGACTTGTTTGTAATAACAAATATAGGTATAATAAATTATTATGAAGAATATGGTGTAAAATTTGGTTCAATATGAATCTATAAAAAATAAAACAATTTTTTAATTGCTATCCAGTTGTACGAAAATAAAGCAATATTTAAATGGTAAGGAAAAGATAACAAATTTTGAGTGTATGGACAATAATTAAATAATTAATTACATTTGATTAGCTATAAAAAAACTGAATCGTGCAAACACCGATATGCATGGATCAGCTTTCTACTTTTTTTGTTTCATTATCATTTAAACTGTTGTGATATCATTTATAATATTGATGATCCATAGTTTAGCTTTTACATAAATCATTTAAATCTTGACATACGTGAAAATAATTCTCATCCAGATGCAAAAAAAACATATCTCAAAATTTCCACAGAGAATGTAGCTGGCATACAAGTGAAGACTTATGATGCTAAAAGCTTGCCTGGTGTGTTGCATACTTCATTTATACAAATATCACATATCACATCATAAACGACAATAGTACTTAAAAAAAACATTCGCCACAGTTATTACAGAAATCTTTATATGTCACTCTCTTCTTATATTGTCTTTTGTAAAGAAGTTACATTTATTTCAGTCTATTTCACCCGCACTGTTTGTGTTTAAAGAATGCACAGGATTTATTTAAAGTTCATCATGGTCTGAGTCTATTTCATCTTCTTGTGTTTGATCTTTGTCGGCATCGTCCTGGCTGGCAGAGAAGTCTTCTTCGTCAGGCAACTCATCCAGAGGAATTCCCAGGGTTTGCCGCATCATCTGCTCTACGGCGTGAGCAAACTCTGCCGTTTCTTGGAGCATGTAACCCGATCTGGAATGCGAACATATTTTTAGTTCCAAAACTCAGTTTTCCAAAATCACAGGTGCTTGATATACTTAAAATGTAAATTAAATATTAAACTTTTTCTAGAATTGACTATAAGATACTGATAAACTAAAATTAGACTGAAAAAAATATATTTACTGATATGCCACAGACATAATGTCGAAATATTTATTATATATTTTACCGGAGTGTTGCTGTCTTGTACATCATGATGGCGATTTCTTTGGCCTTGGGGTCTTCAGCGTTATCTGAGACCCTCCTGAGGAGTTCCTTTATAAGAGGATGACGAGGGTTAATTTCTAAAGACTTTTTCTGGTTCAAGTAATACCTGTAAATATAAAAAGATTTATTATTTCATATAGAACATTTCTATGAAAACATTTATATCTACTATTGAAATTTTCCAAATTTCTTTGTAAAGTGATGGAAAATATTTGTGTGGTTTTAGGTGAGGTCCGCTTCATACATTCTGAATAGCAGTTTGTATGGAGCGCGTGGCTGACGGCGCAAAACAAAAAGTCAAATTTATGTACGTACCACTGGTGGCCGACGCGGCGTGATTGTAATGACTCGGTGTCAGCCACCGGTAGTTGATAAGGCGTATAACGTATTAAAGTATTTATATATTTCATCAGTAAGATAATTAATAAAATCAACAATAGTCTTACGTTCTTTGTGCATCATCACTCTTTTGGTGAGCGTTTGACATGGCCAGCCTCTCCATGTTACCGGTCCAGCCGAACATGCTAGCCACCAGCGCGCAGGGCGAGGAGCTGAGGCGCTCCGACACCAGCGCGCGGGTGATCTGATCCTTCAGCGCCACGTCACCTAACCAGGCCAGCAGTGGCTCGTATGTCGTCTTGAACATCTCAACAGCTTCCTTATCCGTTTCATCTATCACACAAAAATTATAATGTAATCAAGTACAATCTACAAATCAAATTATTATAAAAATATATTCACTACATTATTACATTAATATAGATTTAGGCTAAGAGTATTATACCAGTTTACCAGTATTACACTAACAATATTGATTTTATTTTTTGTTTGTGAAATGGGAAGAATATGAGAATATTACTTACTCTCAGCTAAGGAGAAACCTTCCTTAGCCACATTCTGGAACTTCTTTCCTTCAAACTCGGGTAAAGCAGAGATGGCATACTCGTCAACAGCTTCCACCAAGTAAAGCACTTCATAGCCGGCCTTTAGCAGCCGCTCCACGAAGGGGGATTTTGCCACCTGGAATTATGAATATAGATCATTTTACAGCAATGTTAAATGTCTTATCACTAAAAATATGTATATTAAAATAATTCTGATAATGCATTTACACACAAATCCTGGTACCTGTATAGGTATATGTTGATATGAACTGGATGTACTATGTACTGTTTCAAAATAATATTTTTTATCCACCTTTACTGTTTGAAAGCGAAATAATATTGAATGTTATAAAATGTATTAAACTCGCTAATGCATACCTCAGCTTTGTTGGTCTCGGCAATAAAGTAGATCTTGTCCTGTTTGGGCTTCATGCGAGCCACATAGTCTGACAAGAAGCTCATCTTATCGCTGTGGGAAGAGTAGAAGCGCAGAAGCTTGGCCAAGCGGGTTCTGTTTGATGGATCTTCCATTACACCCAGTTTGATGCTGCAAATATAATTAAAATTAAAGCTAAATAAATCAATTATTCATGCAATAAATTAAATGGAAGATAGATCAAGCATCTACACAACAAATATAATTTAATATTTGTTCATAAAACGAAAATGGTCTTTGCAGTCATAAATTTTTACTGGGCTGAAAATCGTCAATTTTGGTGGGACATAGATTATCATTTAACTCTATAGGAATTATCTTGAATTTAATTACATAAAAATATAATGTGTGATTGATAAACTCACTTGGTGGAGTATTCCTTCCAGAACTTGTCATAGTCATCCTTGCTGATCTTCTTGAGCATATCGAGTGCCTTTCTCACCAGCTTCTTCTTTATAACCTTAATGAGCTTGTGCTGCTGGAGAGTCTCTCGAGACACATTTAGGGGAAGGTCATCAGAGTCAACTACACCCTGAATAAATGACAGGTAGTTGGGCATCATGTCATTGAACTCGTCAGTAATGAAGACACGACGGACGTAGAGCTGTAATAAATTTTTTTATGAATACACTAGAGGTTAGCATAATAATTTTTGTTTAAAAATGTATTCCGTGGTATGCTCCATAGTAATTATGACATCAAATATATATTATTAAACTAAAAATTAAATTTAAATCTCTTCTTTACTATGAAAATTTAATTTAAATGAAGCTTTTTTAAATATTCAAATAGACATTTACCTTAATGTGATCAGTTTTGGTGCCATATCTATTAAAGCCTTCAGAAGGCTGAACCTTGGGCACGAAGAGCAAACTCTTAAAAGTAACTTCTCCTTCCGCAACAAAGTGAACCTTGCACAAGGGCTCGTCCTTATCTTTGGTCAATGCCTTATAAAATGAATCATATTCAGCATCCACAATATCGGTGGGCCTATAAATTAAAAAATGTAAATATTAACTTCCAAATATTTTATCTAAAAGGCCATCCATAGGACAGAATGAATTACCTGAGTCAGTAATTATTGGAAAATCTCTTTCCAATAATTGAGCAATCAAATGTTTCATGTGCCTTGTGTGTATGGCCCTTGAGAATACTCATAATACTGACTGGATTGCGTTCAGTGAATTAAATAAGTTAGATGTTACTTCACTACAACTTGAATACAATAATAACATATTTTCAAATTAACACTTACTTTCTTGTCCAAATAGGCTTGCTGTCATTAATGGCTTCCCAATCCCAAACTGTTTTTTCAATTTTCCTGAGCTTTGGCTTGTCATCTGACTCTTCTTCCACCTTAAAAATAAATCACGATATTACAAAATAATACTTTTGTTTATGTTGACTACAAAAAAGGGTTATTTTATAAATTATAACTAGTGAAAATGAATTATTATTGATTTATTTTTTGTTACACCCTTTATAATATCTTTAAGCAAGTGGAACGGAACACACATCTTCGGTATACACTTCCTGGTGGGAGAATATGCTACCTGTAAGTTTAATCAACTACTATGGTTTTGGCATCATCCTGAGTAATTTCCTCAGAGCTCGCAGAGTACATCCCATGTATAGTTCTCAACACTCTTTTAGAACGGTAAAAAACCTGGGAACCTGAAGATAAGGCAGTAATAAATTATGATCTCATGTCATCCGGAGAACAAGTTTCAACCAGGTCTTGACCGACTGTAGAATGGTACGCTACCATGTAGGCTCCTTTACATTGTCATTCCCAACTGTGTTAGTCCACCATACCCCAAATATTTTGCACAGACATCTATTCTTAAAACTCATTTAACAGCTGCATTACTTATTGGTAAAATTCCAGGAAACGCAGCAGTTAATTATGCATTTACGTAACAAGTGACTAATCAAGTATGCCAATATTTAATATAAATAATATATATCAGGCATACCAAATGTATATCAGATGAATATTTTGAACAGTACCTGAGCATCCTCATCTTCTGAGTCTTCAGTAATAGGTTTGGGTTCATCTTCAATCGGTTCATCAACTTCAATAGTACTCGAAGACCACAAGTAGATTGGGAAATTGATAAACTGGGAGTATTTCTTAATCAAATTTCGCACGGTATCCTGCTCCAAGAAATCAACAGCTTCGTCTTTCAAACGAAGACTGCAATAAAACATTATCATAATTATAGACTATAAATATGATTAAATATCAAAATAAAATACACAGTTTATTGCCATGTTAAAAATTTCAGATAAAAACGTCTTTACACTCCGGCAGTTGAAATTGGACTGATGTTTGCAGCCTAGGATTTGTTATTATTTATTATTAGCTTTCAGGTAAAATTTATTTCAGCCCGATCAGATATATACCTGCCGAATTATGAGTCTCAATACAAAACGCAAATTTTCAATGCATACTCCACAACATACAAGAGTTCACTATTTCTTATGTACAAAGGAAAAATAATATTATTAAACAAACAAAAATACAGGATTAATTATGCATTAGACAAATACTACAGAGATTATTTATCAGACAGCAAAATAGCAGTTTTGATGACAAAATAAGAAATAAAAATGATTGATTCCTTGCAGTAGGAATTTTGAAGAATTTATATTATCATACCTGATTTGAGTCCCCCGTTTGAGAGTATTTCCACGAGGATCCTCCACAATGGTGAACTCTCCTGCATCAGACTCCCAGATGTATTGAACATCATCGTTGTGCTTGGTCGTCACGGTGACGCGGTCAGCAACCAGGAACGCCGAGTAGAACCCAACACCGAATTGACCAATCATATCGTTCATGTCATTTTTGGCATTGGAATCCTAAAATATGTTTAATTAAATTAAAATATAAAATGCATAATAGTTTAAAATAAAAAATTTAACAAATATTTTTCACAATTATTTTAATCTTTGAAGTGATAAGCGTACCTGCATTTTAGCGAGAAAGTCAGCTGTTCCAGATTTTGCGATCGTTCCGAGGTTATTAATCAAATCTTGCTTGGTCATGCCTACTCCAGAGTCAGTGATATGTAATGTTTTGCCTTCTTTGTCTGCTTTAATTTTTATACTCATATCTGGATTAGAGTCCATCACTGTTGCAAGAGTAAGAGACAAAAGTCTTATTTTATCCAAAGCATCAGAGGCATTGGAAATCAATTCCCTCAGAAAAATCTATAAATTAAAAAAGAACAATAAATTAGCACCGTGACTATAAATCTCTAAACCAAACAATATATTTTCATATAAAGATAGATTGTACTATGAGATTAGATTTACATTTTTTCATAAATGATGAACTTTTCTTTTTAAATAATAATATTTCAAAATTAACATTTCCTGAAGAAAAAAGATATACAAAATTTATTGTGGGTTTCAGAAATGTCATCTACAAACCTCCTTATTTCTGTACAGAGAATTGATGATAAGTTTCATCATGCGGTTGACTTCAGCTTGGAAGACATACTTCTCTGCCTTGTCCCTCAGCTCGCGCATCTGCGCCACGTTCAACCCATCCAGCTTAATGGCTTCCTCTTCACGAGAAACAACTTCAGCATCTGATAGATAAAATATAACACAATTTAGAACAAGAATTTAGTTTCCAATCGGTGGGGAATTTTTGAGTTCCCAGCAGTGCAGAATGTATTTTATTTTTATTTTGGAGGGGAAGTGGATTTTGTTCAAGTTAATTGAAAATCAAAAGGGGCAATAATTTTTTGGTTATCAAATTTGTAGGGAGTGAATTATATTTTCAAAAGAGGCGGTGAATGGTGAAAAAAATATTGGAATCAACATCCATAGAAGAAGACTATAAAATACAACCATAAAAAAGTTGCAGATAAAGCATTGTACATACATTTAATATTATTTGTTTTCATTACAATATAACATTGAAAATAATGAGGCATACATAAAAATAAAAACAATACTTCGAATATATGGACTAGTGGAAATTGGACATTATTTCATTGTACATTCATACAAATTGTACGAAGAAAACTATAGTCACTAAGAATCACAAAGAAATCCCAGAATTTCTTATAAAATTGACACATAACATTTATTATCTTCAACATAATAAGAACTAAGCACTGATGGGTTTATTTCATCTGAATAAATAAAAAAAATACATACATAGAATAAAAACACACATATTTTAAAAATAACATACTTGGATAATGTATTAGAACATAAGAGTAATAAATGAAAAATACCATTTCCAGTTCATATTCATAACCTATATTCTCTATGCACCTGCTTAAAAAATGTATTGATTAAACAAACTCCATAATTTCTGAATATTAAATTGTCAAAACAATGTCACGCTCCAAGTATTTTTGAATGTAACTTTTTAACGCTCCACACTTTTTTAATATAAGAGCCAAATGGATATAGAATCAAATACAAATAGTCCCAACCATGTTGGAAGCCCAACGGGTATATTGAAAAGGTTACCAGCTAAACAAAGTAATGTTGAAGAAGGGCCAATTCAGGGGTTCAACAGAAAACCATTCAAATTAAGATTTGGAAAACAGCATGATCTTGGTAGATCTTCAATATCCTCTTCAAAACCTCAAGGATTATGTGAGTCTCTAACTACACAATTTTTTTTTTTTTTAAATAATGTTATCTTAATTACATTTGTTATGAAAATTATTAATTTAAATAAAAATAAAAACATTTAACACTATATTTCAAATAATAAAATGATTGTATTCTTAGTGCCGATTCTGACATCGAAATTCTACTCGAAAGAAATGAATGCAATTGAAAATGAGAAGTGTACATCAATCAAAAAAATCAAACATAAGATAGACATTCTCTATCATCAAGGACCGAGGGAAATATTCACGTTACCCAATTTAGAAAGTCACAAGTAAGTAAAAATATCTTTCATATTGTAAATATATTTATTAAATGTCAATTAATCTCATATCTTTCAGATATGGTTGGTACCACGATGTTCAGTTGACAAAAAGGGATCGTTGGGACAAAAGATTCAATTTTGGGATACAAAATTCAGCAATGGTCAAGTTCAAACTTCTCATATTGGCAACCGATAAGGGAATGGAAATTAAGAAACCGTCAATGAGCAAACCAAAAACTGTATAAACTGTAAAATGTAAAAATTATGCATTCTTAGATTTTCAAGACGAAATTTAATAATTCTTCGATGGCTATTAAAACCAAAGAAAATGAATGATTTTGAAAAAAATCATAAACTTAAATATTTAATAATAATGTACCATTTTAGAAGTATGTATCTGTAGATTCACTAAGAAAATACTGTATTGTTATTATATTTTGTATTTAATAAAATAACATTATTAATGTATGGATAATAATTGTGCAATGATAAATAAAATATGTGATCTATCCTGATATGTTTTAAAACAATTGTCATGTATCCTTATGTATTTTCTGATTGGATTTTAATTTATGGCGATGAAGTGAAGAAAACATATTGTGAATCTAAAATATGAAATATTATATACCTGTTCTGGATCCGTCCCGAGATGATCCAATGTCAATATCAATGGTTTCCACTGAACCCTCTCCCATAGGCAGGTCTCCCTCAGCTGCATGACTGTATCCTTCAAATAAAATGATAAAAGGAAATTAAAAAAAAATATTGGTATAAAACTATGTGATCAACAAAAATTAATGCGGAAAGCATGTATGCGTATAGGCAAATACCGAAATACTAGGATGAAGTGGTTAAAATAATACCTTTGCTTTTATTACTCTTTAGAAATAATGCACAAATCCTTAATCCAGAAATTATGAGAACAGCAAGGCCTATTCCGTTTATCTAAAGGCAGTTCTGCATGCTTAACACTCGCTAAATATGTTTTTCCAAAATCACAGAAGCCTTAAAACTTATTTATCCTCTCCTGTGGGTATACTTTAAAATTTTAGAGTATATTCACCTTAGGAAAAGAACAGTTGTGTGAGAAGAGGTGACTGAATAGGAGCACCCATGTTATGAGCGAGTAATTTAAGGGGAAAAAATTAACTTACATTTCAATCTTTTCCCAGTTATAAATGTGATAGTAATTATATTTCTCAAATACATGACTGATTACAGCTATCACTTATCAGTCACAGGTTAATATGACGTGTGACAATTATTAGTGTAACATGTATTCGAAAGCATTTCAATGATTTAATTCCAAATCTAATAATGATAAACGTCATACTTTCATTAAAACACATAAATATTTGTTATATTATTTCAAATGGGGGTGGATTAAAAGCGATAAAGCAAAGCATCGACACAGAGGAGATGGGTGACATATTTATAAATAAATTATAATGATATTAAGAAACTTGTGTATACCTGCGAGGAGTAAAAGGCCGAAAAACAAGAACGCTTTCGACCTCATTGTGATGGTTTTATCACAAGAATAGAACAAAGCCGGCTAATGTCAACCGGGACTTAGCTGATGACAAGCTCTCGCCTTGCCTCGCCGTGTGAATTTATTAAAACATTGCGGGACCGCTCTGCCGACCAATAGCAAGCCACCACGCAAGGACCCCGGCCTATCGCACACAAATGTTCACTACTTTTACAAATGGCTCGATCTCATTGGCACACATTGCCGTGTGAAGTTTGTTCTCTTTCTACGACTAAGTTCTTCTTTTTCGTAACCGTGTCGTTCATGATTATGTTTTATTGCACAGCTCATGTATAATGCGGGACGATTTGTCATGGACGGTAGGTCATGGATCGCTTACATAATGGACTAGAACTAAATATATATATCTACATATAATCCTTAAGTGAATTTATTTTTATTGCGGCCCAAATGAATTTATACCTTTTAAATTTTGCCCACTTTCATTTTGATTTTGACACCCTTGATGTACACGTACGTAAAGTGTAATTATTATTCATTTAGATTATGTCAATAATTAAAAATACTTTCAACAATTTGAACAAAAATTTATTTGAATTATTTTTACAACGCTCACACTGACGTATATGCTCTGGAAAAAATAATTGTTTGAAGCTGCAAAGCGGCTAAAAGTGAGCCGTTAGTGATGATTTATATATAGTCTTGTCTTATGTTCAAAATCAGCCACTTGATGCATTAAAATGATATATAGTTAAAAGTTTTATGAAACTGAATAAATATAATAGATGGTTATTCAAAATTGAAATTCACAAATAAAAAAGATTTTGTTTTATTCATCATTTTGTTTAATTTTTTACCCGTTTACACTTTGCAGATTTAGGGCTGACAATTTTTTAATGAAAAAAGTAAATTAAAACGAAAAAAAATATGTACTATCATAAAATGAGAAAGCTCAGGTTGTCTATGATTATCGTCCTTGAAGCGATGCCCGTTGTAATGTCAAAGTAGTAACCTTCCCCAAATAGCCCAGCGTGCCATTGACGTTTCCGAGATGGCTCATTGTTATGACGTAACATAGTTCAGTACAAAAACACAACACAAGTGTTGAATTAGTTCAAATCAGCATAAAAAAAACGATCTCATTACCTAGAGTTAGGAAGTCAGAAGATGGCATTGACATTGGCCTCTGGGAAAATGCCTCTCTGCATATTGTGTAGGCATATTACAAGGCCCTGTACGACATTCAAGAGAAGCGTGAGGAATGTGTTCGGGAAGTATTTATTATTTACAAACACGCTCAGTTCGGGGATCTTAATGGCTGGTGCTGATATAATACAGCAAGAAATTGAATACCAACGCAAAATACTGCCACAGCGATACGAGTGGGATAGAGTTGGTTGGAATAATAATAAATAAATAATAAATCACGTAGGATATATTATCTTATTATCTTATAAAAGTATTTATTTTGTAGGTCGCATGTTAACTGTCGGTCTTCTGCAAGGTGCTCCACAGCATTGCTTTTACGTATATTTGGATAAGTTTTTACCTGGAACTGCTTTTGCGACAATCGGAAAGAAAATTATTCTAGATCAATTATTGGCCTCAACTTTCTGTATTGTACTTTTCTTTACCGGTACAGGGTTATTGGAAGGCAAAAGATTGGATGGTTGTTGGGCTGAACTCAAAGAAAAATTTCCCATTGTTTATCTTGTAAGTACAAAAGAATGCTTTGATTTGATTATAATAATCATTTTACGGATGCGCTTACTGACAACGATAGGCTCCATGACATTCAAGAATACCAATACATACTCATATATATAACCAAATAACATATTATGCATTACAAACGTTTTTAATTATTACTTAAAATATACATATACTATACATAAAATTCTTTTTTCAACGCGTCAATCCAAGCACAAAAATAACGGCAGAAGCTTTTAATTATGTTTAAATTTGTTATTTTGACTATTATATTCTTATTAATGTTACTAGTCACAATGCCATGATTCATAGATATATGAATAATATATTGATATAAAACCTTCTACATTTGTAAATGTAGTAGAATCCCCAGTTGTTCAATAATCATTAGTTACCATTTTTTTTTCTTCCCTTAACCGTTCCATATCTGGAATGGTTAAGGTCACTACAAATTGTCGCCATATAGTTTTGTCAATGTCCATGCCTCGTCCCAAGATATTTCTACATCTGAAAGTCTACCTCGGAAAATACATAGTTCCCAATAACCTCAGGGCAGAAGCCTGAGGATTTGAGGAGACAGTCCGTTGTAGTATCCGAGGGATATTTTAAAATTATTACTACTGTTAAAGTAATTAAGGCTTCTGCCCTGGATGCCATCAGGAACCATGTATGTTCCCAGATGGATCTTCGGCCGTAGAGATATCTTGAGACCAAGCAAGGCAACTGACTGTTGAATGGAGGCTATATGTGGTGACCATAATTTACAGATACGGAATGGATATGGGTTAAAATAAGTGTTTTTAAGATTTAATTGGATTAATATTATTACGTATTTGAAGCTTTCTCCTATAATAGGTTCTCTTGCATTTACCGTTTTTATCTCTAGGTACCCTTAAAAAAAACGTAAAATCGATGCTTAACTTAGCTCTTATTTTTGTGAATAAAATAGGATACTTTCCTAATGAAATCAAATGATTCCTTTTTTCAGACTGACTGGTGTGTGTGGCCGCCTACACAATTTCTCAATTTCTATTTCATTCCGGGACGCTATAGAGTTTTGTACATAAATGGAATGACAATGCTTTACAACATTTTTCTTTCATATATTAAACATGTTGACTATCCGCATGATCATGAAAAAACTGGTAAAAAATAAATTATCATGATAATGTCTTAAAAAATTTTATGCAATGAATAATTTCACAGTATATAAAAAAATATACTCCCAAGTTGACTATTTTAAATGATTATAAATACATTATTATTATTATAGCTAATGATAAATTTAGTTATCAATTAAAATGAAATTTTATTTAAAATAAACCGGGACCTCATTAGTTTAATCCATAAAATTATATAAATTTTACAGTAAAATTTATTGTTATTTTGTTTAGCTTTTTAATTGATACTGTGTCAAAAAAGTCATATAATATAGCCGTTAATAAAGGCCTTATAGGAATATAATAATATAAGAGGCACACACCAAATTCTCTTTTGCACGGTAGATATGTACTACAGATTACAGTGTAAACTTAAATTTATAATGTTATCTGAAATACTCTCTAGAATATGTTCATCATTAAGAACTTCATCAAATGTCTATTCAGCAATATCTTCAATTTTGACTCTTCAAACCCTTCTCTGCCAATTTGATGTGATAAAAAGATAATGTCAGAATGCAAAACCGATTAAATTGAAAAAAAAACATTTGTTAAAAAATCTGTACTTTTTTTAAGTTCGCATTGTTTCAAAGTCTTGCAAAAAAAGGATTTGGTGAAACTTTTTCTAATAACTGATTAATCGTGCAATTTGTATCCACAAAGTCCCTTTTATATTAGTTATACTATTTTATTAAAACTCTTATTGTGTGATACATAAGACCTTACAAAATGGTTGAAATATAAAAAGTAAATATAAATGAATTAACTGGATGATAATGTGTGTGTTATAAAACATTTAAATATACTATTTATCATTAAGTTATATTTATTCATAAAATGATTTTTATATATATATGATATTTTTTATATATTATTTATAATTACCAGTATATGTATAAGCGAATTTATGTTTATTAATTCAATTTTCACTGGCCAACTATTAGATTGTTATTTTTCAAAAATATGATGCAAATACTTATTTGTATCACATGAGCTATGCACCTGTATTAGGTTATTGAAACATAGTAATATATTGAGTGATATAAAATACATGTCTAATGTCAAGTTAATTAACGGATCTAGATTTAAATATTTATTTTTTAACTTTATTTAGTTTCTAAAATAATTTATGTAAATTGTCATATGATTATTCCATTTGATGGAAGTCGTTAAAAATAATTTATATATTTTATGTATACATGTATGCATTACCAATGTTGTTATTTTTAAAACATTGTTATTTTAACTATTGTACAGTCATTAATGTTTACTAGTCACTATGCCATGATTCATAGATATGGAACCATGTCACCTTGGAAATCACATAATTTATCTGAACTTCGTATTAGGTCACATTACAAAGAAATAAAGTCACAAAAATTATTGAATGTGATTACATTACATACAAAAAAAGATTTTTTGTTGGTTTCACTCAAAAGGTCACAGGTTCCTTTATCCCTGTTATGTGCATACAAACTCAGTATTGTTATCTATTTGGTTTTGACGTTTTTTAAAAAATATATTTATATTTAATAACTAAGTGATGGTGATACTCAGTGTAGTTATTTATAATAACAATTCAAACTGAACTGTGATCAATAAATATACAAATTATACATTATAAGAAAAATATGTATTAACAGTATGTATAATTTGATTTCAATAATTGTGTTAAAAAATACACTATTTAAAAAATCTATTGTGTTTTGTTGAAATCTGTACTATGAACATCTGACAATCCATTATGCCTGATACTTGTTTTACATAGTAAATATAGTCAGGACCGGGGACAGGGGGAATCATTTCAGAACTCGCTTTTGCTCATAATTTTAGCTGTATTTGTTGTCACTGATTACATTTATATCAGTACTATTGAACGGTATGGATTAAGGTTACTTGCATTATTTCCCAACCACCCACCCACGATCTTTGTTTTATTTATATGATTTGCTGCCCTTATGGATTGTTTTTTTAGTAAGTGTATAAAAATGTTTGACAGAATATTGCTCGTTACGGCACCTCATCAAAAGCTGATGCAGACGTATAATCGGATTTGCAAGCAGATGCTTCTGTAGAGAACTGGAGGATGATGGCTTGACTTTTTGAAGAATGACAAGGTGAGGGAGTGGACAAAGGAAGCCTTCTAAGTCACAGTCATTCAAGAGACTGAGGTGGACCTGGCTGGAATATGTAATACGAATACCGCAGGTGAGTATACACTATAGCGGGCTTTTCTTCAAGCCCCCGGGCTCAAACTGACGTGAACTAATTATAGAATGTACTTGGTGAAGCTCCGGGAGGCAAACCTAACATAGGATGAGTCGAGGACCATGGCAACTGACAGCTTTTTGGTGGCAGTTCATGATGACCATATGCTCCAGTTGAGGGAGCAGACATGGAAATGATGATTAAAATGATAAAGTACAACATTGTGATATTGTGTATCTTTCAATCCTAAAATAAAACTAATTCTCAATTAAATACTCAATATATTTTATTTATTGACATGGTAGATCCGTCGACGGCTTAGTATATTACAAATATGAGATGTCACTTATCAATAAAAACATTTAAGTTTTATACAATTAATTATGGACGTAATTAAGCTGTGAATTTTTTTTTTGAGGGGCTGAGCTATGTGGCAAATTTCTTTTTCTCTCTGATATTTTATAATAATTATAACAATTCAAACGCCGTTGCAGAAGTTACTTTTAGATGAACGTGCATTTATGTGCAACACTCGTCAACCTTGCAGAAGACCCATGGAATAGCGGATCTTCAAATCGAGAAAAGATACCAGCAGCCCTCAACGGGCCCTCCCGTGAGTTTTTTTGCTAGTCAAAAAACTAAGACCCAGATTTTCTTTTGACAGCACTGCTTATGACTTTATTTTGTTTTGTTTTATTTTATAAAAAAAATATTATTTATTATAGTAGCGTTGCTGCATAAATTATCCATAAGTTATGTCAGAAAAGGCTAAAAAGTGTAAATACAGTCTTTTGAAGGCAGTGAAATGTTTGATTATGCGAAACGCTACTACGTTCGTAAACTATAACAAAGTTAAAATTATAATAAGCATTTTGACTAGATAAAGCAATGAATAATATTTTTAATAAATGTTGAAAGCCAACAGTGCATATTACCTATTATTTATACATATTGTAGGTATTTATCAACGAATATATGTGAACGGCTTAAAAAAGACGAAGATTTTGAGTAAATGTCAGTTATTGGTTACAATCTGGAAACTGAAGTTTTACAGATAAAGATGTTCTTATTATAATTTATATCGAAAAGTAACTGAATAGATTACCTGGTATGGATTATATAATCTTGGATTATAATAATGGAAATATATTTCCACTCAGTTATATATTATATCTATATACTGTGAAAATATTAAATCTAATTTATGTTAAAACATTACTTTTTCAGTTTAGATGTTCCGTTTAGTAATATTTGTTATTGCCTTATTTTACCTTATTAATTATAATGGTGTTAATGGACAAGATCCTTGGGAAATCGAAGACTCAGAACATGTCGTTAAACCAGCTTACATTCATAAAACACAAGAGAAGAAAACTACAAATAACATAAATATAGAGCAGATTGAAAGCACTGCAGTTAATTACTATAAGAAATTGTTGAAATTGCTTATAGAACGTGCGAAATTTATTGTAAGTTTTTTATGTTTTATTTTTAGTAACACTTTGTTTCATACTATTATGCTTATAAAATTAAATATGCATTATAATTGAAGGGTAGTGTTCCTGAGTTGCGTTCCTCATTGTTATATTCACAGTTTTACAGTTAAAAATGATTGTAATTGTACATATTACCATGAGCAATAATCTTCAGGAGCATAATCTGTCTGTGCTGTGATTACTTGTGTATTAGTTTTAAATATTTTACATTCACTAATATTACTGAAGGGAGTACTAACAGTAGTAAAATAAATGACTAATTTTAAACATGTAATATGTGTTATTTTAGCCAAATAGCGACTCAAAGCTTACAGGTGGTATTTTCTTTGAATTGTCACCTACACAATTATCTTTTCTTCGGACACAAGTATCTACAGATGCCATCTCTTCCACTGTAGTGTATGAGAAGTTAAATACAATACTATCTAATGGAATCATGAGCATCTCCAGATCGGATTATATAAATAGCATTGCTAATGAAATGTTTTATGATGTGTTTGTATGGAATAACAATAGTCGCGTAAGTACCATAATTGCAAAAAGTTTAAATGCTTTATGTATGCTTATTACTGAAGATGTTTGAAAGCATTGGCTCTACCATTGTATTTGTAGTTCTTATCCCTCAAGAGTTTTGAAGTGAAAAATAATAATCATGTATTAATGATTACAATAAACATGACGGTACTGTCATACCATCACTCAAAATAAAATACTTCAGGAAATTAATGTGACTGAGATTTACTGTATACCTGTATGTATTACCGGGCGGCATAGTCCAGTGGTTTGTCATTCAGACGTTTTGGCATTTGTTTATCATTTAGACGCTGTCAGTTCAAACTCTGACCAAGATTAATTTTTCATAATTTATTTTATCACATTTAAACTTTAATACATGGCCCCGGTATGATTGAGCCAACCCTAAATGGCAAAACAAAATTGTCCAGGCCTCTGAAGTATCGGGCTGATCATCCAATCTTCTTGAAAACTTGATTATTGATTTTTGATTATTGAACATACAAATAGTTCTCTCGTACTACAGCCGCATCCTATGCAAGTTTGCGGGCTCCTGCCCTGGAGGCTTCCGGGAACCATCTATGTTCCCATGTGGACCTCCGAGTATACAGGAGTTTTGGGACAAGGCATAGACAATCCGAGCTTACAGAAATGTGAGTAGGATAATTTAGGAGTTTTAATGTTCCCAGAAATATAGGTTTAAATTGGCGATGACAGGTGTTGTACCTCATGTAGCTATGAGGCAAAACACTTGTTGAAGCCGTATATATAATACATAATAGTTATATACAAAAGGAAATTTTTTAATTTGCTGAATGGATAGGTAGGTCATAAGTGACAGTATTTTTCAAAGTTGTTATGAATTATGTAAGTAGTATATATAACTTTTGGCGTATTTTGTAGACATTTATAAAACAATTTTTTTAAGGGTATGCATACCTTATTTGAAAAATCAAAAATATGTATTAGGGTATCAGGTAAATATATCAAAAATAAAAAATAAGTTTATATTTTTATTTCCACTTCATATCCCCATTCTGCGAATATATAAAAACTTCCCCATGTAATATATTATTTATAATGTGGACCGTATTCGTATATTTAAAAAAATGTAAATTTTATGATTTCAGGATTATGTAATGGCCTTGGTTGTATTAATTATTACTTCAATAATATTTTATAAATTAAATGTTTGGCGGTATTTTGGATTTGGGAGACTATTGTTAATTGCATTTTTAATTTTTGCAATTTACTGGGAAGTTAAAATTGCAAAAGAGGTAATTATAGAACTGTTTTTTTTTTTAGTTAACCACTTCATGCTCGGGGGGGTGTTTTTTTAAAAAATATATACAAAAACTTCACGTTTTTTTATGCTGTATTTATGAAGTTGAAATATTTTATGAATTGGTAAAAAAAATTTTTTTCAGCTTTAAAAAGCTTTATTCAATCAGTCTTCATTTATTCACTAAGCTTGTGAATAAATGAAGACTGATTGAATAATAATAAAAATATACATACTTGGAATATATACAATAGCGACATCTATCGTACGATGATAACAATGATATAAATACTAGTTTCAACGCGAGTCGGTCTAGGCATAGCAATGGCTCAGTTCGCCGAGCGGTATGAATACCTGGGCATAGTTGGTTTCCAAGGTCCGCGGTTCGCATCCCGCTTCTGCCGTTATTTTTGTGCTTGGATTGACGCGTTGAAAAAAGAATTTTATGTATAGTATATGTATATTTAAGTAATAAATTTATATGTTTAATTGGGACAACATTCCGCTTAATTGGGACAGTAAATTTAAGATCACAGCACATATTACGTTACAAATATTCTCAAGAAAAAAATTGTATAAAGGATTTGATATTATGCGGTGAATTTATTCAGTCACCAATACACCTCGCGCGTGAACAGTGCGTGAACTTATATTTTGTCAATTTTATTTTTCAAAAATTTGACCCTTGCCAAAATGCCAAGAAATGATTTGACACTTTCCAGTAAAATTGCTTTGCTAGATAAAATAAAAAGCCAACCACTTAATATAAGTTATCATTGGCTTGCTGAGATAACTGGTGTACCAAAATCTACCATATCGCGTGTCTTACGACAAGAAAGTCAACTACGTGAGGAATTGATATTACAAGAAGGACAAGCAGGAACATGCAAAAGAAAACGCGAGGGGAAGGATCCAGATGTCGAAGAAGCACTAGATCAATGGTTTTATATTGTTAGTGGCAGAGGCGTAAATATCAACGGCCCAATATTGAAAAATGTGAAATTCGCTTAATCGGGACAGCCGCCTAATTTGGACAAAATGCCCAAGTCCCGATGTGTCCCAATTAAGCGGAATCGACTGTATAAACAAAAGAAACGATGCGCACAAATCCTTACGAGTGTAAGAACGCATCTGACGAGCAGGACTTGTTTGCTTACATTACGAACTGCAGACAAGTTTAAACCTGCGAGCAGCGCTCGGGTTGATGCGAAACGGCACACATGCTGCGTGCAAACATTACTCGTTTAAAATTATGAAATGGTTAACATCAGTCAATTAGTGTGTACACGATCTATGATTTAGTGACCAAACTTTTTATGCAGGCATGCTGAACTGCTGTTTCCAACTATAATTCTTACTTGAAAATAAAATTATTGTTGTGTTGCTTGCTTGAATAACTTAGAGCCAAGAAAAAAATTGTAAGGGATAAACATACTTTGTGGGAAAGATATAATTATTTAATATTTGTTTTTTCAATAATTTTATATGTAATTAATTATATAATTTAATCTTTCTTCTTTTTTTTTCCAAAATGTTGTGGATCTGGAGCAGTTTTGTGGTGTTCGAAATGTTTCTGATAATTATAATATTTACCAGAAATTACATCATTTTTCAATAGATCTTAATCTATTGAAAAATAGAATTTAAATCAATTTCTGATCACAATTTAAATAAACTTGGTCAAATTATTAAAAAAATATATATTTTTAATTTAAGACAGGTTTTAGGGTTAGCTAAGTTAGGTTAGGTTAGGTTTAGTTGGGTTAATATAACAATGAATAGAAATGAATAGAAATAGAACATGTTCAATATAATGCAAAAGAACAATAAATTTCTTTTATATTCTGACAAAAATATTTATTTAGACCTGAAAAATACCAGCCTATATGTATACAATATAAATAAAACTAGAATTTTTTTACTAAGAATTTTTTGTAAATTATTTTTTTAGGAAATTAATGAAATGGAAGCCAAAGAATATGAAGAAGCTATGCGCACATGTGATTCTTGGTTTTGGACCTGCAAGCCGTTTAAGGAAAATGTTGTGTTTCAATTGAAACAATTTGATCCGTTCAGAATCTTATCAAAAATGTGGAGCAAGATAGTAACACATTTCATTCTTGGGTTTCAAGAGCCATTAGATTCGATAGCCACTCAGATCAGCAGTAAGTCATTAAATATAGTTGGAATTATTTACAGCCCATGTTTATCGAGCCACCCTTCTATAGACAAAATAAATTATTTGAAATATGAGGGCTGTTAAAAAAATAAGGTGTCTACTGAATTTTCGCGGGCTACGTAGGGTACTTATGTCCCTCATAACTGGTGACGAATCATGGGTTATGATATTGAAACCAAAGCTCAATCTTGCCAATGAAAGCTGCTGCATGAGCTGAGACCTAAAAAGGCGCGCCAAGTTCGGTCGAATGTCAAGGTTATGCTCACCTTTTTGTACGATTACAGAGGTGTGTGTCATGACTTCTTACCACAAGGACGTACGTAGTTTGTGCAAAGCAATTAAATGAAGAAAAAAAACGATCGGATTTGTGAAAGGATCAGAAGTGGCTTTTGTACCATGACAATGCACAGGTTTACACATATTTGCTTGTATGTGACTTTTTGGCCAAAAATAACCACCTTACATTACCTGCTCCCCTCTGATTTTTCCTGTTCCTAAAACTTAAGAGTCTGTCGATTTTCCATAATTGGCGAAAATCGTCCTAGAGCAAAAAACATTCGAACAAAAGAATTTTCAAAATTATCTAAACATCCAAATTTGCCAATCTTAAATTTTTTGAACAGCCCTCGTATAATCAAATTGTAATTATACAATAGTTTATTTATATCTGATGTTAATGTATACTTTAACAGTCAACTTACTAGATCAGTGGTTTTTAAGTTGTGCTCAGCAGAGCATTGAGTATGTTCTAAGTGCTTTTCCAAGCACATTATTTTCCTTTTTTTGTGGCATATTTTGGCCGTTTACTAAATTTTAGCCATTATGATTTTTATATTCCGCGAACTGACCTTAGAAATCATATGCTCTCTGTAGCTCTAACAAGGTTAAAAATCACTGTGCTAGTCAAAAGGCATTATTGTTACTTTTTCTACGTATGCATATAAAAAGGTCTTAATACAGTGGATATCAAAACAAATTTGGTTTTAGTTTAGTGTAAGTTTAGCTTTTTTAGAATTGCAATGTGGATCTGGTATTTTTGAAGGGCCGACTATAGTGATGGGTTTTGTGGCTATATGGTAGGCTAAAGTGAATATGGTAAAGATAATTATTTATCCAGAAAAAAATGTATTTATAAACACAAAGTTGTGTAAATATAGTATATTTAATTTGTGATAGAATGCTATATTTGGTTTACTTTTTCGAATGTTTTCTTTTAATATTCATCATCACAAACCTTCGTTTGGAAACAGGCAACACAGGTTTAGATATTTGTTGAATCGATTCCTACTTAAATGATCTCCATCACAATAATTGGATTTTTCTGATGTTTTAATTGATGACGACTCATCTTCCAAACGATAACATTCCTCTTCATAACCCACACAATAAGTAGCTATACATAGTAATTCAATGTGCTAATTTCTATGTATGGAGTCCTATAAAGTGAAAGTTTTAACAGAATGTATGATTTACCATTTTTTGGGGCTGGATACATCTTAACTCTCCAAGGACAAGCGTGACCATATAGTCACAGTGATTACTATTCTGTAACCCACTTTGATTCTTTTTCTACCTTAATATCGTAGCTATTACTCAATTTCAGTTTTCAGTGGTAGAGTCTCTACCAAAGTTATCCTGCAGCCTCGGCAACGAAAACAGCCACCAAATACCCTTAAATTATTTTCATCCAAATGAACCTTTCACATGTTTTTATCATCATATTTTACTATTTGCGACTCATGTAATGAAGAGCGTGACCATGCAGTAACTTAGACATGTTAATAAAGCATTCTGTATGTACAAAAAAATTGCCATAAGCTTTTTTTATCAATTTTTTTTTATCAAAAAAAACTTTCGCTTCTGAAGGTTTAACTTGTATTTCAGATATGGATTTTATAAGACGTCCACTGTAATTTCTCCATTATATTGCAGATTTTATTACAAGTATTATTCATTAGAAAATGATATAATAATATTTTAGAAAAATCTTAAAATATATTATATCTTATAAGTCAGTCTTTGAAACAGATTATACATAGTTAGGCAGACTAAACACATACCAGAAAAATCTATTATTTTCATAAAAAAATATTATTGAATTTAAAATTTGTAATGTAATAGATTTAAGATATTTGTCATTATAATTAATAATTATAAATTATAATGAATATAAATTACTATTATAATATATTTATTGTTTCAGATAAATTTCCAGTCTTTGTGGATAGAGTTGTGTATGTACTGGTATATATATTTTTGATATTATTTATTTTTATTGTTCTTTTAACTTTAATAAGCAGTATAATATTTAATAGATCATTAACAATTGGTACATTTTTATTTAATGTTGCATTTAATGATAAGGAAAAATTGAATAATCGAAGTCATGGAAACAATACTGACAACTATAGAATGCAAAATGAACCAATTACAAATAATGAAAATGTAAATGGATACAGACCTCAAGTTGATTGTGTGAGCGGTGAAAACTTGGAAAAATTAATCAATGTAATGACCAATGCAGCAATGGTACCAGAAAAATTGGGTGGCGCTTCTACCAAAAATAAAAAACATAAAAAAAACACCACCATGTATATAACCGCCTCTAATAGTGATTCTGATTCAACTTCACTAGATGTAACATTAGAATTGATGAATCCTACGAAGCCTGTGAAACGAATATCCAAAAATATGTCAAATACTTCTTCCAAATCAAAAAACATTGGGGATTCATCTACATCTAAAAGTAAAATGTTACATTCTCAATTAGCTTCATCAAATGTTAGAAGAGAAATGAAGAAGAAGAAAATAAACTCGGATGAAAGTTATAGTGACACTTCTGATGATCACGCCAATGAAAATATGTATATACCGAATATCAGTAAAGATGAAGAAAGCCTTAAAAGGGTACGACAGACATTAGGTGAAATAGAAAACATTGGTTCAGGAGATCACTTTTGACAAGAGATAGCGGGAATAAAGTAAATAAAGAATCCACTAACTTTTAATAAGATGCAGCTTTTTAATATATTTTTTTTAGTCTATTTGTATTTTTTAAAGTAATATTTCATTTTAAATATATGTTTTTAACCACAAACATTTTTTCACTTTAAGAGATACTCTACTTTGGGCGTCGGCCTAATTATGAGATTTAAAAAAAAAACATATTTATAGATCACCCAAAATATGCCTCGGATGCTGCAGCTGTCTTCAAAGCCATGAGCTCCTGCTCTGGAGGTCATGGAGGACTATATATCTTTGCAAGTGGAACTTCGAATACTGAGTTGTCTTGGGAACAGGTATGGACAGTGGCAACCGTCAGAACTGATTTTTATAAATATGTGGTGATCAGACATGTCACTGATAATAAAGGTATTTAAGTTCTACCATTTTAAAAATAAGTAAAATAGGATTCTCTCTAAATATTTAATGACATGCAAAGGTTAATGAAAATTTAATCCTGCAGGAAATATTATATGCAACTGATGTTCACATTTATTAATTATCCTCCATTATTTATTACATTGCATGTATTGTTCACACCCTTAAAAAAAAACTATCTTACAACGTTACAACAACAGTTCTTATCCAATCCGGAATAAAGAAACATTGAACACGGATTATCGTTGGATTGGTGGTGCCTAGGAATATCTAGAATCGTTGTTTGGGTTAGTCACCTCAGGGTAGGACCAAGTGGTCTAGGCCAGGATTGTTGGTCTAATCTCAATCTATACTACAAATATCATCTCTTAAAAAAATATTGATTAACAAATTCCCAAATATAACTTGGAAAGAGAGGTGTTATCACTTTCAGCCTCAGGTTCTTATCCTAGAGACCATTAGGAACTATTCATAGTATTTACTTGAAACAGTTTCGGATAAAAGTTTTGGCGGCAGACTAATGTTTAGCGGATATTTGTGGCGACCATATGCTGTAACTAGAGGAATTATATGTTAATTTTTTTAAATTTCTATAAAACTACCAGTAGCCACGCTTCACTACGGCTTTTTATATAAATTTTATTTTTCATAATCTTCATGCAACTGGTAATCCTCCTTTTCGCCACTCCACAGAGTACATTTAGTATTGTTTTTCTCTTAAAATGGTCAGTGAAATGAGAATAATGAGAGTATACTGTCATATGAGTTGCTGGGCAGCGATCAGTTCAGGCACCCAGGATCACCAAGCCTGAGTCTTGGTTTGGTAAACCCCATTAGTGTAAATATATAAAAACCATTGCTACCCTTTCTTCAAGCTCCCAGTCTAGCGCCATTCTGGAAGGTTATCGGAAACACAGTGTAGAAATGTTATTCAGTACAATTTAAAATGTTCTATTTCCATTTGAACTTCTGAATGAGAAGTATACAATAACTTTTTTGCTGAAATGCAATTTTCTGCAAAAAAATTGAGCCAATTCATTGATTATTTTCTGAGATTACCTATCACAAGCATACAGAACCTATTTATTTTACATATGACTATTATATTTAGTTTCACAAAGTCAGTTGGTAATCTTAATGTTATTGGTTCTATAACATAACATTCATCCAATGGTCATAAATTATGGTCAACAAAAAGAAAAATGTTTTTAAATATTTTATATTATTATATTATTTTTATAAAGTTCGATTTGTATAATGTAAAGATCAAATTTTAAAAATATAACAATAATTGGAAACATGAATGAAGACATCTAATTTAATTTATAGAGGTTACTCTAATTTTCAATGCAAGCTTTTTCTACATTTTCTAATTCCTAGACTGCTATTGGTCAGTAAATTTATGAAATATTTTCATAAATCAAACATAAAATAAACTAACTAATATGATTTCATTAGTTTTTTTTCAAGTCAAGTCAGTTTTTTTTTATAAATAAACCATTTTTATCTGTTTCTACATAAGTGTCTCATAATATGTGATAACATTAGTTTTTGTATGCTACTCCGTTGACCAAATTACAGAAGCTTTAGATTGGTAGGTTTATGGTCAGGTTTGACTTCATATTGAGCAGTCATAAAATACTACTTCTAAACAATAATAATGCTTCACTCAAAGTTGCCTGGTAAGCTTAATAATAATTCAACATAATTACGAGTATGATCAATCAAATACCAGAAATTGAGAAGGTCATGAATTCCAAAAAAAATATTTATCAGTTCATAAGGTTGATTCAATTAAAAATGTAGCACTTCAATCTTTTTTATTTTTGGTATTTAAGTGATTAAGTGAACAAGTTTTGCATACTCTAAAATAAGTTATTGAATTTATATAATTGTAGTTAATTAAAATTAAAAATACATATATTTGATTTCACAAAATTAGCTTTGTGTCCAAACTTGCTTCGCGACAAATAACTTTTATGGTATAAAATATGATATCCGAGGTAAGGTACATAATTTCTTAAGTAGTGTAATATCTACTTTATTATAATTACGTAAATAAATGATCTACTTGGATATGTATAGTGAATGATATAATAGGAAGTGCATAATAATGTTTCCTAATCTAGCTTCTTCTAATAAATCCATGACAAGTGACACACTTTTACGAAACAGCCTGGGAATTAAATATTTAATTCAATGATACAAAGGACCTTTTTGTCTTTACACTTAAACATTTCACACATTCAAAGCCATTCGTTGTTGGTCCATTTCAGTTTTTACAATAAAATGGTAATTTTTAAGTAATCTAAAGATACAAATTTATTTCGTTGCACATAAATTGCATAAATTGACTTTGATTTATTATCAAAGTCATTTTTTATTCATTGGAGTCCTCATATATTATTTAAAATCTAAAATTGTTCTCTCACAATAACAGTACCTTGAATATTTTTATTAAATAAATAATTATATTATATACATGATAGTCATTTTAATAATTTCAAAATCGAGAATAATTAATTACAATCATTGTTACTAGATTTAATTATGCATTGAAAGTAAAGTTAATATGCCATCGATGAATAGTTATTGTCATTTTTATTTCCAATATAATTCAACACCTTAGCAAATTACTCCCCATGTTTTTATTTTTTGTTTCCATATATTATTCAACAATCCACACTTGAAAACAAAAATATGAGCAGTTTAGACAACTCTTAAGGAATACTCATACAGTTAATATATGATTTGCATTGCTTCTCAAACATTGAAAAGAGACAGCCATACAAAGTGATTAGACCAGCTGCCTTTGTATGCGTACCATGTTGCAAAAGTTTTTAAAGTATTACTTGTTTTCAATGTGTTTGAAGAGACAAAGAAGAATATAAATAATTATATTTATAAAGGCCTCTTTCTAATAATGTTGAGCACGCCCTTTAATAAATACATTTGTTTTGCAATTTAAATATTTTTTGAATCGAGATTAGACTGTATAAAATGAACATTTTAGATTTATGACTAATCTATTGTTTTCGTAGCGTATACATCAGTTAGCCAGGGACAGAAAGTAATTAAAAATGTCACAATATCAATATTGTTTTAAACAAAGTTTTTTAAGTGTGAAATAATGTTTATTTTTCTTGGATCATTAAGCTTTTAAAATGGTTGATGAGTAATATGTCATTTGAATATACTTTATAAAATGTATTTATTATTGTGTAAACTAAAGATATAATTAAATACTAGGTGAAAAATAAACTAAAAATGTAATATACCTGTATATACAGTGTATAATGTCCAAATATGGATGATATTTCGAGGTGGAAAGATACTTGTGTTATTAATTATCCACATATCTTATATCATATCCACATTCAGCATTTTAGAATTGTAATAATTTTTTTTTTGTATAAGCTAAAACTACTTAAATTGAATATTAAATTATTCATAAAATCATCAATAAATTAGAAGTGGTAACTCATAACTGAGAATGGATACATAATTTACCAGTTTTTCCTTATGTTTTAATAATTATATTATATTCGGTTATAATTTAATTAAAAATATTTAGCATTGATTTTCATTCAGGGAAGATGATTTGTATATTTCATTTTTCCAACTTGAGGTAGTTGAGATTTCAAAAGCCATAATAAATCATGATGATGACGTAAATAGTTATCACAATTTTAGGGCTATTGTGGATCTTACCAAACATATTGAACCCAACTAGTGGACAACTGATTACTCGTATATAGATAACACCACAATCACCACTTCAACATCTAAGAGAATGTAAGTAAATAAAGGAAAAATTGGCTAATATTGAATTATGATATTCCACCAATAATTAGCAAGGGAAAATAATTTTCAAGTTCAATTCATATCAGACCTTTGACAAGACTAATGATACCTATATATTATATCTGTCATCTCTAACTTTTTAGCATCTATGGACTGATGAAAATTAGAAAAACATTTTGTGGACCGGCATCATCTAGATACATAGTTAGTTCTCAGTACAGTAAATGATATTGGCCATAAGCTCTTTAACATATTTTATCCATAACTTCATTTTCAGAAAAAAAAAACATAATTTATTTCTTCTTCCATTGCATTTTAAAAATTGACATTATTCTTTGTGATCATTTGCTTTTATTGAGTGCAATTTGAAGGTCCAGAACTTTTCTTTGAGTTGCTTCTTTACATCATCACTATTCATACACGTTAATTTTTCAGCCGTAAACTCATCCACTTTTTAGGATTTATTTCATCGGCAATAGACAAATAAATTAATTTTTAGGAAATTTACCTGTATCATTTCCATTCCTCTTAACGGCTACGAATCTTGACGTCTCACCAAAAGTCAATGCAGCCGTCTACTACGTTTCGAAAGAAGATCTGGACCAGCAAAGCAAGGCCGGTAACTATACATATAATGTTCTTGGCGGAGCTACGGGAGGCAGAGCTGACAGGACTTTTGTGGCGGCAGTTCGTGACGATCATGTGCTTTAGTTAGAGGAGCGGACATGGCATGATGATGGCTTTTTATTGTATGGGGGTCGCGGGTCTTATGGCTTTTATAAAAAGGGTTCGCGACACATATAAGGTTGGAAACCTATGATATAAACGTTTACTGACATTAATCTTTTCGATGACCAGTATTAAATTCTTGCAGACATGTGCTAGTCCATGGAGCAGATTGTTTTTTTTTGACTACTAACCAATACATCAACTGAAGAAAGGAAACCATAATATTTTTAGTACATTTAACATAACAATCAGATTTATAAAATGGAAAACAATAAAATATTACAAGATTTGGTGGATCAATAAATAAGGAAGTTTGACTAAAGTGTGACACCAATTTACTCAAGAAGAGTTGATAAGATTGAGGATTGTGATATTTATAAGTAGTAATTTCTTCAGTGGCTTATTTCTATCTTGTTATATTATGAAATATATATTTTTTCATTCACAGTAAAGGATTTAATTTAAGTGATATGTAGACTTTCGCCGTAATCATTTATCACAATAAAACTGTATTTTTCAGTTATGTAGGTATTTTCTACAAACATTTTTGATAAATCATAACAATCCATTGAGATACAATGATGCTAAAAGTAAAATAATTCATAACAGGTGTTTAATGGCAAGTTCTTAATAAAATAATTCATTAACATACTTGATTTGAATACAATATCTTATTTTATGAACAAAAAAAAACATTATTTTACATATTTGTAAAAAAAAATTAATCTGTCAAAATAACGAACTATTAAGATAAGATATTTATATCACATTAAGATGAAATATTTTTTTATCAAGACATTTAGTTCCCATAGTATTTCAATAATAAGTTCCATCAGGTGCCCCAGGTAGGATTTTAATATTGTCTGTGATCGAATCGCCTAGCGGCTAGGGGCAAAGCCCCTATAAGATATGAATAGAAAAAAGCAAAATTATTTCGATGGTAATGATATTCATTGTTAGAGTGTAGATATGTATGTTATTTTAGCATATTTAAAGTGATCTAAATATTCAAAATGTGCTCTTAAAGTAGAAGAAATTTCTTATGAATTAAAATTTATAAAACTAGAAGGCTCTATTTCATTGTAATCAGAAGATAATCTATTACCTTTTTATTTTAATAAATCCTATAAAAAAATCTACGGACTCTATGTTTGACATTGTTGAATAATATAATTAGATTTGATTATATCACATAAGACATACATACAATAAATATTATTTTGTGAATTAAGTACTCATTAGAAGAAAGTATTTAAATACTATTGTAATAAAAAAATTAAATTTGTTAATAATAAAGGTTAATGTATTATTTTAAAATTTAGTAAGTAATTTTAAATTTTTGATTAGTAATTTAACCACATAAATAAGTTAGTAGTATTGCATGATATATAAGCTTTAAATTATGTGTTTATGTTTAAAGGGTTATTCACATGAGTAACAAAAATTGTGTGATGGCTATATTATTTGAAAGATACACTATCTATAAAGGTATAATAAACTGAGCCATCTTGCAATTCATATTGCTCATGAATAGCCAATTAAGAAGATTTATTAAGTTGAATAGGTAAAGTCATTAAACAAATAATCTAATGTTTAAATGAGACCATTAATAATGATTAATAACAAATCAAAATAAATTTTAAGATCTTGCAGCTAACTCTAAGTAAATAACTAAATGATAATATATTGTTCACAAGAACAATGATAAAATGCATAAGTAAAAAATTAATTGAATGCTTAGAAGTGTTACATAACATAAAGTATTATTTACATAGAAAGATATCTCATGTTCCTCTGATAAAATTTAGATATAAATTTATATTAATAATAATAAATGTAAATATTAAGTATATAACATATTATTAGGTACTAGGAGCATATTATAATATTAAAAATTAAAATAAAATATTTAAATATTACATAAAAATAAAAGAAAAATAAAAGAAAATCTTTGTTTTGAAACGGCTATAGTGGCCAGCCAATATTATAAAATATGATTGATTATAAAAAATGTACTGTGTTGTATATTGGCGAATTCTTCTTTAGACTGTGGACGTTAAACTAACAAAAACTCATTAGAATTGACAATTTACATTACGGACAAGTATTGATATAAAAAATTATTATACATGACTGATAAATTCAGGTAGAGGACAGAGCACACAACTGTGGGTGGTATCGGGAGAGAAGATGTTTCACATGAGCAGGCACTTGTCTCGCCCGCTGGCTGATGCTTCACCTCCTTCTACTTTCACTGCTTTGTCTTTTTTCTTTTTACTTTTTCCGTCAACTTGGAGAGAAACATTACGATTTTTTTCCATGTTCAATAATTCCTAGAAAAAGTAAAAAATAATTTAAATAAAACTATGGTTAGTAGTTATACCTGTAATCAAATGGTAATAAGCTGCCAAGGGATTAATGAGGTGTGCCAACATTACCATTTAATTTCAATTTTCAATTTTGTTTATTTTTTCCTTTCAGAAACATTACAAATTATATTACCTCAATTCATTTCTGAAGTACAATAAAAAATAAAAATAAAAAATACAATATATACAAAAATAGGTACTTATGATTAAGTACTATGAACAAAGCAATAAAGACAAGCAACAGAAGGTCCCAATGCTTATCAGACAGATGATGCCAACCAATTATCCCTCCAAAGAAACTCTTGGAGTTCTTGTCTGAAATGGGCCTATCTTACGTGAAATATATCAACATCCGAGGCGATTTGGTTAAACAGTCTGATCCCTCTCCCAAGAGGCATAGTCTCTGGCAGGTTAGTGTTACTCTTAGGGAGAGCGAACAATCTATGCTTCCTATTTTCTCAGATTCTCTAATGAAATATTAAGAACTGTGTATCACACCAATATTCTTTTTTGACCTTTTCTGCATATATTCCTATATGTCAAGTACTTTATTAATGAGGCTTAAGGCTCAAATTTTTAAAAATTTGATTCATATAAGTTTTCCATTTTTTTGGATATAAAACTCAGTCAATTAAGTAATTTAAAGAGCATCGGCACAAGCGAGGCAGAGATAATTCAAAGACTATCCGCAAAATAT
The DNA here is from genome assembly GCA_022606575.1 of Glossosoma conforme. Classification (NCBI taxonomy): domain Eukaryota; kingdom Metazoa; phylum Arthropoda; class Insecta; order Trichoptera; family Glossosomatidae; genus Glossosoma; species Glossosoma conforme. The sequence continues at coordinate 1,341,286 of JAGTXR010000092.1, forward strand.
TCACTGGACAGCAAAACAACTGAAACTAGACCAATTTCATGCACGACTAAAATGTTAGAGCAGTTGGTATTTAGAATTTACCTAGTACACATAATCCACCCAGAAAATTGTCACACGCGCAACAATAGTAAGAGTATGGAATAATATTGAGGGTTACCTGAAAGAGTTGTTTGACATTGTGGTTGGTTTTGGCAGAGGTTTCCATGAAAGAGACGCCCCAGGAGGCGGCCTCGGCCTGCCCCTCGGCCGGAGACACCTCGCGCACCTCGGCGCTCTCGTCGCACTTGTTGGCCGCCAGCATCACGGGGATGGCCGCCAGCTCGGCGCCCTTCAGCTCCTTGATGCTTGCCCATATTGAGCGCAGCTCCTCTAGGGACTGTCGACTGCTAACCGAGTACACCAGAATAAACGCGTGGCCCTAGAAAACAAGAAAAATGTCTCATAAGATTGAATGTTAAGTAAAAATAACATTGCATGTGAATCAATTGGAATATGTTTTAAGGGGACAACCACTTTAGGAAGTTGATGACCAGTCGTGTGCATAACGCACCAAAATTAACAAAAAATTGTAAGCTGTCCATATTTTACCTTGCTGATGGACAGCCGTTGCATGGCAGGGAATTGATGAGAGCCTGTGGTGTCAGTAATCTGAAGTGTGCAAATATTTTTGTTGCAACTGATGACCTGAAAATGAAGAAATGTTTCGATAAGTAATTTCAATAAGCTACGATACTTGATTTTTTATACAAGTTTGTAGCCCATATTTCACTATAATACAGAAATTTAGTGTGCTCAATGGACACAATTGGCTAAAATTATTTTGACATGTGGTGGCCCAGTATTTCAATTTGACAGTGGTTGCTAGAGAAGAGCTAAAATGTTAAAATTATTGAGTGTTCAAAGTCATAATCTAATCAGCAGTCATACATAGAAACTATTTGGTTGAATATAAAAAGAACAGCCGCCTTGTAGTGAGGGAAGAACCCAGAAGACTAAGAACCATTTCTTTTTCAATGAGAAAAAAAGGTCGCAAAGGATCAGTTATGGATCATTATTCTATCTGTAGAATATGACATGCAGGATGTTTATAATAAATTTGGAGTCTGTTTGAAGTAGTTATCCACCTGCCAAGAAGACGAAAATTGTAAAACGTATCAATGATCTCAAGAACAAGAAGATGTTAAAAATAAATGTATGCTTACCTTAATATGTAGATTATACTATTGGATCTAATGTGTAGACTATATACAAATTCACCTGATTAATAATGACTAATAAATGTCATTTCATATGAGTCAATTACAGGACTTTTTAAATAAAAAAGGAAACTATTGACCATTCAATTATTATCTATAATTGATCATACCAATTAAAATATTAAAAATGGATAACTGCGAGAATACCAGTATTTGTAATTAAGATTATTAAATTATTCCAAACCAAGATTTGAGTGATGTTTATTGGTAATAGTTCTATTTGGGTTTGTTCCAGAATAAAGTACTACTTATTATGAGAGTATGCATATCAAAAAGGCTCTCAGGGAATATATTTTTAAAATCATTAATGTCAACAAGTTATATAATTGATATAAACATTAAAATTGTGTCAAAAATTTAGACACAACCCTCTATTCGATACAAGATAGGTTGCCTAAACTGATATTAAATTATGAATTATCTAGTAACTTTCTTTGATTGTGAAATAAGATTTTGTATTTTTTAATGATTTGATGTGCTTAATCATATATCTACCATACAAAATATAAGGTGTCCACAGAAATATGATGATTTGTGAATTGTTTTATCACCGGAATAGTCTCTAATCCCTTCATTGGATGATAATATATCTAAACTATGCTATTTTTGTACTACAAGGCAGGTAAAATAAAATAAATAAGCACATGGGGATTTTTTTTATTAAAATAAAATATTTTACAAAAAAATGATAACATACAAAATCACTGAAACAAACAAAAAAAGGGATAAATAATAACAATTTGATGTATTTTATTTATTTTGTGCAGATAAAACATCAATACTTAAGGTGCTTTTCTAACACAATGAGGGAGTACTAAAGGTACTAAAATGCAGACTTAACATAAAAAATAAAATAATTTTATGTAAAATAAAATCTTAAAGTTATAATGTATTATGAAAACTATAGCCAAAATAATAATATTTTAACTAGGCAACTTTTGTTGTAGCATATTTTCAGCAAAAAATATATATACAATATGTGACAAATTAACCTAATATGCAATTTAAATTGTATTAGAAAACAAAAACATATTCGAATTGTCACAATAACTTACAACATAGCGACCAAACTAAAAAAGCAGCTAGACAATCTTTGCAAGGCTTACTTGGCGGTATGTGTCTTCTATAGTAGGAATATAAGATTCGCGAAAGGTTCCCTTGACGAAACGCAAGACGAGAGAACTTTTGCCAACACCTCCAGCCCCAAATACCACGACTCTGTAATCGTTACTTTGTTCTGGCATTTTTGGAAAACAGATGCTCGGATTTATGAACGACTTTTGAAATTCGATATCATTATTATACAATAAGGTGTTTATTTAAGTAATATAACGAAACAAGCTTTTATTTTACATATATTTAAAAGATCACCACTCTATTTTGAATATAATTATGAACTAATAGGAATACAATGTTTCAGAGGATGTCAGCAAACTTCAGGAAATGTATGCGAGTAATTTTAGGAACCACATTTTACACACAAAACTTTAAATACTTCCAATCGAATCTAATCCTATTCTGTTGAACGTAAATCATTGTAATGAAATATAAATATCGATGTTTTTGAAACGCCCAAAATAATTTTGACAACTAAAAAAGCCCAATGCGACATGAATGGGCCAGAGACGAAATACACCATAAAGAAGTAGACAATGTCACATGGACCTAGGAGAAAAAAATAATATTTTATTGAATCGAATTGTGAAAAGCATAGTTTACATATTTCTTTAAATCTAATCCACATATTTATTACTCAATGAACTAGAACAACGAATGAAAATAAGTTCTCACTCAAGTCACTCATTTTTGATTATAAGAAGAACTTGTTAACTTTTCTAACCTAAAAAGTAAAAATGTAATTAAAAGTAATTCACAGGGCTATAAAATAAAAATATCAGTTTATATAAGTTTATTGACCATAAATTAAAATATATGTTATAGCAACAAATATTTTAAAAATATTTGAAGCTAATAATGGTCTTTACTAGGATTATAAAAAAAAAATGTTTCCACTTAATTGATACTATTTTAAGTTTAAACAATAAATATTTATAGTTTTAGAAATAATATCTATTATTTGTATTTTAATTTTTTGTACTTATCAGATTTTTGAAATCAGAGTATTACAAATCTTCTGGGTGGTAATTTTACGTTAAATAATTTGCATGGAAATTCTATGAAACAATTTTGTATAATATTTCATGGCTCGCACGCGTATCTAAAATTAAAAAGAGTTGTTTTTTACCTAAGCGAGTATCGCATTTTATACACTAGTAACATTACATTTTGTCACAATCAATATAAGTTACATGCGCGAAAATTTCAAACTATCTCGGCATGCATCTACTGCAGATTGTAGCTAATAATATTCCGAGAAACGGCTCCGCCGCAAAACGCTCCCATAACTCATTGACATATTGCTAACTATATATCGCTCATTGTACATAATTCTTACTATACATATCGCTCACTCTACATAAGGGTCAATATTAGTCTCACTGTCCATAAGGTTCACTGTATATTACGCTTCCTGAACGAAGCGCTCTCTAAAATCTATTTAATTAAATCTAAGCTCCTTGCATTTTCTTCCCCCGATAGGGTCGAGCCACCTCTTAAGGACGAAATCAAAATTTTCCAGACCTCCTGAGCGTCAGGCTGATCATCTAATCTCATTAAAAACCCAAATCATTGACCACCCAAATATTTCTCTGGTACTACAATCGCAGTCTATACAAGTTCGTGGACTCTTGCCCTAGATGTTCAGAATACGGAGCGGATATGGTAAAAAAAAACAATATCAAATCAGGTGTTATCAACTAAAATTAAGTTTTACTCATTTAAAATTGAAAAAATTGTGAGGAAGCCATATATAATTATAAAAAAAAATTTACGATGTAAATGGTAGGAAGTTTTTAAATGATGTAATTATATGAATTGGCCATCATCATATCCATTCGTGTTGATCAAAAGTAAATAAAAATCATTATTAAATATAAGTAAAACTTTTATTACTGAGTACATATTTTTTAAACTTTTTATTTTCCTCCTCTAGATAAAAGGTGTAGTAAAAAGAAATCTATTATATTAACATGAAATTGACAGCTTATTTACCATGGTTAGAATGATCTGATTAAAGTCAAACACACGCCGTTTTGTTTGATAACTTCTTGTTATTTTGAAAGAAATTTCATTTTGCCTCTTTCATAGACGTCCTCGTCCTTATTGGAAAAAGTATGATGACAGTCGATTTTCACACGCCATGGAGAGAAACAGATGGTAATCATTTGGTGTCAAGTCCAAACTATAAGGTGAATGCATATAAACCTGCCAACCAAGCTCTGGGGAATCGCTATCTATGTGTGTGGCTTGGCGTTATCCTGATGAAACGCAATTCCTCTTCTATTGGTCAATGCCGGCCATTTCTGGGCGATCACATCCCTCAGACGGTCAAATTGTTGACAGTATTTTTTCGAGTAAGGAATTTCGCCATAGGGGAGCAGCTCGTAGTAGATGATTCCCTGCCAATCCCATCAATCATACAGCAAAAGCTTCCTGGCCGTCAATCTTGGCTTAACCACCGTTTTAGACTGCACTCATCATCATCAGCCTGTGTCCGTCCACTGTTGAACGTAGGCCTCCCGCATGAGTCTCCATCCTCTTCGATCCTCCGCCTTCCGCATCCAGGTCACTCCCGCTATTCTTCTTATATCGTCAGTCCATCTTGTAGGGGGTCGGCCAATGCTTCGTTTGCCAGTTCTTGGGCGCCATTCCAATACTTTTCTTCCCCATCGACCGTCGTCTCTTCGACAGATATGTCCTGCCCATTGCCACTTGAGTGTGCCTATTCGTTGGGTAGCATCCACTACTTGAGTTCTTCTGCGTATTTCCTCGTTTCGGATTCTATCTTTTAGCGACACTCCGAGCATGGATCTCTCCATAGCACGCTGAGTGACTTTTATTTTATGGGTAAGACTTGCTGTCAGATTACACGTCTCTGCGCCATAGGTTAATAAGGGCAGGACGCATTGGTTAAACGCCTTAGTTTTAAGGCATTGCGGAATTTTCGCTTTAAAAATGTACTTTAGTTTTCCAAATGCTGCCCATCCCAGTTGTATGCGCCTGTCGATTTCTTTTGAGAAGTTATTTCGCCCTAGTTGTATTACTTGTCCCAGATAGGTATAGTCGTTTACAACCTCTATTTCTGTTCCTCCAATGGAAATAGGATCAAAGGTCTGTGAAATATGACTATTAATCATGGCTTTTGTTTTATCCATGTTCATTTTCAGACCAATTTTGTTCGACGCTTCATTGAGGTCGTAGAGCATGTCTTGGAGCTTGTAAGGTGATTCGGCTATAAGCACTATGTCATCTGTAAATTGGAGGTGAGAAATGTACTCTCCGTTAATATTTATTCCACATTTTATCCAGGATAGCAGTTTAAAAATATCTTCTAGGGCGTTTGTGAAGAGTTTTGGAGATATAACATCTCCTTGTCTAACACCTTTGTTTATAGAAATATTGTTAGTGCTATCATGGAGCTGGACCATCATTGCTGCAGATTTGTAAAGAGATTTTATTATCTCCATATACCGATAGTCTATTTTGCAGCGTTGTAGTGAATCTAGCACTGCCCAAGTCTCGATTGAGTCAAATGCCTTTTCATAGTCTACAAAGGCGAGGCAGAGTGGCTGATTATATTCTTCGGTTTTCTGAATGATTTGACTTAGCGTGTGGATATGATCAATTGTACTAAAGCCTTTCCTACACCCAGCTTGCTCTCGAGGTTGAAATTCATCAAATCGACCCGTCAGCCTGTTTGTTAAAATTCTGGAGAATACTTTATACACATGGGAAAGAAGGGAAATGGGTCGGTAGTTTTTGAGCAGTGATTTATCCCCTTTTTTGTGGAACAATATCACAATACTCGTACTCCATGTCGCCGGGGTTTCTCCATGTTCTATTACCTTGTTGAATAGTTTTTTAAGCTCTTTCAACAGAGGGGTTCCTCCTACTTTCAGAAGCTCAGATGTAATTCCGTCTTCTCCAGGGGCTTTGTTGTTCTTAAGTTGTTTTAAGGCCGATTCAATTTCGAATATACTTATATCTGGGATGTCTTCAGACCAGTGCTTTGTGAGAGTAGCCCTCTTGTCGTCCGCAGATCTGTCATTAGGACCTGGCATCGTAGATGAATACAATAACCCGTAGAAATGTTCTATTTCCTTCAGTATATCATTAAGATTTGTTGTTATCTTCCCATCGTGTGTCTTTAGTTTGGAAAGTTGGGCCTGTCCTATAGAGGTGTGTCTGCTAAATGCATTTGACCCTCGGCCTTGTGCAACAATCTCCATGATATACTCGGTGTTTGAACGACGAATGTCAAATCTCATGGATTTTTTCACATTTTTGTTCAGGGTATTGTAATCTTGGATGCTTCTGCTTTTACGACGTTCGTCCATAAGAGCTATCGTTTTGTCTGAGAATTTTGACCCTTTTTTTTTTTTGCACTGCTTTATGACTTTTTTGGCAGTTTCTTTAATGCTATTAATGATTCTGTCGTTAAGTTTGTTGACGTTGTCGGTGTCATCAATATCTTCCAGTGCTGCGAATCGATTTTGTAGTTCAAGCTGAAGTTTCCTCAAGCTTGCTCTGAACATTTAACGGACGTATAACTCTTTGTTTTATTAGCTTTTTCCTTTCCAGTTTGATGTCTAGGTGCACAGTACTTCGAACGAGATGGTGGTCACTTCCGGTACTAAAGCATTGCATCGCTGAGACATCAGTGACTATGTTCTTCTTATTAGCCATAATAAAATCAATTTCGTTCTTTATGTTACCATCCGGGCTTCTCCAGGTCCATTTGCGTTTTGGTTTTTTCCTGAAAAATGTGTTCATGCAAAACATTTTGTTAGCATGTAGAAAGTTTATCAGCATCTGTCCTCTGTTATTTCGGAGTCCGGTTCCATATTGTCCTATAAATTTCTCGTTTCCACAGCACTTTCCAATCTTAGCATTAAAGTCTCCCATAACTATGCAGTAATGTGTCTTATTGTATTCTAGGGCTTTTTCGATGTCTTCATATAGAGCTTCTACTTCTTCATCGGTATGGCTAGACGTTGGGGCATATACTTGCACCACTCGTAAGGAGTATCGGTTCGATAACTTAAGCGTCAGGTATGATACTCGGGGGGGGGGGATATACTGATAGACTGCACTATTTGACCACAACCATTTTCACTTGATGTTGTCATAAGAGATCCAATTTTCATCACCAGTCACCAATCATTTTTAAAAATTGGACGATTTGGTAACGATTCAGCAGTGATTCGCCCATAGAAATTAGCTCCATGAGGTTTTTTTAGCGTGAACTTGTTGGGCACCTAAACATCGACTGTATTTTATTTTTTAAAATTTGTATCCAGCCGTATTCAAATGGTTCCAAATGGTTTTTACGCAATTTTTAGCTCTTTGACAATTGAAACAGGCGGTAGGACTTGATAATTTTCAAGATTTTATCAACATTTTCGACAATTGGAATCGACAAAACCAAAATTGCGCTTAATTAGTAGTTACAGTATCAGGACCATAAGCACTTTTCACATTTTCAGCCGCCTGGCTTGCGTTTTCGTCTATCGAATAAAAACTGTAAAATATGACGTATTTTCTCTTTGCTAGTGTCCATCTCTGACAAATGCTCAAACAAAACTGAATTGACCAATCACAAAATTGACATTTCGATTTTTTTGTACAAAATCTTATTTTTCTAACGCCATTTAATGTAACCCGCTCGAATTTATACAATGCGATAAAGAGATAACTAAAGCCATTGATTGGAAAAATAATGGATTTCTTTTTACTTCACTTTATATTTCAATCGTATAAAACACCAAGAAAAAAGTAAGTTATAAATTTTTTCGATTTTTTCGATCGATATTTCTTGGTGGAATTCCATTATATCAGATATAAAATAAAAGATTCTTTAGAATTTATTCCACATATATTTTTTTTGACTACATGTTTCAGCCAGGTCGGATGGCCATTTTCACTTGAAGAATCTTTTTTTTTATATCTGTTATAAATTTTGTAGAAATAGTAGTCACTCGTGATTGTAAAATTAATATAATATACAGACGATATTATACTCTGTATCTTTTTTTCTTAGAATAATCCAACCAGTTCTTCACTCAGTGCTCTGATTGAGTAGATACCTATTTGATCATGACATGTTTCCAAACATCTTCAGAAAGATATGTTATTATTAGAAGTTAACATATCTGAAGAAGAAAACGATCAAACAACTGCTGTGATGTAAGATGTATTAGAATTAACTATTTTCTTAAGACCTCCCATATGTTTAAATAACGTCGGGGTTGTCGCCAGTGTTAAAATAAAAAAATAAACTTTGTAGCTATTTTATTTGGAATTAAAGTTAAGCATTATGTACATTTTTAACAATTCCCTCAATAAAGATGAACAATAAAATATTTTATTAATTTAAAAATGAAGCATGAAGTCATAACTTTTAACTCCATGCGCAATATCTGGAACTCGCTGCTATACTCGATCGAAGCAAAGTACCTCATATGCAGCGCCTGTATTATCCCTCATTGCGAATGCTGGCTTCTTTTCTTACAAAAAGTAATCGTACAAGTATAATGGATTTTCAGAACAGGTGCTTGCGTACAGTACAGGGAGAAGGATGGTTTATTTTTTAAAGAATGGCAATGTTAGAAAGCGAGCACAGCAGCCTTCCATCCTATAGTCAGGACTCACAAACTAGGCCTGAGAATCGCATATGTAATAATGCTGACGTTAGGAAGCAGCTTCTTGAAATCTATGAAACCTCTTACGTTTCGCTCTGACGATATCAGTGTAAATTATACATTGATATCCTCTTCGGGTATTTGGATATCGAAGACTGGATGAAGGAAGCAGGATCAGGTTCACAATACAAACACTTGTTTCTGTTTCACATATTACGTGTTTATTTCTCACAAATGTCACTCGCCATAGTGAACGCCCAAGGAGCGCGCACTATGACGACCGCGCGTTAAACTTCAACTAACTACTTCCCGCGCATTCTCACTGACAGGCGCGCTTTCACGTCTTGGCGTTGCCAACCGCAAAGATGACAGTCATACCAACAGCAAATGGGCCAACTGTCATTACAAATAATTTTGGCGTATGCAAACACCGCTTAACGTATACAATTAATATTATATTTTCAATGTTTTGAGCATTCACTTTGAGATCCATAATAAATTATAAATATTTATTTATTTATTTACCTTGTTTTCACATGGATCACGTAACAAAAGTTCTCTATTAGGAGACTGCTTTTTATTATGTTATATATATGTTAGGAGTTATCTCTTAACTAGAGAAGGATTGACAAAGACTACGAGTTAGTCGAAACTGCAGTCTCCTAATAGAGAACTTTTGTTACGTGATCCATGTGAAAACAAGGTAAATAAATAAATAAATATTTATAATTAATATTATATGTGCATGTCAGGCGACCAAACAAAATAAGAGACAAAAGATCGTTTTTCGAGGCTTTACGGCATCAGCCTAAAGGAGCTATATCAAGCTGATATCAACATACAAGAGGCTTTATAATTTTTTCATGATTTCCATCAATTTTCGTTTTTCACGAGTTCATGTTGGAATCAATTTTTGAAATTACTTTTCTATATCCGTTACATTTTTTTTGATTTACATCAGTTTTCGTAAAATCTCATAATTTTTCTCTCAATTTTCGTAGATTTTTGTCATTTCTCAAGCATTTTTATTGATTTTTCATTATTTTACATGATTTGAATCAGATTATGTAAGTTTTAATAAGATTTTTGTTCACGACTACATGTTGTTCTCTACTTTTCCACTTATTATTTACAGAACGGTATAGTTTGGCATATAATCTTCTGTCTTTATTTATATTTTGTTTGTCAATTTGTAAAACAACTCTTCGTTTTTCTTCTTTCTGATTCATTTTTACCGATTTTTCATTGTTATACATTGATTTTCCAAACATTTTTATCATACTTCGACGTTTACGAGTACATGTTGTAGTCAATTTTTAACATAATTTTTCAATGTTCGGTACATTTTTTATGCAGACTTCATCAGTTTACGTCAATTCTCATATTTTTTCTATCGATTCTCACATAGATTTGTGTCATTTCTCATGCATTTTCATTTTTTTTTTCATTCTTTTACATGGATTTGAATAAAATAATGTCAATTTTCATCGTTTTTTTTCGTTCAAGACTACGTTCTCCTCGACTTTTTCCCTTATTATTTAAAAAACAGTATGGTGCTGTACATAATCTTCCGTCCATATTCATAATTGTTTGACAATTTTATAATTTTTATTAATTTTTCGCCTTCTTGTTAATTTTTACCGGTTTTTCATCATTACATATTAATTTTTATCATTTTTTCATGATTTCTAACAAATATCTAGAGGTCATGATGTGATCAATTTTTGAAATCATTTTTCGATGTTCGGTACATATTTTTTTGTAGACTTACATCAGCTTTCGTCAATTCTAATGATTTTTGCCGATTCTCGTAGTTTTTTGTCATTAATAATCCATTTTATTGATTTTCATTATGTTACATGGATTTGAATCAAAGTTTGTCATTTTTTTATAAATCTCTCCCTTTTCCCTTATTATTTACAGAGCAGTCTAGTTTGATATCATCTTCTGTCCGTACTCATATTTTTTCCTCAATATTTATAATTCTCTGGTTTTTCGTTTTTCTTATTTATTTCCGAGTTTTCATCATTTAACATTGATTTGAATATTTTTTTTAAGATTTCCACCATACTTCATTCATTCAAAAGTTCATGTTCTAGTCAATTTTGACATATTTTTTTTATGGTCGATACATTTTTTTTTGCTGACTGACATCAGTTTTCGTCAATTCCCATCATTTTTCTGTCGATCATCGTAGCTTTTTGTCATTTCTCATCCATTTTTATTGATTTTTAATTATTTTACATGTATTTGAATGCATTAATGTCTATTTAATCAGATTTTTTGTTCATTCATCATGTTCTTCTCAACTTTATACCCTATTATGTACATTATGTCCATATTCATAATTGTTTGACAAGTTTTAACAGTTTCCTTCGTTTTTCGCCTTCCTATTTTTTTTACCGATTGTTCACCATTTAATATTATACTAGGTAACTTAGTATTCAAGATGATAAGCCCGACGATTTCTTCCGTTGGATCATAAAAAAGATAAAACAATGTTAAGGAATTAAACGCTTACTCGGTAAATTTTTCTCCAATTTTGTATATTAATAATTCAAGCTTTTTTCTTGTTTTATTATTTACTTCATTATATTTTGTACTTGTTTTTTGTTTACTTGTATAAGAGCAGCTACGTGGGCGTGTCGAATCGTGCAGGTTCATGTATCCGAAAGCAGCAAAACGTTATTTTGTCCAATCGCGTTGAAGCTCTTTTGCGATAGGTTGGGTTTACAGCTTTCAATGACGTACGTATAACGTATCTAACGATACCGTCGCAAGGTGTTCATGTATTTCAGTTTCAGTAGATATTTCTGCTAGTAGGCGATTGAAACATTTATTATTACAATCTGTGTGGAAGCACATGTGTCACTCTGGACTAAAAGCTGACATATCGATACAGGCGGCTAAAAGGTAAGACTTTTCCTTTTATTAGTCTAAAAAATAAGTGAAGATATGCAGCAATGAATAAATATTATTATTAAATAATAATAAATTATAGTATTGTGACAATATTGTAACAAATGAAACAATTTTACAGAGAGGATTAATAACTTATTTGGATTTTTGTTACTTAATAAAAATTACACCTCAATTCTTATTTGGATTGGACGCTTATGTCTTAAAATATGTATACGCCAAATCCACGATACGGTAAATCTATGATTGAAATTAGGCTTATCTTCAGCATGTGTATGTCTACGTTTGAATTTAGACTTTCGTATGAGTTTCCATTTTTCTCAATACTCCGTCTTCCGCATGCAGTTTACTTCGTCTATTATTCTGATGTCGTTAGTCCATCTTGCAGGGGGTCTCGACTAGCTCGATTTGTCAGTTTTTGTGCGCAACTTCAACATTTTTCTTCTTCATCGAACGGCGTCTCTTTGACAAATGTCCTGCCTATTTCCAGTCCATGGTGCATATTATTTCGGTAGCATTTTCTACTCGATTTTTCTTCGGATATAATTTTGGATTTTATCTTTTCGAAACACTAAGAAAATATATCTCCATGGACGTTTGGTGACGTTTATTTTATGGGAGAGGCCTGTTGTTAGATTTCACTTCTCTGCGTCATAAGTTGAAACCTGATGATGCATTGGTTAAAAGTCTTAGCTTTCAGGGATTGAGGAATTTTCGCTTACAAAATGTACTTAAGTTTTTCAAATGCTACTGATTCCAAAATGGGCAGCATCATTAAATCGGCTACAGTCTAGCCGATTGAATTGGATAAATTGTGTTGTACTATATAGTATATTCATTTAAACGTCGATTTGTGCTGGCTACTGATATGATATTGACATTTTATTATTTTTCAAAATTATCAAGAATTTTATTTAAAATATTTTAAACTTTATTTGCAATATATTTATAATATATTATTTTATTTTTTTGGTGGGAGCAAAATACCATACTAGGAGTGTATATGGTACATATGAAATAGTCCACATATTTATTTTAGAAGGAAATAATTCATATATGTTTATTTATAGATAGAGAAGTAAAAGTATAGTTATGCAATAAAATATAATTAATCCTTGCAAATAAAATAAAGACGCATAAAAATGAACGGGAAAAACTCGAAATAAATTATTATATAAGGATATTTAAAATCAAACAAAATTTATTGTGATTTGTGCAAATATAGTATTGCATAAAAAAAAAAAATTTCAAATTAATTTAAAAGAATCAAAGTAAGTTATGTATAAATATTGACCCCTATGCCAGCTTTAAAGTAATTTTGTACCGCAAAAGTACGTCTCTTAGAGAGTATTTAATGATTTTTGGTGCATGAAAAAAGTAGAAAATAGCAATCTTAAACAGTGCACCAACTTTTGCGGGAATATACAATCCACTTTGTATTGTTGCGTTAATTATGTAGTTCTTTAATCATGAGGTGTTATTAACTGATTATGTACAACATTCAATATTTTATAATTAGACCAAGGGCGTTGCTTCTGTCATGATTATTCGGTCGAATAATGTCCAATCGGGTCACCGTCATTTGGCCAAAAAACTATTTTGCCGACCTACGTTCATTTATATCATATTCTTGTTGTTTAGGATCGTAAGATATATTTGTTCTGTCACTTCTTTCTGAGACATTGAATTTCTGGTGTATCGCTAATTTTGAGGAGTAGTGTAGATGTTTCAAATAGTTTTAACATGCTCTCAATTGCATGCGTAAACTTGTTGCTTAATTTGTAGTGTTTGAATATTACTTATTTTATCACCGTATGACCAGGCGACTAAGCTATGACAACATATATTTTTAAAATTATTCTTCCTCGTAGTATCAATTCGGTGGATTGGTTTGCAGCAACAGAAATAATTTAAGAGATTTACATGTTCCGCTTTCAACGGGAGCATATTTACGAATATCCGTTATGATTTGACTATATTGATCAACCGAATTTTCTTGTAAGGAAAAACTGCTTCTACAAATAGGTTTTATCAATTAATTTTTTTTTTTTTAAATTATTGAAATATTTATAAAACATTATATTCGTTCAAATCTCAAAATGGAGATATTTAAAATGTGTTGTGGAGAAAACCCGACCAATATTCAAAATGTCTAGAATGTTTTAATCCCACTAACGAGTCATTAATGAAGTGCTTACTGCTTAAAAAAAGAGATCATCTGAACTGAAATAATTTAAGAGGAATCACCCTCTTGAGCACCCTTCCGAAAAGTACTAGCATTTACAATTATGTTGTATTATTTGCAATATTATACGTTCTTCTTGTATTTTATTATAACAATACTGCAAAATGGATATATCTTCTTCGTAGTATCAATCCGGTGTATTATCTTGCAATCACCTAGCATCTCGACCTCCATTCCTCTCGGTCCTCCGCAACCCTCTTCAGCTCAGCATAAGAGCTACAACTCATGTCCTCGAACACTTGCTTCAAATATTCCCGTCTAGGGCACCCTCTACAGTTTCTACCCTCAACCATCCCCTACACAATGTCGTGAAGAAGACCATCGTGGCGCATGATGTGACCGATCCATCGGGCTCGCCTCTCTGAGATGGTTTTATTAGGTGCCTATCTTATTTGATTATCCTGAGAACCTCATTGTTCGTGACGTGGTCTCTCCAGGAAATTCCGAGAATTCTAGGACCACATCTCAAAGGCCTCTAGTCTATTTTTATCACTTTCAGATAAGCACCATGTCTCACAGCCGTACATCAAGATGCTCCAAACAAATGTTTTGGCAAGTTCAGCCTTACGGAGCCTTAAATAAATATTCTTTGACTCAACATTTTTTGCTTTTTTATTGAAAGCTAGTCTTGCTTGATGTATGCGACTGTTGACTTCTCTTTTTGTTCTGCCATCCGAGGTGATCGTACTTCCAAGGTATACAAACTCTTTTGCATCTTTTAGGGGTACTCCTAACATTGATATGTTAATTTTCTGCTGCTCATTGTGGCTTACTCTCATGACTTTGGATAAAATGAATATTGAGTGATTCATTTTCCATAGATTTTGGCCATGTTGGGCGGTTCGTTACGCGCGCGCGTGCCCAAGTGTGCTCGGTGCCGGAACCATGGCCTCATCTCCGGGCTGCGTGGCCACAAGCGTGCTTGCGCATACCGCCACTGTCAGTGCGCCAAGTGCGGCCTCATCAAGGAGCGCCAGCGCATCATGGCTGCCCAGGTGGCTCTGAAGCGACAGCAAGCTGCTGAGGACCGCATTGCCCTGCACCTGGCAGCCGCGGCTGGAGCTTTGCCTGAAGGGTTGCCCACCGGCCGCCCTCCTGCTGCACTGCCGCCCGGCCGCATCTACGGCATGGCGGTCACTCCGCCCACAGAACACACCCAGTCCACAGTGAGGATCTACTTCATCCATCTACGCCGTAAAAATAAATACACATTCAAAAAATATAAGACGCTTAATAGTTGTAACATTTTGTTTTCAATCAGAGTATAAATTGTGCGAAAATTTGGAATTTTAAAGGTCTAAAAGACTGTGATAGAGAGATATCCATTTATGATTCCGTTACGGGTGATGCTTAATTTTACTATATATTTTTTAGGATGATCTTATACAAGTCAACTCTGAATCGAGTGATCTGAAATCTGATTCAAATTTAACGGATGAAAATAATTCAGTGCGGAGTTCTGCAGAAAGCACTTGCCTTCACAGGTATTTATTTTTCAAGCTTCATTTTATTTTTGTCGCCCAACGTTGAAAATCTCATTCGTAATATATTATTTTTTACACAGCATCATTCATCTGATTAAATGTTTGTTTCTTTTAGTGATAACGCAGGATCGGTGAGTCGAGCTAGCCTGGACATGCTGAGCACGCTGTTCCCGGGTCGCAAGCGCTCAGTTCTGGAGTTGGTTCTACGTCGATGTAACCATGACTTGTTACGTGCTGTGGAGCATTTCAACTGCTCACAACAACCACCATCATCGTCACATGTGAGCCTTCATTCAGTTGGTTAGGACTAAGAATCAATCGGCAGACATATTTTGTTTCAATGTTATTTGTAATCAGTGATAGAGACGCAAGGTAGTAGGCAAGTAACTTCTAATTTATATAAAGCTGTGTGCGCAATAAACATTGGCTGTGCAACTTTGAGACGAAAAAAAAAAGTGTAACTCAAAACGATATATAGACCATCCAAATTAAATGGATATTTTTTAATATAATAATATCAAAAATAACAACACTACATAATGTAATTTAAGTTTTTTTTTTAAGTCTATGAGTGTAAGGTTTGTGCGCAATGTTATAATACATGTACGCGCGCTTCGCGATAGCGGTGTGCTCGCGCACATGCGCACAGTAGTAGTAGGATTTTTTTTTACATTTCATCGACGACTAAGTATTATAAAATGAAAGTTTGTGTGTGTAAGAGAGAATGGACGGAACCATCCATCTTTTTCGAACATCTTCCAATGTATTGAAGATCCTTTCATCCTGAGGAAAATTCCAACTACTCGCAGAAATCCCTATTAATGTGCGCGTTAAAATATTGTACAAAAATCATAATTTTGAAGTTGTGTCAACGAGGATAGTGGATCAATAAGCTCTTGGATATTTCACTGTCGGACCGTTTGACCGATTGTAAATTCGGTTAAATATTAGTCGGTTAAATTATCTGGACACCGGATGTGTCTGTATTGAAGCTGTAGTTACAAGGTGAGCTTGTAGATGGCTGAACATGATAACAAATAAGTGACTGTTTTCAGCGGTCGACGTCGCAGAGCAAGTTGATGCGAAACGATTCTCCAGGAGCTCAGGAAGGAGGGAGAGGCCACGGCTCGGCCTTCCGCGCGGTGGCCCCCGGGGCGCGCGGCCAGCTCGTGCCGCTGGTGTGCGGCCTGTGCCCTGACTGGCTGCTGCCGCGCTCGCTGCTCGTGCCTCTGCCCCGCGCCTGTGCACCGGGCTGCGAGCAGTGTGGGCCCCATTGCTAAGCGCTGCCTCAACATAACCTACAACGAGGCGATTCCTAATGTTTATTATACACCCAGATCTCTTTCTTATCAGTACTTCTACTGAATTTATCAATTTTTAACTAATCATAATCATAATTAGTACATCATCAAGAAGTCTTTATTATTTTCCGGTATGATGCGGGTAAAAGTGTGGGGTCAATTAAGACACATATGTTGCGACTGAGAAAAATATTTTCTGCACTTCATGTTTGCTCATATATACTCGTATATTTAATAACATTTTTATTCGTGATTTTCAAATTTGTCTCCCTCCTACGATAAATTCTTCATAACACAGTGACGGACGTAACAATTCTATTATGTATTATATTGTCTTATTTAGTATTTAAGTATTGGTATAATCCTTCAATTATCTATAAGTAACTTTTCGATAGTATTAAAATTCTTTCGAAAAATCCACCAAAAAAATATTTCAATTTTTTCAAACTAAACAGCTTCAGTTACTCTTATTACAATGGGGGCCTACCTAAATTTGGAATTATTTACTTTTCTGGCACTCCGAAACGCGCCAAATGATTAAGTCTGTTACTACATATAGTGATCAGAATTGTCCAGGAGGGTTGAAACATTGCTTTGCCAAAGGGTCAACGTTAAGAGTTTAAAGAAACTTTTTGAATCACGTATATTTTACAGAAACAATAATGACATTATATGTGAATATTTATTTAAATAGTGAACTTATCTTACTTAGTAAAATGTTATTTAATATGATGTATTAAATTTTATTGAATATGTATTATTTCAATTAAGCTATAATCGAAGCATGAATGTTATTATTTTTATTAGTATTTCTTTAGGAGTATAATACTCGGCTTAGATATTTAATACAATGACTATTTAAATTTGAATAATTATTCACATAGCTTTTTTTTTGTTAGCTGAATTGTTTACTTGAATGGTCGAGCAAAACTCTCGCCTAACAAGGCAAATCATTTATATATGTAGCAATTGAAATATATTTTCATAAAATACCTACCGAACATGTAAACTATACCGATTACAGAATACTCCAAATGAATAAGAAGCTCTCTTAAATAATTCAGAAGTATATAATATTTTAATGTACGAGTATTCCTGCATATTATTCGTAACAATATGATTCACACACGTTTTCCATTTCCTTAACCTACTCGTATTTAAAAAATGGTTCCGCCGCATTACGTACCCAGGCAATTCGTTCAACGACTCATCGGTAACGATGTGAGACGCACTAGACGTCTGGTGCACGGGACATTTGGTGCACGGGAATACTGGTGCACTGGATGTCTCGCTAATCTAACCTAACCTAACCTTTAAAAAGTTATTTCGTTAACGATACCTATGGGTCACTAGACAAATCTTTAGGTTGGGTTTGGTTAGCGAGACATCCAGTAGTACACCATTTGACCCGTGCACCAAATGATTCGTATACCAGACGTCAAGTGTGCCCCACGTCGTTAACTATGAGTCGTTGAACGAATTGTCTTGGAACGATATGTCGTGACAGCGTGAAAAATATGTTTCGAAATGCGGCCGTAATACAAAAACATTTATGACAAGAATTTAATTATTGCATGTTATTTATAATCTTAGATAACCATGGCTAGCGAAAATTATATAATTATTATATAAAAAATAATAATGTTAAAATACTGAAGGAATAATTTTCCATCGCAATTAAAGTGAACACTAGTTTAAGTTATTATCAATACGTTGATATCCATGATAATATGTTTCACATTATGTAAATACACATATGCAATCATTATATTAATATATGTTGATTTTAAAGATTATGTATGGTAATATTATATGTAAAAAATAGAAGTATAAGAATTATTGTAGCATATTATAATTGTTTCAGCACATACTCTTATTTATATTTCAGTGTATTTATTATAATGATTTTAATAAAAAAATTTAGATAAAAAAAAACAATTACTATTTTCATGTTAATTTGTTTATGTTATAATAAAAATGATTATTGAAAAGTATGCGTTTTATTTAATTTAAGAAAACTGTTGTTTTCTATTCACGCTTACAATTAATAATTTGTTAATAATTTTATGAGAGAAAAAACTATTTAGATATTTTTAAAATTAATCAGCGTGATAAAAGTCATAGGGAATTGTATGAAAGAAATGAATTCTTACATACATTTTTTTGAACGCTTCATCAGTTAGAAGATACCTCGAGGACTGATTTACCGCTTTCGATGTTTTTTTGATGATTTATTTTTATATACATGGCGTTGTGTAAAGCTAAAAAGAAGACGATGTGGGTGAGGCTGTGGATGAGGGTGTACAAATACCTCGTTTCCACGCAATTATATTCACTTTAATGTAATGAAGGTACTTTTAATTTAAATTTTTGTACATTTATTGAACCTAATTATTTTTGATTACTCACTAGAACTTAGTAAAATTAGTATGTTAACACAGAATTTTGCGAAGTTCCCCGAGTCAGTTTGTATTTCTATAAACATCGAAAATTTTATAATGAAATAATCTGAATATGATATCATAATTATTGTCGTATCCGTCAATACCACGCAACTAAATACTAATTGTTACTCGTATGTGTACGTGATTACATTTATTGATGCTGAATACTAAGTACTATATAAGGAAAGTTGTATGTTTCTCTTGTTATCGATTAATGTTACAAGGCAAACTGAAAGATATTGAGTTGTTCTTTTGCAGTAACCTTCATTTTAATTGTGGTTGTCAAGTGAATTATATCAAACAATTTGCTAGTAAAGATTTGAAAAAATATCTATATGCTGTTGTCTTCACAGTTATGCGGCCAAGTTTGTTACGCATTGTAGAGAGTATTATAATTTCAAATTATCGAAGAGTTGGGAAGTAAGTAAGTGATCCGGGTTTGTTTGCTCGGCGTCTGGTTTCATTGAGTGGGGCGGCATTTACACTGACTTCTATCATTAGCTGGTTCCATATGCCACCTGGCGCTTCTCAATACTAACCCTATATAAACATAGTCATTCAGTTGACTCTTAATATTATTTAATTAATATACACCCATTTTGCGTTACATATACATCCATTCTAGAGTCAAATAATATTAATTTAAAGCTCCGCAAGCAACTTGCCAAAACATTTGTTTGGAGCATCTTGATGTACGGCTGTGAGACATGGTACTTATCTGAATGTGATGAAAACAGACTAGAGGCCTTTGAGATGTGGTCATACAGAAGAATTCTCGGAATTTTCTAGAGAGACCACGTCACGAACAATGAGGTTCTCAGGATAATCAAGGAAGATAAGCACCTAATAAGAACCATCTCAGAGAGGCGAGCCCGATGGATCGGTCATATCATGAGCCACGATGGTCTTCTTCATGACATTGTGGAGGGAATTGTTGAGGGCAGAAACTGTAGAGGGCGCCCTAGACGGGAGTATTTGCAGCAAGTGTACGAGGACATGAATTGTAGATCTTATGCTGAGCTGAAGAGGGTTGCGGAGGACCGAGAGGAATGGAGATCGAGATGCAAGATGATTGCATGATGATGCACCGGATTCATACTACGAAGAAGATATATCCATTTTGCAGTATTGTTATAATAAAATACAAGAAGAACGTATAATATTGCAAATAATAGGATACAGAATTGTAAGTGCTAGTACTTTTCGGAAGGGTGCTCAAGAGGGTGATTCCTCTATAATAATATCTCCATTTTGAGATTTTAACGAATATAATGTTTTATATTTCAATATAAAAAAAAGAATTTTTTTTATTGATAAAACCTATTTGTAGAAGCAGTTTTTCCTTACAAGAAAATTCGGTTAGTCAATATAGTCAAATCATAACGGATATTCTTAAATATGCTCCCGTTGAAAGCGGAACATGCAAATCTCTTAAATTAATTAAATAACTTAAATCAAATTATTTAGCGCCTAACCACTTTTTCTCTTATATAGGAATATAGTTCGCAAATAATTGATAAACAAAGAAAAGCACCCATTCAACATAATTAAAAACTAAAGTGTGAAAAGTTCATTTGTGTGGCTAAAAAAACGGGTTGGATGCCGTTGAAATGGTTCTCAAATGTCACAGTTGTTTAGGAATAGCCGAGACAGCAGCCGGGGTGTGTCGCCGGCCAATCTTCAACTGTTGTCTTAGACTGGGATAATTCAAAAGTGAATTAGCCGGTCACAATATCAAATGTGTGCAGATGTGTTGCGTATGTTTTAAGACAGCTCAGAAAGGTGTAATGTGAATAGCATGCAACATACCTTGCTTCAAAGGTCTTTGACCGTCTCTCTTGTGCAGTTATACACGTCATATTATATTATCTTATCTAGAACATATGGTTACCATTTATTGACAACATTGTGTTCGATCAGCGTTCTCTAATACTTTTCTCACCTTTATATTAAAAGCTCTTAGACAGGTTTTTTTTTCGTTTTTCAGATCACTGTTCGAGTTTTGAAATATTTGTACATAAAATTGAAAATGCACATAAAAACCGCTATCAGAATATTATATAAGGTAAAATCAAAAGCATATTTAATATAAAGCCACGGCACGAGAGATTACTCTTACTGAAATTAAAAAATATATACGAGCTTTATCATAAAAGTACGAGATGAGAGGTCCAAAAAAATTATCACTAGTTCCGAATCTTTTTGGCGACTTACTGGAGGTAAGCTTCAAGCGGAAGAAAAACTAAAATTCAATTTGCAATGTTGTTCAGGGCTTTTCTTTTTCGCAGGATGAGTGTTTTGATGCCAACGTCACACGACCCACACGATGTGTCTGGTATCAAAATTAATCCGCATCGTTCAAGCTCAGTTTCACATTCAGTTCAAGTTCGGCGAAAGAATTTGGATCATCGCAATTCCACGGTTTATTTTCTAGGAGAAATGAAAAAGCGTATTCATTTTTCAACTTCGTGCAGTGTGCTTGTCCGTGGGGTCTTCTGCTTGCAGATGCGATTACAGAGGGCGGGCTGGACACGGACCCTCTTTTACAAGTATATTTTAAGTCATCGTCGTGCGTGTATTAAGTGAAGCGCTTTGCCATGAAAACTTTACAATACCGAAAATACAGTTAATTAAATTAATATAATTTAAAGAATGTTTATATTATCGCTCGAAGAAGGAACTTTTTCAATCTATAATATTTTTAATTGAAATACACGATTTAAAATAAAATACAACTATTTAATGATTTTAATTTGAAAACGACAGGCCGTATTATTGTCTTTCGTTTCATTTGATCTCTCGTTAATATCGATACATTTAATTTTAAAATGAAATTGTTTTATTTATTAATTAATATTTTTACAGACTCCTTCAAATTATATCACACATCACACACACACACACACACAAGTAATTCATATAAAGTTATTTCACATTGTATCTCACCAAGAAGAAGCTAGATTCTTGTCATCGGTGAGGGAATTATGAGCATGGTCGTACCAAAATGGCGCCTTAATTTCTGTCACCATGGTCTCCTTTAGTTTATGCACTTTTACGCCATCCGAAGAATATGTTCCAGGCAAATCCACCTTATCTAAGTAGATTGTAGTCGGGGAGGTAACTGTATCTGCTCCCTTACTTTGTTATTCCTCACAAAGTCAAACCACACACAATTTATATTTTACGCAGAAACCTGTTCTGATTTCTCCACTGTCAACTCTTTATGCAACCGAATTGGATATAAAGTAATAAAATTTACTCAAATTATAAAAACCCGGATGCGCCCGTGGTGATAAATGGTTACTGGCGTAGTCTCCACCAAGAGCATGGGTGGGGAGGGCGAAGGTTTACTTTGCTATTTGATTTCATTTAGGACGTGGTGGAAGCGATTCGAAGTTAAACTACAATCTTCCTCGAAACAAATCTTACTGATGTGGGTATATTATTATGTATTATAATCATTTAACACTGCGTGAGAGTTAGCGGGAGTTATCACTACAGCCGTAAAGGAAAAATAACACAGAAGTCTTGTGAAAAATATATATTTACGATATTGGGATATAAAATTGAATACATCGACTCGACAGATGTCTTAAATTGTCTTAAGGAGTTATTCCGTAAGAATATGAATTAAAAGTACAGTGTAAACCATATATAAATATTTTGTGAACCTATTTCATACACATTATAATATTGTTACTTAAGAATATTTACTTCAAGATTTTAAAGTGATCGTTCTGTTCTGTGTTGTTGACTTAAGAATATATCTAAACATCGTGTTTATTTAATTTATTTACGTGTTTGGTATATTATAAATTTAACATTATTAAGCTAAAAAGAGATTTTTATATCATTAAATTCAGTAAAATCATTCGAAATATATGTATAATCCTACAAAATATCGATATAATAGATTTTCACGATTCCGTGAACTTGAACTCAGTTCTAAAATTTATCATTCCTTGGCGCCTTAAAATTATATCTGACAAAATAAACGTACACAACGGTTTTTATAATATTTATATTATATACATAATTTTGAACTTTAAGGATAATAAAAAAAAAAATATTTTTATTTTTAATTGACATAAAGAAAATGTTAGAAAACAAAAATAAATAGTCACTATTTACGTTTTAATTATCATTTTTTTGACCGAGAAATAGAGAATTTCGAATAAAACGCGTTTGAGAGCACGGTATTCCGTGTAAAATTCAAGATTGTGTACAATCTCAAGTAAGCTTCAGCGAAAACCTCAGGATACATCTTTTCTATAGAAGATGGTAAAAGAGTCGAAGGAAGTTTTACCGCCCGAGGTGAAGCAATCCTCTGCGGGCCACTGCGGATGGAATACAAACAGAAGGCGCCGAGGTGAGGAGTAATGCAGTTAGGTGTGGGCGGTGGGCGGCTTCAGTGGGCAGGCGGTAGGCGGCGCAGTGGGCGGGCTCTCTGTTTGTCTGGCGGTCTCACGTATCACATTGTTTACAGAAGCAGTCCGCAGTGATTGTGCTACACTAATATCATTGCCGTACAAACCTTTGAATATTTTTTTCAGATAGAAAAAGTGCTGACGATTCATGTATTTTTGCAATAAATTATAGAAAAAAATCACGTATGAGTCACTTTGAAAAGTGCACAATGTTAAAATTACGGTAATTAAAAAATAAAAACATACCTGTCAAAATCTTCATTGCTACTAAAGTAGAACCTTCAGTTCTAAGGGTGGTTTCGGGATGCGCCTTTTATAAGACATCTTGTGTAACTATTATTTATCATTTCTAGTATTTAATTATTTATAAATTTTAATCATTTTTAGTTTGTGTTAATTTTTGTAACTTTAATAATCGTATTGAAGTAATTAGTGCCGATTCTCAAAATCAAATCAACAAGGCCTCGGGAGCTTATTTATTATTCTAATCATCCGATCTGCTTTTAAATACTGATCAACCGACACCTTAATATGCTAGAAACACCTTACTTAGTGATCGTTCGTCACTCAATATATCCCAAATAAATGCAGAATAAAGTTTTACAAATAAGAAGTTATCGTTATTGACTCGTTGATTTTTATTGCATGAAATAGGTATAGAATGTGCCATTTTTTATAATAATCTCCGTCACTGATGCATAATTCAAGTTAGGAGATATTCATTGTTGTGACTTGTTTGTGTAAGAAATCCGTAAAAACAGTGCCATTTTGGGGGAGAATCCTGGTAAATGAAACTTAATACGCTGAGGGTAAACTCATCCCTCGCGGCGGACAAACATGCAGCACTTGATGTATTAAATACTTTTACACATATTGATCCGGTTTAATAATTTATGAACATTAATTATTTTTTAAAAAGTAAAATAAGATATTTGATCGTACGTATTCACTATATAATATAATCTTCTTTCTGTAAAGATATAAATAGATTATATTCCTTATATTGAGTGTGTGAGTGCAATACATTAACTAGTAACAATAAAATATGAAAAAAGTATATTCAACTTACCTTTCTTATCGCAGCTGCCGTATCTCCTTTACTGTATAACGTTCGTACTAGAAGACTGTCATTTATAAAAATATTTATAATTGATGGACTGGTGTGTCTTTATATATTCGAATTAAATTGATTTGTTCTTGTAAGCAATGATCACGTTTTATAATAATGTATGTACAAATAATTATATACATTTTTTATTTTTTTTTATTTAATCAAATATAAAAAGATACATTTTTTACATAGTAATTAATATTCCATTTTTTTTTTTTTCTTTTTTTTTTTACATTCGCTTACCACACCACTTAAAGATAAGATCTTGTGTGTGGCGTGGGATTCATCTATATTATTTTACAGTTTTATATAATTATACAGAGTATTACATATTTATACATTTACATGATTTTGATATAGAACTAACATTATATGATTAAAGATTTAATATACTATATGTTGAATTAAATTTAATGTATATATAATTTAATAATATATTTTTGGTACATTTCATTATTTCAATTTGTTATGCAGTGACGTCGGTTCTGTTCGTAATTCTTTTAAAGTACTGTTTCACCTTTTCAATCAATATTTTAATATCGCTGATCTCTTTTATTTCCCGAGGAAGATTGTTAAAATTAACTATTCCTCTATATTTGTAACCATTTTTTGCATGTTGTGTGTTAAATTTTGGTATTAATAAGTTGTACATATACCTAGCAGAATGACAAGTGTACCAGTTTTCGATTCTCCTTTCTTTAATAGTCTGTAAGATAGTGTATTTTTGGTATAGTGTATCTACCGTTGGCACTTTGAATTTATTGTATAGGCTTTCAGTTGGGTAGGTGGGAGGCCTTTTTAATATCACTTTGATGATAAGTTTTTGCACAGTTCTAATGGGGTTGGTAGTATTTAGGTATGTTCCTCCCCAACCAACAATACCATATTGTAGTTGAGATTGGACAATGGAGTAGTATACCATTTTTAGATCTGCTTTAGTTTTATATTCTTTAATAATAATATATGAAATATTTAAGGCCACAGATTGAAATTCTCTGATATTTACTCGTGTTTCAAAAGTTTATTATTACAATTTGGAATGCATTAATCGACCTTAATATTTATTTGTTTTATAAATCGATATCTTTGGGCGGTCGGCTTCAAGACAAAACCATTTATCTCTGTTGATGTGACGTCGATATTTTTACTCCACCGATAATTTGTTTGTAGTAAAACGGTATATAGGTTAAACTGAATTGTAAAATATAACTAAAGTTCATTCTTACATTACGTACATACTACTACGTAACAGTTGAAGAAGAGAACGTGCGATGTTTATTTTTACGAGCTGAAATATTTAAGGCTACCTCTGCTTCTTCGTCATCATAAGCGAAATAAATTGTATCTTGAGTCTTAGGTGTTTATAATTCTTTAGTTAACTCACTTTTCACTGAAATACAAATCTAGAAGTGAGTGCAACTCTTGCCTTCTATATTTTAATTGCTATTCAGGATTTTAATATGTTGTCTTCTCCATCTTGTGTAGAATAATTTGAAACCTTAAATTTTAATTATAATATTTATATATAGCCATACTAAGGCATCTTAACACTTTTATCGCAGTTGAATAACGGATCCTCAATAAGGCGTTCTATTATAAAACATATATGTAAAAAATTCTGTTAAAATGTGTACACGATTGCGATCGAGATGCAAATTCGACTGAAAAAAGTACAAAAAATAATTCCATCTTTCGCAGGGTGTAAACAAACAGAAATATGTACAAACAAAAATAAAGATTTTGGCGTTAATAGAGAGCAGTTGGGCGCATTAGCGGCCACACAACGCGCCACTCAGTCTAATCACAACAAACATCCATTAGGACTGCGAGAGCCGTATTTACATATTTAAATCCGGCATCCTACTTACTTATGTGATACAGTATGTGACTTCAGAATGTAGAAAGGGACTTTTATTTGCAGCCAATAAATATTGTTATATTCTAAGTACTCATAAGGATAGAGTTGTCGTAGACAAAGCAGCACAACAAGAAAAGAATAACATTGCACTTCCATCTATCAACGACTTTTCTCATGCTTTTTCTTTATTCGTATTTACGTTTTATTTTTAGCAAGAACTTACAAAAAAGACACGACAACCAGATAGAAAAATAGCCATAAATATAAAAAAAAAAATATTGGGTTGTGGAAATTAAAATAATCATTAATCAATAATATTATACCAATTAACGCAACAGGTCAATCATTCGACTTACAAAATATGTATTATCTTCATTAATTACTATAATATTTAGAATTTATATTAATATCATGATCGGCAAACATGACCACGTCATTTTGTATAAGTAAATTTTATTCACAAAATACATCATTGCATTAAAAAAAAAAGAGAAAATTTATAAACAGACTAGAGACAAATATCCTGGAAATAAGAAAAAAATAAATAAAATAAGTTGTAAATCCAGCCCTGATAACAGTGATGATTACTTTTACCGCAGCTTCCAAACTTTTTTTCACATTTCACACCCGTATGGAGACTGAGTATCGCATTTCTGTATTAGGTTATGTAATATTAGAGTTAACATAATGGTTTAGATTTTATAAATATTACCTTGTAACCTTGAATATAAAATATTTGGATAAAGGACATTTGACTGAAACCACAGAAGTTTTTTTTAAACATTTATTGTGCAAAATTATGTTTAATTTATTTCCAAATTACCAGTTTAATTTAGTTTTTTATCCATTGTAAGGTGATGACGAAACATTCTTCATATTACTGGTTGACAGTGAATGCATACAAAATAAACTATTTATAACGAAGTATTGAGGTGCTGCGGATTACTAAGGTTTAAGTAAAACGCTCTTTAAATTCGATATACTTTTATTTTTTAAAGCTGTAGGTACACCCATACATACATACATAACATACACACAATATTTACAAGTCTTTGGTTTATAATCAGTTGTCTCACAACTTTATATTTATTTATTTCGAATTCATTAAAAAATGACAACATAATGACGTGATACATTGATCAGTCTGATTGAATAAAATATATTTATCGTACGAGTGACTATTCCTGTACTGCAGTAGTTAGTCCGCCGTGCTTGTATCGCTCACTTCCTAGTGACTTCCTATACTTACGCATGCATAGTTGTATAATAGTCAGTAAAATACTCGTAGTAGTACTCATCAAACCAATAAAACATTGTCAATAACAATATGCTTTCAACAATAATCGAATATTTAATAAATCATCAGACATCATTTGCATAAAAAATATAATCATAGATAAGTTATATTTATTTTGAGTAATACATTCACACGATTTTGATAATTTAATAGAGCAAGAATTCGTTTTGTGAAAAATTCTAAGAAAAGTTGACGTTTGCTTACGTGTGCTTAGTAAATTATTAAATGTATGTAAACCGATATTATTTTAATGCTGTATTGATGTGAGATACGAGTTGTTGCACTGTTTCTTTAAAATGGTGTTCGTAAGAACGTATTTCGGTTACAATTAATAACCCGATACATTAATGTTTTTAAAGTACAATAACACACAAAAAGAGTTAATATCTGTGATGTATTTTTTTTTTAGCACGAAATAGTATTTATAATAAATTTTAATAATATCTGTAAATATTTCTTCAGTATGGAACATTCACACATATAGAGTTTTCTACATAGAGTAAAGATTTTCTATTATAGTAATTATGTTAGAGAAATTAAAGGTGCACCAACACAAATAATACAAAAGAAGTTTGATATATATTACTATATTATTATCACTTAAAATGATAGTATTTTACATCAAACGACCGCTGGAATCATAATCAGGTTAAACAATCAAATGGCGTAAAAACCCTCGCTTTTACGTAGGAAGGTAAAATCTTTAAAACAATACGTCCTACAATTACTTATAACGTCCATACAAAAAAACATAAATAAATCATTATTTTTCTATGGAATTATGATTTATTTTGAAATTAAGATAATATTAATGATTGCATTTGATTTATTTTGTATGGTATAAAATTTACTTTTCATAAATAAGAATATTTAATAAAAAGCGATTTATAAATATCGAACGCTGAAAAATAATTATTTTTCTGTAAAACACATTTTACAATTGTAGCAAATTTATAGAATGGTGTATATCTATTTCATATTGGAATTTATATTCTTAAATAGGTGTGATCATTTATTCCATAATAGATTTGTTCAAAATGTGTGTAGGTAACTAAGTAACATCGTCATGTTAAGGTACATTTTACCTTCATGATGTTTTATTATCTTAAGTATTTGAATATTTTTATCTAAAAATTATATAACTTAATATAAAATGTGTTATTGTTTCCTTCTTCTGAATAACCAGATTAAAATATAAAGTATGAAATTATTTTAAAGGTTGATTGTCATTATCCCGACAATCGAATACGTTATCATCTACACAAATAAAATATAAAATGATATTACATACATGTCATGATAATATATAACCGAGTCGTTAGGTTAGGTTAGGACACAATGTTACGGTCCAGGTGAGGCCGATGCTTCTGTCTTGTCGGACTCGGAACTCATTCATTGTTAATCATCGCATGACCTCTTATGAAGTCAATATTTTTAATCAATTTTAAAATACTATTATTCACCACCCAACTACCGATGAAAAAACCTTGGCACATTTTGTAACCGATTAACAACAAAGTAAGATTTTCTTCTCTACTTTTAAATATATATATAACACAGTGTATTTCACTAGTAGTTTATTTTGAATACGAATATATTCATTTTGATAAACGTTTAAGAGAAGATACTCTTAACATTCACAATAAATATTATACCTTTGTATATTGAATGGAATATCGTGTAAGTGTTTTTCGATAATGTGAAGAAGGTACTGAATCAAAACATTGAAGTAATTACAAGTATTAGTGCAAATTTCGATATATTATTAGTTAAGGAATAAATAAATATAGTTCGGAAAATAAAATGAAATGAAATACTCTATATAACTGAGTATAAAATAAATGTATTTTCAAACGAAAAACATCTATATTTTCATTACAAATGGATATACTAGACCAAGTGATGGGGTTTACATACCATGTGTAAATATGAAGAGTGAATTTGTATTTTTCAATTGACAATATTGTTTGTTTTTTATTCGTATTTCTGCGACGAACATTTCGTAAATCAAAACCGCGTTGTAAATATATTACGTTTTTTTATCTGACAGTAGAAGGCGAAAAATATAAATTAATCATTATGAAATAATGTCATTACGTATGGGGATCTAGTGAATATAAGTACATATATGACTTCTTTCATAAATGATAACAGATGACCCCACGTTTGACACGAAGGTCGGATATTAAATGTTACTTTACAAAATAACCAAATCGGATTAAAAATTCTACACGCTAAAATTATTAGAAATTCAATAAACGTATGTGCATCGGTTGTGCTAACATTTATATCTAATACAAATAAAATATTATAATGAATAATAATTCTATTTTGTTTCAATAATTAAAAACCTTTCAATTTTTTATTTAACTATCATATTTTCGTTATATAAATTTATAACAATATTAGTCAAGAGCTGACCACCATTGATTTTCTTTAAACGTGTAACAGTGGCACATCCTAATTCGATTATCATAAAGTATCATAATATATAATTAGCTAGCTTACGGTAGTGTAATAGTGTAATGTATCATAGTAGTCTAGTAGTCTATAGTCTATAGCGCGGCGAGTGCCGGCGGCTTCATTTCGGGTTTTGAGCTTATTTGTGATTTGTCTGCTATCACAAAACAAATGTTTTTTTCTTCATTTTACACGTTTCATGTAAAATGATATTATAAGATTTTTGGTGTTTTTTTCAGTTATATATTTTACCTATCTTCATAATAAGTTACGATCGAATCATTGAAAGGGAATATTAGTCACAATACGAAAAAAACGCGAATAAAAGATTACCTTGTTATCTTAGATTACTGTTAAGGTCGCATGGACCGATGCGCTGCTGAATACGCACCGGGAGAGGTCGTAATGGGCTGAAAGCTACTGAAGGTGCGAGATCATGTAAGGCATCCCTGCGCGAGGTGCGGTGTACATTGTCTGTTGTGTTGATGATGCTGATGGTGATGTTGACGATGCTCCTGAAGTGCCGGCCGCGCGGCGCCAGCAGTCAAGTCTGAACAAATCCGCGCGGACCAATGCAGGCACAACCATCCTGGTTATTTTCTCTTCTATGAGGAAGTCATCACTCGTCAATCATCCTCGTTGTTTGTCACTCGTCTGTCTTTGCGGGAACGAGTAACTTTAACTTGCATTATGCCATCACAAATGTTCTTCTTTGTAATCAAAGTAAAGTGATCATACGTGATAACAATATTTTTGATAAAATTATAATGATTAATATTCTACTTGACTGGATTTTAAATAATACAAAAATATGACTGAAATATTTAATGATAAAATGAATAGTTTTATTAAATACATGGCAACACATGGTATCGATATACACTCGTATTATATTTTGATGAATTAAAATTAATGAAGACAAACACTATTTTTGTGGATATAATTATTAAAGGATAAAGGATAATATGAACGTTCATAAGAATAAGGTTTATTTTCAAGTGCAGAACTTTGGCATCAACAAATTTGTGTCATGTTAATTTTAATTTTCCTAAGTCTTACATTTATATGAATAAATATTAAATACCTAACTAATTATTTTTATGGAATTTCATGATTTTTCTAAGTGGATAAGAGAATTTCTGAGAGTATGGATTGAGGTAACATTTATATAATACTATGATGTGACAGAACGTTGAACATTTAAACCTTTATTATAATAGAATGGGATGGATGAAGGACGTCTCCACGACTTGCAGTGATGTGGCGTAGGAGGTGTCCGATGTAATAGGTACATATTGTATATATTGGAGGAAGTGGTAGGGTCTTACTCTCAGTGTCTCTTATATAAAGTGCACAATATAGGTATGTATATTATTTACGGGTTTTAATCATATGAGGGTAAACTATTTGATTTTTCGTTCGATTGTATTTCTTAACTAATGTATTACTCGTACTTCTCGATTATTTTCATTAGTAAACCGTTTCGATTTATTTTTCAATTATATTTTCTTCTCTTGATACCTCGGTAGCGCTTAATCCCTAATTTCTATATAATTGATTGTAAACTATCAATAACAAATAATGTGATCGGCTACATATATTAAAGTAAAACCATCGACAAAGGCAAAAGCGCGCCCTTGGAATATTAAATATTATAAGAGGATAAATAAGATACAAGACATAGGTAAACATATTAGATCACAGTTGCACACATAAATATTTGGACAAGTGATGGTAATGCATATTAGTTATAAATGCACAACATTCGATTGTTGTTTGACTGAAATAAATGACATTTGGTTTTACAATTGATGTAATAAAACTTTAAATACAGGGGTGCTCGTATTATATCACATCAATCCTGAAATTTTAATGACTGCACATTTTTCCTTTAAAAAAATAACATTATCAAGTAAATTCCATCAAAAGATGTTAAAACATGTTCTTTTTAAAATTAAAATAAATTAATACACATTTAAAATTAATATAAATTATTTAATGTAAGAATAATTCCACTATAAATGATTGATCAAAAATATTATTGTTACATCTTATAAATAATAAAGACGTGTTGGAAAACTAGTTTCTATTTTTTTGTCTAAATTTATGATTTCGATTATCACTTTAAGTAGATATATTACAATATGCTTATCACATATAAAAATCAGATCACGAAACAACCATATTCAATTAGGTTACTTTTAAAATAAAAAAGGTGATATATAGTGGATATTATCTTAAGCATGAAATATAATCAGCAAAACTTTTTAAAATAGAAAAAGGTTATATTTATTACTAAGGGATGTAAGATATACGCTTTTGATTTATTTCTTCATTTATAACGCATTATAAATATCTAATATCATCATTTTTTGTGCAAAAAAAACAATTGTTATGAAATTTTGTTTTTATTTTAACTAGAATGATTGATTATCTATTTTCCAATAAATTTAATTTTACTTTTTCACATTAAATCTCTGAAAAAAATCAAAAATAAGTAAAGAAGCCAAGTTATTTTACAAATAATATGTCCAATGTAAATAATCAAGATTTAAAAAAAAATAGATTTTAAATATAACTATTTACAAATCATATCGAAACATTAACAGTAAATAAGGAATAGTAGTAATAAGTATTTTCGTTATCATTTATCGAGAACGGTTGCAAGTCAACAATTAAAGGATTCATTAGGAATTTTTTCGTGATATTTCTCATAAATTATCGTTTTACAGAGATGTAAATTCAAATGTAATTTGTAGAATTTTAAGAATCGGACACTTTCAGAACGGCGGTGGGGCGGTTGATAGAGCTTTGTCTTTGGCGACGTAGTCACTAAGTTCGAATCCAACCATCGTTTATTTCTATATTTGAATGTGAATTAATAATATGCACCCGATATGGTGGTATTTTTTATGTATTGCGCGCAGATCATCATTTTAATATTTTAATTAAAACAGTGGATAGTGGAAAGCGTGGGTCATACTAGGCTGCTTTCAAATGCTGACAGCTGACCAGATGGCAAGAAGCGGCTGGGATTCGCTAACTTGCAGGCTAGCTGGCAGCCAGTGGAGGATTAAGCACTTTACGCAAGAAGTACGATGCACTGCAGTTGAAATAAAGCCATTTTGACAAACCACAGTTTGAAGAACTGAACGAGG
This sequence comes from Glossosoma conforme, assembly GCA_022606575.1. Classification (NCBI taxonomy): domain Eukaryota; kingdom Metazoa; phylum Arthropoda; class Insecta; order Trichoptera; family Glossosomatidae; genus Glossosoma; species Glossosoma conforme. The sequence goes on from JAGTXR010000092.1 coordinate 1,375,006, forward strand.
ACTACACGTGATTTAAATTAGGAGTGGATTTGACAAAAAGGTTACTTATGCTGAATTTCAGATTTCTACATAAAAATGACAATATATTATTCATAGTCTGTCTTTTGATGTCTTTTTTTGAAGCTCTTAAGTTTCCTAAAAGCGCGTGCATCTTGCGTGTATGGAGTAATCGCGATCACTGTAGGTAGTCTAGTGTGTACCACGCTTTAGAACAAGAAAACATAATCAATGTGAGTAGATACGCTTAGAATATTTGAAAGGTACCGCGTATCAATTTCGGCATGAGAAATTTGTAGACGTCGCAATGGATTACTTCTTGCAGTTGTCGATCACGATCCGAGAATCGAAAACACTTACTGGGCAGATGAAAATGAAAGAAACATAAGTGGGTGAATGGAGGGTGAGGGTGAGGGTGTGTCTAGGCCTAGTGAGCGAGCTAGTGGTGGTCAGGCTGCAGGGACTTGCGGCCCGCCGCCAGCTGCTGGTTCGTCCGCTGGCTGCGCGGCAACGTGGTGGAGGTCGTGGCCGAGGCGCCACTGTCGCCCACCAAGTCGCGCGGTTTCCACACGGGCGAACCTACAACACACCAAACACCGAACTCTTTAGTAATTTAACTTTACAATGCATCTGTTAGTCATTTTACAGCTCACGGCTGATTCGTTTAAATATTTTTTAATCGACCGTGAATAATTTTATAAAAGTCAATGGTCTTCAATCGATGATCAATCGATGTGATTTTTCTCTAAATTGAAAATTGGTTTTCGGTCAAAGAGTTGAATGTTTGCTGACCACCGTTTGATGTTGATCGGTGAGTTCGATCCTTCTAATGAACTGGATGTGTCCTTTAGTGAATTGCCTCTTCGAAGATTTGTTGTATATTTCAATGTAATTATTGTTTAAAGAGAATTTGACATAATAATGAAGAATTTCTTAAATTAAGTTCTAAAAACCCTATGAATTATACATATCTGGAGTGAATTAAGACAAACATTAGTGACCTAAAATTCGGTAATGTAAACTTCGCGAGTATCTATGCTTACGAATTTTTAAAAGCGTAATTTTATTGTACAAAATTATCATTGGACAAAACTATTTCTATTAAACTGGGAGAATACAGTATGCATTATCGGGAAAATTATTAATTATCTATGGGATTTTTCTATTTATATGAGTCAATTATTAAGAGAACTAATTTATCTTACATTTAAGTTATTTTCTACTTTTCATTTTCATACTTATACCGAATATTATTATAGGTTGTAAGGAAAAAAGTTATTATTATCGGCTAGCGTGAGACATTTCAACAAATAATTCATGCTCTTTGCATTATATCTTAAAATTGTAATAATGAATTTAATTCTACGCACTTTTAATCTTCTAATATTTAACCAGACATTATATCCTCTATGTTAATACTATTTAGGATAAAGGGAATAATGTATTTAGTGTATTATGTAGGGATATGGAATTGATCAAAACAAGCTGAAATCAATTTTAATGCAAATTACTTAAAACATAATTATTTTAAATTAAACTAAAAAACAATATTGCGTAAATTCGAATTCATTCCTACTTTGTAATATGGCCATGCTGAAACTAACAAAAATGAAAATGTCAGCTCTATGTGCCGCTATCTACTGTAATATTAATTTACAATATAGAGTTATGAACAATACAATTTATCAATGATGTTAATTATAGATATTTAGATTGAATTCAACAGTTTTATATATATATATATACATAAATAATAACAAAGCTGCCAGTTTAATAAATGATCGATATTATTCTGAAAAACATAATAATTACTGTTTGAAGATTGTATCATAAAAAATATATTTTGAAGTAGTTTTGGAGGGAGCTTAAATCACAATAAAACATATCATTGTTCTCTGTAGTCCTCTTAAGAAATATGTCTCATGGCTCTTAGGCCCTAAAAAACTATGTAATTAGTAACTACATAATATAAATAACCAGTAATCAGAGAGTAATGAAATTATTGAAATTATTCATATTTAGCACCATTAAATAAACGATAATTTAATAATCAAATATTATCGATTATGCTTAGGTCAAAGGCTTTAAACCACAAACCACGTAAAATTTGAAGGAATCAAACTAAAAAGTTTATTTAATAATCACGACTTATTTCATTTGGAACTTGGATTTGTGATGGTTTACCCTGTTTCACTAAGAAAGAAGAAGATGGATGCTCAGTCGTTTAAAAATACGAAACAAGGTTTTACAAACATAGTGGTTTAATGCTCTTTACCTGAATATCGTCGATATGTCCATAACATTCCTTGTTACTCGTTATGGTATGTAATTTAAATATATTAACGATAGCTATTCATCTAATATATCATAACGATGCTTATGAAAACATATTATAGGAACATTTAAACAATATTATAACCTTAACGCTAATTTAAACTCAGATTATATTTTTTTCATAGTTGTGAGAGGAAATTATGAAACAATTTCTTTTATTATAGGCAACAACCATACTATCTAACAACTGAATAAGTACAGTTGGCTTAAACTATTACCTATTGGAAGTTAATGTTTTCCTTTTGAAGAATAAATATTTTAATTTACCACATATAATTATAATAAGTGACATTAATATTTAATTGATTAAGACTTTTATGTTTAATTTAATGTTTGATTAGTATTGTTGTGTTAGGCTACAGATATTATAGACGATTATTATTCTACTAATAACTATGATTTGAAAAGGTTTAACGACACAAATATTTACTATTACAATAAAATAATTGTTTTTTTTTTCGTATTCACTTTATTAAGCAATGGTGACAATTTGACGATAAAAAGGATTTATTCATCGTAATTTATTTGTAGATCTCATTTTTTTATATTGTATACTTACAAGAATTTGAATATATCGAATCAGAGTTTATGTATCGCCGTGATAAAAGATGTCATTATTAATCATAATTGTTATTTATTGTAATCAAACAAACGTTTTTAAGTAGTTTTCGTACATAATGTTGCATTATATAATGGTACGTATTATTTTCTATGGTGAATTCTGGCAAAATCATTCAGATATCTCAAATAAATTGTTATTTTTAAGCAGTTCTTATTATTAATAACAAATATCACATTTTTTTGCAGTTTTTCTTTGTTTATATTTAATTATATTGCTTAAGTTTGTATTTTTACTTGCTATTACGTTATTAGGATTCTATATGTAAGTACCCTTTTTAATAATTACCATAAGTTCGAGATCATCGTATAAGAATGTAGAGATGAATGAATTTTACCAAGAATAATAATAATAAATAATTATTTTCTTATATGAATAAAGATATTTTGATTAGTAATTCCTAACATTGATTATTTGATTTATTTGGTTATATAAATAAAAATATATTGCAGTATACTTTTTTTTCAGTGCATCATCAAGTAAAAGTATTTTAAATTGAAATAACGAATTTAGTATAAAATTTCAAAGAGAAAATTTCTCAAATTTATATTTTGGAAGCAATGGAAGACATTAATTATCTATATAATAATATATGGCCAACAAATCTAGAATTATATGATTGAACTGATGGAAGAAGATTTAGTTATATAGATATATATAATAAATTATCTATATTTCGAATGCTCGTATATAGTAACCTTAAATATGCATAATATAGACGTGCTGAGCAATAAAAATAATCAAGTTCCATGCTCCTCGTACTCCAGGCAGAGTAAACTATACACATTATATGGTTTGAAGTACATTGGATATATTTATTTCTAAGCGAGCCAATGTGAAAAACGTACGAGTATGAGTATCAGAAACAGATGGAAATAAAACAAATATGGCATTAATATTATTTTATGATATTCTAAATATTAATGTTCTTTAATGATTCATATGTAAATTTTCGTTATTGTTATGCACAATTGTACTGTAACTAGTATTAATTGAAATAAACAAATACAAGGGAGAAACTAGTTATAAAAAAGACGACGTAATGGAAAATACTCGCATATGATTAATGAACTAAATTTAAATTATGTTAAGAGAATTGATGTTCTAATGCAAAAGTATTCACTATGGCATGGAAGTAGTAGTCAGTGTTTGTAGTTATAAACATGATGCATTGTAAGAAAAGCTATATAAGTAATGAATAGAGCAGAGATATATATTGATCTACATATAATGATTGCAACATAAAGATAATCACTATATTATCGACCAAGTTATCTTTATGAATAACTCACATTTATAATATTAGACAATTATTTGAATCTTGCTGAGATCATTTAAGTATAAGTTGTAGCTATAGAGTTATGTCTAATTAGTATAAGACGATATTTAAGTAAGTCAACCACGATGCATAGTTACTAATAAAGTTAACCATTAGTCTTGTAATGCGATACGAGTTATCAACCGTGATATTAAACATGTATTTCTTGGGAACCCTCCCTGTCGTAGCTATCGTAGCTGTTGTCGCGCGAGTAGCTGCTGTCGCGGCTGCACGGCGGGCGCTGCTGCTGGCAGTCGCAGCAGAAGTCCAGCGTCTCTACGCTGCTGCGATCAGAGGAAGACATCTGTTTTCCGCTGAACGCCTGTTTCTTTTTATTTTTGTGCGATCGACCTCGACTCGCACCGGCCTTATGTTAGGAGTTTTTGTTTTGTTTTTTATTAGAGAGGTAGCATTGCACGCAAGTCGGTCGTTCAATTACTTTCGCGATGGATTCTGTAGATTTAGAAACGATAATTCCGAGTTCGTAAGCTTTGTCTTCGTATCCCGACATCGGCGAGTATTGAGAACCCCTATCCAAAGAATTAGTGCCGAGTTTCGCTAGCCTATCCTGAGAAGATTTGGAATATTTTCTAGCTAGGTTTGGTGATTTGTTGGGCGACCGATCCGTACTCGTCTGCGGAGACCTCACTCGCATGATTCCCTTTTTTATAATCGGTTTTGACGGGGACTTGGCCCGATCTACGCCATTATGCGGGGACCTGCAACGATCGTTTGTATAAGGTGACCTGCACCGAGTCGAACTGTCAAAACTACATTCGGGTGATTTCATGCTGTCAAAGCTTTTAGGAGACTTGCATCTCTCCATATTCTTGGGAGATCTGTCTCTCATTATGCTCTTAGGTGATCTGTCTCGGTCGATGCTGCCTTTCGGAGACCTCTCCCTGAGGATGCTTCCTCTGGGTGACCTGTCTCTGTCGACGCTGCCTCGCGGGGAGCGCTCTCGGTCCACGCTGCCCCTGGGAGAGCGCTCTCGGTCGACACTGCTCCTGCCAGACCGATCTCGGTCCAGGCTGCCCTTCGGAGATCGATCTCTGTCAATACTTCCCTTTGGAGAGAGGTCCCTCTCTACGCTGCTCTTTCTAGAGGACTTCAGACTGCTCTTTCTTGGAGACTTGTGAACGATAACCTTTGTGACGCAGTCTTTATTAGTGAAATATGATCCGTTCAGGTTTCCGTCTGGAGATCGCTCTCTGTTGATGGTGCCGCCGCTGTGGGACTTGACGACCTTGGCGGGCGCGCGGCGCTCCGGGGAGCTGCGCACCAGGAGCGAGGGCGAGGAGTGCTGCTTACCTAAGTCCTTCACCAGCACGGGGTGGTAGCTGGCGGGCTGATGCGAGGACTGGATGAGCCGCGCCTGGCTGCCGGTGCTGCCCGCGCTCAAGGTCGATGTTGTGCTGAAATCACCCGTCAAACCGATTACATCATACATTACTGCTGATTCATTTCATTGTACTGTAACTTTAAAAAATAAACAATTTTGCTATTTGCTTTCAATAAATTCAATATTATATTCAATTTTTCATATAATAGGAGATTTTCCTCGAATACTTGCTGCAAATACTCCCGTCTAGGGCGCCGTTCTGCAGTAATGTTCGAACATTCCAGGTGGCATATCTTGTTGGCTGAAGGTTTTTCTTATTTGTCTTGGTTGTTTTGTCTCGAGCAGTCCCCACCCGGAGATCTGATTGGGGGACTATTTTATCTCCGGAAAATTTTACTTGAGATGCAATCATTTTTTTGCTGATACGTGGGATGTCTTTAAGACCTTTAATGTGGTATTTTCCCCTTTATGTCCACATCCTAATGCCGTTGACCATAAAGGTTCATCCGCCTTAGGAGGGCATTTACTACCTCCAGGACAATAGAGTGCCCTAACCAGCTTGACCTGATGAAGTTAGCTGGGTGTTAGCTTATTCCGGCCAACATTCGGTCCAAAAAATCTGATCTTTCAAATTATCATCAACCACAACGCAAATTGTTTTTCTGCGTAAAATTTCGTACAAGAAAAATGAACTGTAGCGCTTATGCTGAGCTGAAAAGGGTTGCGGAGGACCGAGAGGAATGGAGATCGAGATGCAAGATTCTGTTGCTGCAAACCAATCCTCCGGATTGATACTACGAAGAAGAAGGAGATTTTGTTTCAATACAGATAGTGGACTTAAATAATAAAACACATTTATATTTAAAATGACAAGACCACTTTTCGATTTCTCTAGATTTCTGTGTACCTGAGAGTGAGATGATTGGGTGTCCTTCCAAGTCCTTTTTTATGAGTAGTAACTCCGGCTTGGGAGTCATCTTCGCCTTCCGATTTAGTTCCGGGGTCTGAACGATCGGCTTCCGTTGTAGTTCTTTTGGGCACCGGAGGTTCTAAAATTTTATTATTTTTAATGTAAATAACAAAAAACGTTCACCGTGAAATGAAAAGAAAATAGTTTTGAAAAAACGTCGCATAAAAAAAGAGAGCAAGAGTGTTTGTAACAACAAACCGCCAGTTTTGCTGACTATATACTCGCATTTTGCCCAACGAGTTGCCCTCTGAGTATCGCATTCACAAGCCTACTATTGAAAGAATGATAAACTTATATCTTTCCGATAAAATAATTAAGTAATTTGTACTAATATAAATAAAACTTGAGTTACGACACATAATTATTCAAGTCTGATAAGATGACACTCGTAGGTCCATGTTGGGACTCGATTTCGAAAGAGCATAGAAGGTGCATACCGGCTGTGTCACCGAGGGTCTTGCTGCGACCTCTGAAGCTGTCACGTGGTGGAGGTGCTGGTGGGAGTGAGGGTTGTGGCGCGGTTGGCTCCGGTTCATCCTGTGAGTTTCCTCGAGACAGACTCTCGCACTCGATGTTGCCAGCAGAGTGTCGCTGGCTGGGCTGCTTGCACTTCTTCGTCTTGCCCAGGGTGTGAGAGCCCTGCATCACTTGAACCTAAACATATATATTAAAATAAATTAAATAGTTGCAGAAATGCAAACATCTTTAACCTGATATGAATTATGGCCGATTTTATATATGCAGGGGAAGTTTGCTGAGTATCATAATTGGACAATTTCAATTCAAGGAACACAACGAGGTCTGCAATACCTACATTAAAAGTACATTTCTCGATGGTCTTCCAGAATGGGGAAAACCTGGGGTCATATACAGTACTATTGAATTATGAATGCGATGGTTGTATTATGAGATATATTTTTAACAAATGTTATGTTATTGAAAATAAATATAAGTGTTAAAATGTCTTATAATGTAATCCTATTTTTATATTATTTATAAAATATCAAAAATATTGTAATCTATTGGTCGGATACGAATAAAATGGGGAATATTGAAGTATTATTAATAAATATCGATTAATACATCGATTGCAAGATATCGATTGCACGATGTGGTGATTTTAAAGGATGCGTGTATTAAGTGGTTACCTGTTGTTGCCGTGGCCTGTCCAAGGTGTGGCTGGAGTGTGCAGGATGCATGTCCTTGGGTGAGGGTCCCGACAGCGCGGGGCCCGACATGGCGGGGCCCAGGCCCTTCATGGAAGGGATGGACATGTTGCGTACACTCTCCCGGATGATTTGTCGAATAGTTTTTAAGAATGCATTGCGGAAATCAGCGGTGCTGCAAAAGAAAAAATATTTTTAAATATAGTGCAGTTCCTGATCTGCATTTGAAGTACATATATACAAATACTATACGAGTATGTACAGTACCTGTATATATAGGACGTAATCCATCAATTTGGAATAGTTTTTTTGTTTAAATTTTTTGACCGCGGCGCCATTTGATGGCTTAATAAAAATAAATTTATATGCTTTCTAAAAACCAACATGTCACTAGTAGTTAATATTTTTTAACTTAAATCTAGCTAATTATATATTCAGTTACATATTTTGATAATTTTGAACGTTAGAATAGTAAAATGAAGCTATATTATGAGGCTCAAAAAAAATGTGCTAATCTCATGGTGACTATAGAAGTCATCTATGGTGAAATGGTAAAGAACCGAGAACACGATGAAAAAATGTTTGAACTGAGCAATATATAATACTCATATAAACCACATATATAATATTTAAAAAATGTATTAATTAGGTTAGAAAATAATGAAATATAATTTTTGTCAAACGTAAGAATGCACGAATTTCAGATATTCTATTAAATCTGAGTTCTAAGTATAATGTTGATTTGATATTAAGTAATATAACACAGTTGATTTTTTCAAAAACATTTTTTCATATCTTAATTTACAATTTGTTAAGTAAGACCAATATTGTTTCTCGAACGTATCCTAAAAAAGAGAAAAGTTGTCCTGTGAGTAACTGAGACAACTGGATTGTGATGTCTAACAGAAAGTCTTACCTGTTTGATAGCACATAGACTTTCTCAGATCTTCTCTGCAGCTGAGACCTCAAGTGAATGAGCTCCCAGAGGAAGTGGCTGTCCATGTCCTTGGCTGAGGAGGCGCGCACTTGCACTTCCGTCACAGGGATCAACACCTGGTATCTGATTATCTCGACCTCATTTGAATTGCTCTTCGAAGACACACCCTGGAATATTATTTTTAATTATGAAAACTAGGTTACAATTTAATCTCATTACAAATGTCACACTAATATAATGAAAATTGCAACGGCTGTCAATACATAATATTGCGTTTTTATCTTTTTCAAGTATATGTGTGAAGCTTCAACTTAAATAATTATAAAAACAAAAGAAAATAATTATTTCAGAAAATAATTGAATTAAATTATTATTACAAATAAATTATCACACTTAATCAATTAAAAACCTACTTACCAATTCAAATATTGCAAAAAATTTTAAAAACACTTATAAACCATGAAATTAAAATTTAAATTATTTTCATGGTGACTATTTTTTTTATTATTATTTTAGAATGCATAAATTAAGCATTTATGCATTCTAAATCGCTTATTTTTAACAATTTTAATAATAATCTATATATCTAAGAAAAAATTAACTGAAAAGTAATATTTTAACTCGATTAAAGATGACAGGATGACAGATTTGTTCACAAGCAATCAAGAAAGAATGGCGGTAGAGTTGTTATAATTAAATTTAAATACTATTTATTGTCATAATTATATACAAACCATTAGCTTTTTCTTCTGTCTCAATCTTTCCTTGCACAAAAATACAACGGCAGACTTAAACACGAAGCACATTGCGTGTAGCTCGAGTCCTTTCTTGATTTTGCCAAGGAAGTCAGAAATATTCAGCCATTCCACTCCACCATAGTATAATAGATCTCCTGAAAAATATCATTTGTATATTGTTTTATCATGAACCAAATATATTAAAAAATATATTTTTTAACAACCAATGTGAAATAAATAAAAGTGTACAAATATTTACCTGGACTCAAATCTATGGGTTGTTTGCATGATTTTTGATGTTGTCTAAAAAGATGATCAAATATTGCTCCATATTCTTCGTGAATTCGTTGCATTTCATTGATATGTTCAGCTACTTTTTCCATTCCTTTTAGTGCCTCTGTTAAACAATCAAATAATTAATATTGATAGTATTTTAAAATATATTAAATTAAGTCTATATATATTTTGATGCTACAATACTACTTCTTGTAAAGTTATCAATATTAGCCAAAATTATATTTGATTCATTGTACCTCTTTTTCAAGCGACTGAATTGCACAAAACAAATTTTGTTTTTGAAAATAAATAACGCATTTTATAAATATTGTTGAAGTAAGGGTAGGCAATGAAGAATTTTCCATTTTGGTCCTCTATAATAGCGAATCACAAACGTCCATTGCACAAACATGTAGTGGACGTCTCTTAATATGAATGTGGCGAGTCTGAGGTGCATAGAATCGAGGTGTGCAAAAAGCATTGGATGTTGATTTTTCAAATATTCAACAATATAAAGCATTATTTGAAAAAATTATGATGTGATTTTTTACCGATGAGATGCGCATGCTCGTCAGCCCCAGGGTCCGTGAGGTTGCGCAACTGCTGCAGGAGCAGCGGGTACTTGAGGATGCGCTGGATGGGCTTGATGAGGTAGGACTCCAGAGTGCTGGAGTGTTGCTGGCGCGGGTTGCGCGCCGCTAGGAACTCCTACAGGGCCTGGTTGCCTTCGTCTGCTTGGGGAAAATATTCAATTTAAAAAAAAGAATTAAAAAAATATATATCTTTGATCAAAAAATTATAAAATAAAACATTTAAACAGTGATGATTTCAATTGCACTGTAGCACGTACAATGCGCACCCGAGATAGGTTGCCTACTTTTTCTTTTATTCTAATGTAAAAATGCAATTATTTTTTCTAGATTTTACTGTGAATTTGAATACGTATGTATCTTAAGTTAATATATATTTTATATCCAGATTGTATCTTTTGAAGTTAAGTTTTCTTGTTTTTTTTTTTCATTCCATACTAATGTCGACTGTTATGAATATTATAGATGTTTCTTAGTTGTTGTTGTAATATCACAATAAATCACCATATTTGCTTAGAAAATGGAAGCAACCTTAATAAAATTCATTAATAATAAACTTTATTTGCCCTCTTATTATAATTTGGTGTTATTGAATAACATAAAATACAAATTACTTGGATGTAGAACTTTCTGCGCCTTGCTGTGGCTCGCACAAAACGAGCTGTATAACTTGAAGTGGTTTACATAATACAAGAAGGCGCTTCCAATTGAGAAGAGAACATTCTGAAAAAAAATATAAATATTTTTTAATATAGTCACAGCAAATGTTTGATACATTCTTAAACTAAATTTATTTGTTATTTAATTGGAATAAAAGAAAACAGGTGATCTTTAGTTATGTTTTTTTTTATTACTCTAAGGTTTCTTCTATAAATAGGTATTGTGGTCCTATGGAATAACATTTATCTTAGGTACAACTTAATGTCCTTTGTAGTATTTTATACTTAAGTAGTATTGCACCATACATCGTGGTGTAAAAATTAAGTGATAATGATTTTTCAGATTTATCTAGAATATCGGTATATTTAGAATAGAGGTTTGAATCGGAAGTTAAATAATTTAAAAAGAAACTAAATTAAAAACAATATTTTTTTTAAGATAGTTAAAATAACAAAAATATTTTGGAAAAAATATTAAGAAATAATAATTACACAAATTAAATAAAGTCATAATTAAAATAGTTTAATAATTACCTTGTATTGGCTGGAATGGTCAAATTGATGGAAGTTGGGTTCAATTTCGATTGCTTCATCGAGATTTTGTAGAAACTGTCGCTGGAATGCGACGATTTCTTGAATGTTTCCAAACAAGGCGTTGATTTCAGCGTTCGATAAAAATGTCTCTCGTTTCAATGGCTCTAAATAGTTTTCGAGGAGACTATTTAAATGCTGTAAAAATAAAAAAAATATAAATATGCATTAAATATAAATTTGTCTTATATGATCTGTCATTCAAAAATAATATACCATATTTATGAACACCTAGTTGGTAAATATTATAAATACAAAGCTAGAAAGAAACTTAAGAAAAATAACTGATGGTCTAGGCACGAAAATAACAATCGCTTTATTGCAATGACAGTTATCTAAGAATCAGTAGTAATAAAACAGTAAATGAAGTTACTTTAATCGTCAGCTTAACTAAAGCCTAGGATCTAGGCACTATACTCTACAAAATGTAAATATTTTACAACAAAAAACTGCATTTGTGGCTGCACATAAGGTGAAATTATCGAATTTAGCTCAAATCTCTAAAACATCAGCACGATGTAGCCCTTGCTAACTGGTAACGAAAATCTCGATATACAATCTTTCGTCTTGTATTTCTGATCGCTTGTCATACATTTATGTGTCCACCATATTGTCATTTTGGACAGGTCCGCTCATGGGTGTGTTAGTTCTAGAGATGACCACTCGAGCGCTGGGCGAGTGCCGCAGCGCCAGCGGTCCCTACCCTTTAGCGAGACAAGGTTGCATTGCGGCCGCGAGACATGTCATCCCGCGTGATCGGAAGCTTGTAATGTCTTAACGTAAGTATAATCGATGTGCTTCTAAAAGAAAGTCATTGTCTGCTGACCTGCTCCTCATCATGGCCTCACGCGACGTAATAACTCCCCTTTTTGAGAGCGGAGGATGTTAACAAGAACTAATAGAATTCTAGTTGTAGTTCCTTCAACGGCGGGCAGATGGTGTTTTGTGATGAAGCTGACCTTGACATATGTTCGTTCGGTGTCCACCAGCTCCAGGATGACCTTGCGCAGCTTCTCGGCGTCGGTCAGATGGCGGCTGGGCGTCAACGCCGCGGCGCCCGCGCTGGCGACGCTCCCCGTGGGCGAGGACTTGCGCGTGTCCTGCGGGGAGCGGCAGAAGCCCGTCACCTGCTCGGCACTCTGCAACATACAACCATTACATTACAAACAAGCCCTTGGATATTATGCGGCCCAACCCCAGGTCAGTCGACACCTAATCCACATTTTAGTAAAAAAAAAAACAGTGTGTCAGATGTATCTAAATGTCATGATTTTAATAGATTGAATGGTGTTTTAACCCTTGAATTATTTAATAGTGTAATTACTTTACTGATTCTTTTAAAATGAATAAGTGTTGATAGGATAGAGATAAGAATGAAGAAAAAACATATTTTTTTCTAAAATAAGCATTTATTTCATAGTTTTATAAATCCGACTTAAGTACCATCAGGGCACAACTGCAGCAACATGCACAATCAATATTGGATTTTGTGGTATGGGACTTATTAGTTCCGTCAGTAAATAAAGGGTTAAGCAAATAAATGCATTAAAATAAATTATTATGGTAAATAAATGCATATTTCTATATCAGATGTCGTTGTATTTAGAATGTTAAAATGATTCAACCCTAAAAAAATTCAAAGAGTTTGTTGTGGTTAATATGTGATCTTGGTCTTTTTATACTATACTGCTGCATTATACCAGATAAATATTAAGTAAATATGAACGATATTATATATTTTTATACGTACTTGTATTTTATATTTACAAAGAAATAAAATTGAGCTTAAGCTTACTCTAAATGACAAATAATTTTGTCAATTATTGTTAAATTATATATTTTTATTTTAAAGTTTAGCATTACTACTCGGTAATGTTTTATTGTACTCTATTCAGTAAATTTTGTAGATAAATAATTATAAATATTTATTTATTTATTTACCTTGTTTTCACATGGATCACGTAACAAAAGTTCTCTATTAGGAGACTGCAGTTTCGACTAACTCGTAGTCTTTCTCAATCCTTCTCTAGTTAAGAGATAACTGAGCTGAATAATAAATAATTAATCCATAATATTGATGAACAAGATCGACACATAAGTTTACAGTTTTACATTTTTTTTTAAATAAGAATAAAAGATGTATAATCCTTCAAAGCGTTAATTTTTTTTACATAGTCATATAAAATTAAGTATGCTTACTTATAAAGCATGAATAGAAAACACGGTTTGTTAATTAATGAATGTCTATATTGATTAAGGTTCATGGATGATGAAAGAGCGCTGTAGTATGTTGACGGTCAATTGAATGGGTCGTTGTCTAGCATTTTATAATAATTTGAATGATTACCTTGAGTAAGTTTTCGATTTCGAACGAGTTGGTCCTGGACGTCACTTTTCCCGAGGATGGCCCGGAATCGGTTCCTCCACCGCCTCCGCCTGAACCGTCGTCCGGTGAGTACAGCTCCTTGCCTATGAAAGAATAAAACAATAAAATTATTAATAAAAGAAGTAAGTAAAAAGTAATCATACGGGTACAATGTCGCCGAAAACAAGCCAAGACAACCAAAAAGAAAATATCAACGGATGTTACGAAATCGTGACTGAGTGTTTGTACGACCTTAGTTATATTCAAAGATCGTTGGGTGTTAATTTTTTTATGTAAATTATTACACTAGCATTTTCTAGCACAGTATTATTTTATGATATTGATAATGCTGCCAGCCATGGAAGTTTCTACGTCATACCTTTTCCTAATAATGTTTAAGTTTTGATTTAATGATTGAAATTAAGGAAACATTTTATTTAATACCTAGCCATGAAAATTGAGATATTTATTAAATCTCATATTTCGCTACTTACTATCGACGAATGAAAACTCTTTTATATTTTTTAATAAATTTAAATTGATTATATATAATAATGTATTCAACGACTTTTAACAACAAAAATATTTATTTATTCATCACAAGTTGTTCAGAAATGGAAAATAAAAAGCTATAAAAGAAAATAATATGAAACGAATATCTAGGTGTCAAACGAATAATCAGGTTACTTGAAATTCGTCGGTTTTAGATTATTTACATGGTATGGATATAAAGACGGATCTTTTTTAAATCGGTTCAATATATATAGTATTGAACACATGAACATATTTGAATACTTATTTATTGGCCAACTTATGAATAATGCGTTTATTTTAAATCAATTTGGTATAGAGAATTAGCACAAATATGCAATTTATGTCTTTAAAATATATAATTTTCGGATAAACTACATCACTGCTCAGTTAAAATTGTCACAAATACATAAAAATCACTTGAGAAAATTATAAATTCGAAAGTGTGTTGTTATTCAAGCGCTATTCACGAGAAGCAGCGATACGCAAAATTTCTGACATAGTAACACGATTTCTGTTAAGCCATCATATTTCAGGAGAATATATTTGTATTTAATTTTTAAAATTATCTTTATTGAATATCTCAAGTTTGGCGTATTTGAATAAAAAAATGTTTTTCCAAGATTATTTTACTTCGAAAACTTGTCCGTATCATTTTATGAAAGTATTAATTATTCGTTGAAAAGTTGTCTCTGTTCCGCTATCACTGATGAGGCAGATAAAGTCTCCCAGGATTTTTAATGAATCCTTTGTCTCGAACCACATTGTCTTTCTAATTAATGTCGAATAAATTAAAAAAAAAAAAAACAGAAAAAATCTCGCAGTATGTAGTTTTTATTTTTTAAAAACATTTCAAATATCTTAGTTTTGCTGTAATGCAAAAATACTTTTTTATTAATATACTCATATACAATAGATATCGAAACACACTGTCACTATATTTCCTCTAACAATCTTATTTACATATAAAAAGTAAATAAATTCCTATAACGTGTTTGTGAAAACATACAGCTGCGTTTAATATTAGGAGTACAATGCTTTGACTTTGTGAAGAATGAGGCGGTGAGGAAGCAGACACGGCAAACTATAATCCTATAGTTGGTCGATAAACAAAGGTAGACTTGGAGACTGTCTTATTATTTGAATGCCGCAGGAGAGCATAAGCAACAGCTTACTACCTTCTTGTTCTTAACATCCTCGAGGTCTCCTCGTCCTGAAAAGTCGTCGAGATATACATATAAGAGAGTACTAGTAAGAGAGTACTATGTGGAAAAACTGATATAAGACGGACGGCTAACAAAACTTGGTGGCGACATTTTGACAAAACCATGCGTTTCAGCTAGCAAGCTGATGCTAATGATGATGTACCTGAAGACGATGTTTAAGCATTAAACACCGATTATTATATGTTCTATATATGTTTAATAAACATTATCATCATTTTCAGCTGTCAATAAATGTCTCTTTAATACAAGTCTTACAGGTGTATGATCAGCAAGCGGATGCCTGAACATGCGGGGGCAATCTTTTACATGTCGAACACTTATTGCCGGGGAAGAAGATGAACTCCGTGGACTTACATCTCACTCAAGAATTTTGTTGACACTTAATTTTCAGAGAATTCCTATAAAAATTTGGCCTCTTTCCTTGCGACGCATGTCCATGTGATTCAGGTATACAACAGACAGTGAGAATAGGAGATGCGTTCTATGTTATCGCCTGGGAGTCTTTTTTTGGTAGGATTTTTCTGAAATGCTGCTTACGAGTAGTTATGAAAATCTCTTGTTTTTATACTTCATCAAGAAAATCATCGGGGCTACGCGCCCGGTTAACGAGGGATATGGAATAGGCTCCTACGTTCTTCAAATGTTTGTCGGACACATAATATAATCTTGTGTGTAACTAGCAGGGTACAACACGTATTTATTACATATTTATTTTACATGCCCGTGTGACTAAAGCAGCTTGTAAAGAATAAATGACCTGACAAGTTGTTTCTTGCTCTCTGCTAAATCATCAATGTTGTGGTTAGGTTTGTTGTAGATGCACTTACTCCATCCTGGTGCGGGGACGATGAGGCCGGAGATCATGTCTTCGGAGATGAGCGCGGGGTCACCAGGAGGCGGCGGGCAGACCAAGCTCTCGATGATGTCGTCGGTGGCGCGCAGCAGGCCGGCCAGCTCTGGAGGCTCAGTGCGGGACGATCTGTTAACACAAAAAAAAACAGAATATTAATTTAACTGATCGTCGAAATCCCCATGTACATCGAGGTTAGTAACTGGTCACCATAAGAAGGCAAATCGGGACACGCTGTAGCATACTAATTTCGCAGCCTTAAGTCGATTTGAAATTTAATTGATGCACCTTAAATCACGGGAAGGCCTTCAGCCAATCTCTAACAAGTACATTTTTTGGATGTGTCCAGTAACGGGTCTCCAACTGGGTCTCCAAAAAGGACGGAACAGGGAGGTTTTCAGAAAGCGTTGATCAAAGCAAGCGCCACCTATACAGTATTACCCTCATAAGTAAATATTCCCAGCCAATGCAGTCATATCATTAATTTAGAAGACAGAACAGAAGTCTGAGGCGGGTAAAGAACAGTCGGCCGAGAGACGAAGGTGGATTTGTCTTATTTTGAATTCCTATTTTATTCACTTACTCTTAAACATTTTATTCGACTTTCCCATTAATGACAGATTGAATAAATAACCGTTAATGTATTATTGTGTACGAAATGAAGGTACTACTCAATATTGTTATTAAGTCTGAAAATTAAAAAAGAGACATCTACGAATCATTAGATTTTTTTATTATCCCAAATATTAAAAGTTCTGCCATAAAGAAATAATAAAAATACCTTATAATTATATTATCCAAGTTAATATACTATTGTTAAATGTTATATTAAAATGAGCCAGTTTCGTAAAAAAATTAAGATAAAAAACACAACGTTTTTATTACGTGTCTTAAAACTTATTTTATTAACTACTTTTTTTCAAATACACTTATTTACCAAATATTTAATCATATTCTGAAAAAATTATTTTAAGGCCCACTGGGGGTGATTCTTTATTTAAGATCTAGACGTGTACTAGTAACATTAATAAAGAGGTAGCGAAGCACAGGTCGGTTTCATGTGACTAAACAGGTGGTTCCGTAATTAGACCGCTAGGTGATCAGGTGCGATGGGGGCGAGGTGGGGAGGAACGCTGAATACATCTTCAAAAGCTCCAAACAATTTATCAAGTTAATCCTATATTATTATATGAGTATACCTGGAGTTAGAGGGCGCCCTGAGAGCTGTCGTGTGCTTCAGAACCGGTCACGGGGACAACAGTTTAATATACTCCAGTTTGTATCCACAATCAAAAACATGCCTTGGGAAACGTTTTACAACCGATGAACGTAGAAGTTTGTTAAGGTGGTGACGTCACATTAATCCAGTACTGAATTAACATTGATATAGTAACTTGATGTTGTTTTGAACAATGAAATAATGGTATTTGATCGAAGGAAATATTTTTTAAAGTGTATTTAAATAAAGTGATCTTAAATATATTTATTAAATTTAATAAACTGATTGTTGCTTATTGAGACAACTTTAATATAACAAATTGGACTCCTTGAGAGTACAAAATACTGACATATTTTATGGGACATGTCCGTTGGATCAATTTGATTAATTAAAAATAATTTTCATTAATAATGTTAAATCGTCGTTTCTTTTACATAATACAAAAATGTTTGGAGTTTTAATATAGCAATTTCTTTTTTATTTTATTTAAAAAAAATAAAAATAATAACTGTTACATCACTTTTCTGTGTACTGCATTTATTCGGTATATTACGAGTAAGTCAAGTAAACCATGAAATATAATTTTCAAATATAGATGTAAAGTAGAAATGATCTTAAATAACCGTAATAAATATAAGAAGAATAACAAAATACTCTTGAAGGCAAAAATCAGTTATTTACCTTGAAAAGCTTTGGAGAAAATAATTCCTTCAAATAAGCACAGAAGACGCCATAAACATAAAAAGAGATACTCTTACAGTTAAATAATTTGTCAATAAAGTATTTCCGGTCAGAGCCTAGTCAATGGGCAATCAGCGATAACAAGACCAACTCATCAAAAGCTTTCTCTGAATGGCAAAATAATTATTTGTTCATGTTTATTCTCAAAGCATTCGTATATAAAAGAATTCATGCAATTATTTGATGGTCCTAATTATGATAAATAAAATATATGGTAGATTTTCGTAATTAAATTTTAAGAAATTAAACATGTGATTGAGGTGAAATGTTTACAAAATGTAAATGTTATTTAAATAAAGACAATTAATGACCTCTTGTGAATCCCTTATGACCAAGCAATTAAGGTTTCATGATTATCAATCACCTGATTGCACAAAATCTGACGAACGCCCGCCTAAATATATTTTGGACACAACAGCTGATTTTTGATCAAGGTAATGAATAATATAAATGTCAATGATAAAAAGTCCTACCGATAATTATGCAGTTTATAAAAGAAAAAAATGACTATATTTTGCTCAATAATTCATAGCTTTTTTTTTGAAAACACAAATAGATTAGCAAAATGACATTTCTTACATCAAATAATCAAATTAAATAATTAATAAATCTTGTTTATTACAACCGAAGTTGATTTTACCATCGCTAAGCAAGTCGATAAATTAATACAAATTTTGATATAATATTAAAATTATTTTCCTTGTTTCACTTGTTAAAAAACAATTTAGTTTGAACTAAGGATTATTCGATTTAATTTTTATAATTAATGTCCTGAATATTTAATATCGTAAAACATTTTTTTTTATATGAAATATTGCTATGGAGGCCAACGCTTTGTTTTTATTTGCAACTGAAAATTCGAAGACATGAAAACAAGTAACTTTTTAATTAATGGACAATATAAAACAATGGACATATCAAATTCCTTGGGGCATAGCCTAAAAAGCAAAAAATGCTCAAGAACCCGCCCCACGTCAATGTGACGCGGGGCAACCTCCAGGCTACCAGCAGCTCCCGGGCCTCAGTCATGCTCGCCCATTATATGATAATGGGTGCCGAGGAAAAGCAAGGTCTTGAGCTGGGTTCATACGATAACTATTTGTTTGACAATTTAAAGATTGAATTTGAAAACGGTACAATATTTCAGTGAGCGGAACGAAAACAGCTCTATTTGAAAACAAGCAAAAAAATTTGGTCAAAAAAAGGTTTCTCGAACATAAAAGACTTTTGAACTTTAAAATATGAGTATTTTAAATGTGAGTGGATCAATTTACAATTAAAAAATGTTCAACATTATAATCAATATCCAAAGAATTAAGGTCGAACTGCCCATTAAGACCAAATGACCAGGCTTCGGAAGCATCTGAAAAATTAATTAAACTAAAAATAATGCCGATTAACGAACACTCAATTTATAAAAATACGTCTCCATACAACAGCTATTGTCTCTTCGCCTTTCGTGTGCTTGAAATCTCAGCTTGAAGGCCACCGAGACCTATACATGTTCTTAAGTGGATGCAGAGATGTCTTGAAACAAGGCATAGACAAATGTTACTTGACAGAATTGTGTGGCGGAAATTTGTTGAATATATGCTCCAGATTTGAAAGGGTATGGAAGAAATATCAACATTCAGTGGGAAAAAATAAGAAGAAGAAGTAATAATGCAGGTAAAAATAATATATTACAATTTTTATCGGTAGATTATCAAAGTTAGGCAACATTGGACGTGGACCACAAAATTGGTTTAATGGATGTTGCTAACCGTTTCTCGCTGGTCGGGTTGAGCCGCTCCTAAGAACCAAATGGTCTAGATTTCGGGAGTGTCAGGATAATCATCCGACCTCCTTGAAATACTATTAACAAATCATTCAAAATATGCCCCTGATACTATATCGGCCAATTTTTTCAAGTCCTTGGGCTTCTGCCTTGTCGGTAGTTTGGAACTATATGTATTCCTAGGTGCACTTTCGGGTGCATACATATATGTCTGTATATGAAAAGTGGTAACTGACAGAAGTGAGTGTCGACAATTTGTAGTGACCATATGTTTCAGTTATGAAACGGATAAGGGACGAAAAAATAATTAGTCAAGATTATGATTTTTTTATAACATTGAAATATTCAGGAAGATGAAGTAAGCGATACAAGCTCTTAAGTCATTCTTAATAGATGATATATTCATATGTATACAAAAGACGATAAAATATAGTGGCGGAAGTCGAATCCGATAAATCAAGTATTGTAATTGTTACTTCTGATTTACGACCGATAAATATCAAATAAAGTAACTTTTTTTACTTACAAATGTTTTTGTTTTCATAAATTTGAAGGTTACAATAATTTATGTACCGCAAAGTTATTGATAAACAAGTCGTTGTCTTTTGCGTGCAGATTGTGATGGTGAGGGGCGGAGCCACTGATACCCCCCCACCTTCCTCTCCACCGCCCCTCCCGACGAGAAAACAAAACGGTCCACAAATGTGGGTCGTTACGTGAACGGTCTAAATTTGAAGTGAAGAGATATATAGGTCAGGTTTTTCAAAGACGCCTATTGTTCGCAAACTCCTATCGAGCTGGATGACTTTGTTGGATAAACTGCCGCATCCCGCAAAAAATATAAAACACGACGCCCATTATTTTCTTTTGACGCCGCCGAAATATTGTCGTAATTGCTTTATTCCATTCGAGTCTGCAGGTAAATATTAACAACCAATACAATGAAATTTCTTTCTTCGAGTGTTGTATTAAACTTTACTATATAAATAATAAGTGGGCTTGGAATGCTCTCACAACGTCTGTGTCACTAAATCTCTGCAAGAAGCAGATTCATAAACACATGCAATCTTGTCAATACTTACATGTACATAACATATATTTTTGACACGTAGCATCCAACCGACTCGGTTGAGTGTCATAGAGTCTGTAAAGGACCAAAGCCTTCTGGAAGTACATACAGTTATATATACTATAAAAAGCTACTATACTTTTTATATTAGCTTATACAACTGATGGCAATGTAAAAAACATTTGTGCATGCAGCGGTCATCAAAAATATATAAATATTTCGTTATTCCAAAGTTTCTTTGTAGTTTTTTTTAACTGAAAAATAATGTTGCGAAAAAAAGTTTTGACACACGTTTTTCCGTGGTCGGACAAATGGGACACCACGCCCAGAGAAACTGGCGAGTACTAAAGTAAGTAAAGAAAAGCAAAGATTCTCAATAAGATGCGGCGAGGAGCGGGGAGTTTTGGTATAACAGTTAAGGTAGTAGCGCTACGGATAAGATGCTATCCGAGCGACATTTTGATTTAAGATACGAAGCGCAGAACAAAGTTTTGACACCTAACTTATAAATGTAAAGAAAAGGGTGTCTTGAAAAGGAAACTCTGGTTGCAATAAATAACACTTCAAAAGTATTGGAACCACCAACTTTTGCCATGAATTTTACATCAATTCACTCGCAATTAATCAAATAATATTTTTGTACATTTTAGTATTTTTTTATATTCTGTATTTACGAATTTCTTATTACTCGTAGAGTATATGTTAAATACAATTTTAATATAAATTTATATATTAATAACTCAATTACAGTTTGTTTACAGTTGTACAGTGCCTGCTAGATAGACCAAGATTGGGATCATGTTCAAAATTAATAATTTGTATAATTGTAAATAATAAATATAAATTAAACAATTAAATTTACGTCTAATATGCAATACAGCGTCATTATTATCCTTTTATCAAATTATCTATTAATAATATAAATTAATAAGTATTTACCTCATCATCATGCAAAGTGCCTGCTCCTCCTGCAGGACGCTCTCCAGGTACATCATGTCCAGGTCAGACACGATGGCGCCGTTGATCACCATTATCTCGTCTCCTTTAATTATGCCTAGGAAGGAAAAAATAAAAATTAATTTGAATGTGCTTTAATAATATTCTTGCAGTATGATGTCACAACACAAAAAATATTTAATATCAAAATATATGTGGCAGACCGAGCCTAAGAACTCACATTAACAATATATTTCACTATATATAGAGAGTTCATTGATCTGACATTGAACCATAACAAGATTCACTGTAGCAGTAGGAAGCAATGATCCACAAAACACTGCAACAATGTATGAAAGAAATCACACTCAGCAATAAATACAGCATTTGAATTGAATAAGCCATATGAACAATTATTTATTTGCATCGTAATTATTTCCTTCGTTTAAGTATAGTATCAATCTTGAGAACCGATTTGATCTCTAGAACTATTTCTTCATCATATAAAGCGCAGTTCATATTATTCACCCCTTGTTTCAAATATTTTTATCTAGAGCAGCGGTCGGGGAACTTTTTAACCACTACCCCAAAATATTTTTGCGTAAGTCGATATTACCCCTTCCCCTCATTTTGAAAAGAAGACAATCAATGTATATTATAGCCCCTGGACATGACCAAGGGTGGAATATATGGAGTTCCCTTAACAGACTTCGGACCGGAGTATGCAAGACGAGGACACAAATGAGGGCCTGGCAGTTTTACAGCGGACCGACTGAATGTGACTGCGGCGTGGAGCAGACCCTGTCACACCTTCTGGAGTGTGCGCTGTGCCCGAGTGGCTGCACCCAGGAAGACCTGATGATGGCCAGAAGTAACGCCATCGACGTAGCCCACTTCTGGGCAGACAGGATCTGACCCTGTTGTTTCCGACACGATTATATATATAATGTATATTTAAATAAACATTATTTATTGAATTAATTTACAAGGAAAATAGTAAAAGAGTTACATGATAATAGTAATTTTATGAAATAGCAAACTAGAAAAATTTCCTTATTACCCCAAAAACTCATTTTTACCCCATTTGGGGTAATTTACCCCGGTTCCCCGACCGCTGATCTAGAGCGCCCTACGTAATTCTCTTAAACAAATTTTCTATACCTAATAAATAAACCACAATATGCTGTATAGCGGTATTATCGACGTTAATTTTTGTCCGAATTAAAAAATATATTAAATTAATAAAAATATTTTTTAAAATAATCAGTCTCATTTTTAGAAAAGTAAAATACTAAATGATTATTTTAGACAGAATAAATTCCACTGAGTATTGTTGGAATTTTTCCTTCATATTACACTCAAAAATCATTGTCTGTAAACTTTACCGTTTTTCAGTCGAATATGACATTACGCTCCCGAGCACTTTCTTTGTGCAGAGCGGCATCGTTTTAATGTTTAAAGCTGTTTCGTTCTCACTCGGTTCAAGTTGACCCTTCACGAATGCGGAGAGGAGTTTTCCGAGAGTCATGACAATATGGTGACACAAGCTTAAGCGCCATTCACGTGGATGCTCGTGTCGCTAGAGGCAGAGGCGCATGTTTGTACACGGACGGTATCGCACGCCAACTTCGCATTGGGATTCACGTTATTATTTGCTGCTCGTGGTGCTTTAGCTTCAGAGAACGTGGAATCCTGCACGATAATGTCAACAATGCAGTTTAGTAACCCAGATGTGGAGGGCGTTAAAATACCTATTTTGCAGTATGTAGTTGCAGTATATGCAGGACATGCAGTATACGCAGTTGATGTTATATTATAATACTAGAAATATAGCGTGTAATAATACATTAGATGGTGCCAAGTAATTTTATGGTTGACTGCCATACAAAATTCTGTAGTTTTTTATACTTTGCAAAATAAAATATTTAACAATTAAAGAAATGATAAATAATTAAAAATATATATTTACTCTAAGCGTATAGTATATTTAAACAGATATTTGTATCTACTTAAACCTCGTATTGAGATTTTTTAATGCTATTATTAATGTTGTGTGTACAACGTACATGTATTCACAAATATTATTTTTTATTACAATAGGGATAGGCAGCATTTACAAAATATAAGTAGATTCTTAAAGCTTAATTTCGCAATGGCTTTGTATTAAGGGATCCTCCCAGTATTTATACATTAATTTATATATTAATTTATAACGCAGAGACGTAGAAGCAAATTAATGTGTTGATAATATAATAAAGGTCGTTTAAGTTGCCATGCTCGTAGTTTCTCTAAAACATACAATCGAAAACGAGAATATCTGAAGAAGAACTCGAGTGGAGGACGCTGCCGAAAGAATATACAAACTTAAAGGGCATTTTAGCCGATGGAGACGACATTTGATGGGAAAGAAAAGTGTTAGAATGACCTCCTACAAGATGGATTACCTAAATTAGAAGAATGAGGTCAGGCTGGTTGCGGAAGGCGAAGGATCCAGGAGGTATACAAGCTGAGGATGATTGTAAATCGATGTACATTTTTTATTTCAATTCATTCGTCCACGAGGATATGTGATTTCTTTTGTGATCAAAATTAATACGAGTAAATATAAAATTAAAGAAAGAATATTTAGGTAATTTATTTTTATATAAAATTTGAAGAAAACGTGACAGAATTTCAACGAAGTAAACAAAGACATCCCGAGAAAACTTCTCCTCGAGGTAAATTTATATTTAATTAAGTTAAGAAACCTTAATATAATTTAATTGGGGTACTTAAAATAACTTTAAGTGGAATTAAGAATTCATTTAAGTGTGTCAAATGAGTGGGATCGGCTGTAAGTGAATAATATAATTTAATATGGTCTAACTAATAAGTAGACCGAGACCCAGTTGACCCACAGAAGGAAATATCAGCTGAGAAGGAAGGATATAAGTTTTATATATTGTACACCATAAAAGCGATTAATAAGGATATTTGAGTTTTACTTTGAGAAAACTGATGTTCATTAATATAAAGCGGTTGTCAACTTTTGTGGACTTCACACAAACGACGTAGAACTAAAATGCTTTGTTCAACCATTGTGTTTAAAGATATACGGCTCCATTTACCGGAAGATCTTTTTATGTGAAAGAAGTAACGACTTTTATTCTTCTTCTTGCCCAACCAATAACCTACGAGTACTTAACTTATAATGTAACCTGAGCTTATCAGTTGAAGGCACACATTTTTTTCAGGAATTGTTGACAGTGAACATAACGTAAAAATGTTGTATCTGTAGCAGTTTATATACATTTACCAGTATATTATTTTACTCTACCTTCAATATAATCATACTCATCATACCATGTTCTCTTCCCTAACCGAAACATATTGCCATCACGAACTGCCGCCATAATTTTTATATTATTTTCATTGGATTAAATATTTTCGTCTCTTATTATAATCATTTTGGTAATCAGTATACCATGATTAAAATCTCTATTAAAACGTTTTGTTTATTTATGATAAACTTATAAAATATTTTCGAATCTATTAAAAAACTAAAGTGGACTATAATAAAGAAATTGAACTATTTTATTTATGTTCTGTGCAGCCTGGTAATAGATGATAGTCAATACATTGATTATAAACGAGTTAAAATTAGATTTAACTCACAAGATAAGAAATAAAAGATGAAGATAGATCTGACGGAAAGTGTATATTTTAATAATAATTACAGCCGTGTACACGTAACACGAAAAGTTCACCGCTCAGAGGAGTTAGGAGAGTGATGTGCTTTCGTAATCCCACAGGTGACAAATTAGATTTCCCGGTTCGATAGGGTTGCTCGCCGCGAATATACAAACAGGAAATTACAAGCGGACACATTTACGTAAACGGAATGCAAATACGAGTCCCAAGAGATATATAAAGTTTGCTGGACACACAACAGCGCAGGAAGATAATTATTGACCTGCCTGTAATTCATTTTTCGTATTATCCTTCACTCTGTACAGCAAAATGATGCAATCAATGTTCCCACCATTACTTGTAGACAATACAAATTGAACTTGTTGACGGTGTAACAAAATATGAAAATCTAAAGCGCTTAATTTTGATTGCTAGAACACTGCCGATGAGTTTTCAAAGAATTTCTGTTGAGTGTAAACATCAAAACAGACATATTGTTAAAAGCAGTGATCACAAAACGACGAATTAATGATTGAATTGTAATTTAAATATAAGGAAAAATCCTATGGACCAAATTCAATGGACCTCCATATAAAAATCAATTGAAATGATTAATAATTATTAAAAGCATATTTAAAGACATCTATATTTTTTGGCAGTATTCAATTCAATTAATGGGCATTAATTATTTAGCAAACGGCAAATATTGAATACATTACTGCCATTGTAATTTTATAACTGACCACATTCATACTTACACAGTGGAAACTGGTTAATTACTTAGTCTACTGCCGATTAATTTTATTTACTGCCAATTGATTTAACTTACTGCCAAAACCTTGAATTAGTTTCTAAACAAAAAAATACCGGTCGTATCTAAAGTGGGAGAATATAAAAATATGCAAATCATAAATAGCTCGAACGTATTCTTTGCATTTAATTTGAATGTTTTTGGTCAGTTCAGAAATTTATTATTGAAACTCCACATCTCATAAAAATATTTTTATTAAATTATAACTAGAATATTTTCCATTAGACATGTTTAAAGTGATAAACGTAGCTAACGTCTCAAAAGGCTTAGAATTTCCTCGTTTAAAGACTTAGGAATGAGTGAAGGATTCAGGAAGTCAGTTTATTTCTATGAATTGTAGGATATCATTGGATGTAAGTGTATTGTTACCGTTCTGCATGGCGACGCTCTTGTCTTCGACCCGGCTGACGTAGCAGCAGAGCTCGTCCTGCCTCTCAGCGTTCTCCGTGAGCTCGGCCTCCACGCTGAAGCCCCACATCTGCTCCAGAGCCCCTCGCTGCAGTTCTACCTGGTACAAGATCTTCGCGCAGACCTCTACCACTTCGTGTGTGTGCAACTGTGAACAAAACGATAACAGCTTTTAATATAGTGTTAATGAACATAGTTATAATTTAATATATCATACCGTTTCACATGAGCAGAATGGAATGATGGGTGAATGCTAAGAAATAAAATCATCATAACAAATAATAATAACGTTAAGCTTATCAACTGACAATACTTGGTGAAACTGCAGAATAAATTTTTTGTATTTATTTTAATAATAAAAAAAATATCATGTTTTGATTTCACATTTATTTTTGAGTGATAACATATTTCGGACTCCCTGAAATCCATCTTCAATAATGGCTAAACTCTAGACTGACTGTCGCTTATAGGTAAGGCGTGTATAAATTAAATCATTTGATTAAACCAAGGATATAACGTAAAACCATTGCTGAATATGAATTCCGGGGAGTCTGAAACATGTAATCACTTAAAAATAAATGTGAAGTAAATATTTTAAATTTGTCATTTTGAAATTTACTTTATTTTCAAAAGTTACAAATAATAATATTTAGAGCAGTAACAAACGACAGTGATGTAATTTTTAATTTTTTTGATGATTTAAATAGATAATTATTTGTGAAATTTTATTACGACAATGTGTATGTTCATTAAATAAAATTCTTAGTTCAAAACTACACATCTTTATTTGTTCAAAAAGATGACACGATCCAAGAAATAATGTACATTGTGACCATAATAAATAATTGAAATTCGGAATTGAATGTTTGTTTTATTTCTCCCTGAGCTTATATTTTCATAAAAAGTGAACAATGTTTATTTGTTGTACTCAAATGTGATTTAAAGACTGGTTTTAAAGAAGCAATTTCTTGATTTCTAAATATCAATAAATAACAACATGCAATAAGCAAGAAGAATGAATTAACATATTTTAAAGTTCTACAATACTCGTAATGTTATTTTATCGAGTAATTCTCATAAGGCCAGCTAATTTTCATCGAAGGTGGGTACTTTGTGTATGTTACATAAAGGTTCACTGATTGGATTCTGCCTTAGATATACATAACAACATAATACTAATGGACTTGATAATCGATTTGATTATTAAACGTAATTACATTCATATTCCATTATTAGTAAATTTCATACAAAGTACTTAAGTAGAATCTTGTTGACCAGTAAATGTTGTTAAAAATAATGAATTTTATATGAATTGTAATTTTTCAAATACGTTATGGTTTTTTCTGCGTGTTGTATTTTCAATTTAAAAATAAATTTGTTAGGTACACCTGTATTATGTAGTCAAAATCGCATTACTAATTGAAATTTCAAAAAAAAAATCGACCCCATTTTATATCACACCTAAAAAACTTTGAGGTAAACTTATAAATCTAAAAATATATAAACATTGCTTTCCCAGTATTTGCGTTTAATTCCTCTTTTCTACGAATAGTATGAGAATCTCTTTAAGAACCTGATTAATAATGTTTTGCAATCACATATGTAGGATGTGTAGGATCAATGCTCTCATTTGGCGCTCTCAATGGTGTATGAATTATTTGTGTCGCATTTTGCGTGGAGTGTTGTAGAATAGAATTGCAATGTTTCACCTGTACTTTTGTAATCAAAGCTTTGTGCAGAGTTGGCGAGACGGACCGTGGCCCACTTGTGGAATTGTTCTGATGCTCGACAAGCAAGAGAGGTACATTTCCATACAATGTTACTGCGATACCTATTTGAATAAATAACGCAAGCGAGCTTTATTTTATGACCGAGAAGCTTTTGCGGTGCAACAAATAAAATCTCAAAACAATGAAATCCTTTCATAAGGACACTTCAATAAGTACCACAAACCACACTGGATAGCGGCTCATCATTTGGTATTAGTAGACCACATTACAACAAATGTAGTTGTGTGGTTAAAGGTATTTATAATAGAGTATATATACTAAAATAGTGAATATGATTATTATTTGTTAAATAACACAGTAATAAAATCGTTAACTCATGATATCTCTTTAAATATTATATTTACCAGGCATGCGAAGCCTTCTTTCTCACGAGACCGCATTGTTTCTTCTTAGAGTAGTAAGCTGGAGCACCAAATATGCATAATATAGTTTTTTACTTTTATAATATAAACCAAGTTCCTATCTATTTATTAATCTAATGAATTTAATATACTCGAAAATTAATTATGGATTAGATGAGGTGGAAAAATTGGCTCATTGATCAACACGTAAATCAATGATGTGTATACGATTAAGAAATGTGTATTCGGTTCGAATACTTACGTCCACCGTCACATTTATTCATTACATAAATAACATAAAATTTCGATTTGTATGAAAATAAATTGACGATTCATTTGATTTTTTGGAGTATGTGATCAAAATTATACGCTACACAGTTCTATTACTGTTCATGCCTTCTCCAAAAATACATCTGAGCTTGGAGGTCCACCTAAAAACATATTTGATATGACCTTGGGAACATGAAGAGACAGTAGCTGTAGTTTCTGAGACACATTTTGGTGTTTTTTAAACAGAGTTTTCAGAAATTCGCATGATAAAATCGACGCTCTTGAGGTTTTCAAAGTTTGGTTTTATAAGTGTCTCATCCAAAGGTTGTTAGATATATTTTTGTGACTCATAGAAATAAATAAACGAACATAATATTTTTTTGTGAGTAGCGTTTCGTGCTCATAGATTTTCGCAGTGTAATAATCATTCAAAGTCTCGTGTGGTTGAGAATACTGCGGTGTGTCTAATGCTCGATTGGTAATTCATAGACACAGCGCGTGGAGGCAGTCGTATGCGGTGGAGTGTGTTAGGGATATGTAAAGATAATTGCATGGAGATCAAAGCAATGCCGATCGAGTTGTGCCGAGAGTGGCTACGAGGGTGTTGGTATTGGCTGAGTTAACCGGATACCGCCATCCAGAGCTCCCGAGAGCAGCTTCCATTGTTCCTATACCGGGAACTGACTACTGGACTGCTATTCTAGTGCAATATCATACTTGTATTGCTATGAAATATGTCGAGTAAATAAGCCGCCGTCATTCAGCGTAGTACATCTTGACGCTCTTCCGCTTCGATGAGTTGCTAAAGTACATTATGATGTTACAATTGAGAGTAATTTTCTTGAAATTTATGAAGTTAAAATAATTACAACAAAAATATTATTACAGAACTTAAAAAACTAACAAAAACATACATCAGTATTTACAGAATTAATTGAAAATTACGTTTAAGTGGTTTCTATGCTACTTGACTTTTTAAAAGTTGGCTTAGTTCAATGTATCGAATCAATGTAAGACGAAATTCTTGCATCATTCATAATTAAGGGAAAACACTGTGAACATTTGCGGTACCGTTGGTAATTCATTGGCTACAAGATACAAATTAATATGCCAGAGATAAGTCTCATCACCAACAGGGTGTATTTATAGATTTGTGTCCGTTCATTTTTCCTTAACTTCACAGGTAGTCCCCAAAAATTGACTCCATATAGTTTTGTCAGCTACCTCGTTATTATCCTTGTCTCGTCCCAAGTCATCTCTGCAACCAGAGCGTCGCCGTGAACAGATAATGCATTTCCTCGGCGGCCTCTAATGTTATAAACCAGTAGGTTGAAGTGAAAGGCAACTATAAGAGTGCGACGTATATTTGGGAATTTTTTTGACTTTAGACCCTATCCTTAATTTAATAGTTTAAGTATGAAAGCGGTATTATGATATATGTTTTTTTTTATAAGTTTGGGTCAAGGTTCCTACAGAAAATAAAATATATAACTATACTTCACTCCCAATATAGTTCTATAAATGTTATATAGCGAGTTCTATAATTGATTAGCAACATGATTTATTTCATTAAAAAGGCCAAGTAAATAATGAATAACTAGGTTAAATAAAATGACTTAATTTTCATTCTAATGAAAATTAGAATTTATAACGCAACATTTTATTTTATCTTCAAATCTTAGTCTGAAAAATGCTGATGAAATTATCTTAATAAACTGTTTCTTAGAAACTCGATTCTATAATATATTATAAATTAAACAAATTTAAAATTATATACGGAGATAAAATTTATTCATCGAAACATATTTATCGGATTAACCTTTTTTTTCAATTTATTCCACGGATTACGGAAATGGAAGGTGTGGAAAATGAACTTAATCCACTTTAGACCGCAAGCGGTTTTATAGAAATGAATAAAAAAGAGCCCTTGTACGACAGCTCACGAAAAATAAATCATTTTATCTCACACCATTATACTCCTTTACATACTAATAGCTTCTCGTTGGCATGTTTGGATCAAGTTGGAGCATATGAACAACAAGATTGTTAATCTTCGACAACAAAGACAATTAGTAAAATATAACGTTAAATTATGTACCCAGTTATAGACAAATCTAGTCATATTTAAGTGACCAAACCCCGTATTATAATAACATGTCGTATGCATGAATGGTATCGGACAATCACTCGATATCTTAAAAAAAATCCGCCACTAACACCCACAGTCTAACATGCCGTTCGTTTTTGGTTGGTGTAGGAAAATATAAATTGAAGTTTCTGTAAAGTAAATATAGAAACATTTTCTAGCTCTGGTTATAACATTAATGCCATCGAGTACTTAATGTTTTCGGCAGAATTTTAGTACATGTAGCAAGTAACTGCAAGGAATAATTGCAAGTAGCATGGAACATCTATCATTTCATTATTACGTATATAAAGCCAGTCCTTAACATTTCCTATAAAAAACATATTATTATTTAAATGTTATTTTTAATTTTATCGCTATAGTAGTGAGTATTATATGTTTCATTCCAGATATGACGTTTTTTTATCATGACAAAAAAAAACTTATTAATTAAAATTGAACTACCTAGTTAAAGGTTGAATATTTTTTTCTTTTTTTGTGCCCGTGTAAATAGTTTTTTTTTTATATTATTTATTTTTAAATATTTTAAATTTTTTAAAGAAAAATATTCAAACAAGAGCGTTCGTTATTTTGTATTTTTTGCAGCGCCCTCTTTCACTCTTAATCGGTTAGTCAACTCCTCTTTCAAAGCTTAATTTGCGGATATGGCCATCGCCACAATGACAGCAAAAATCTTTCCTTTTCGCGCCAAAGAATACGGGGCGATTACGTCAGAGGCCGGAGGGCGGCGGGCGGCGGGAGGGATGCTGGGCGGAGGGCGGATGGCGGAGAGGGGAGAGCGGTTGTCCTATATTTAGATCGGCATGCTGCCCTCCCTTCATTCCTCGCTCTTCCGCATCATTATTGTTATCATATCTAGGTCTGTTTATACTGTTTAAGAAGTTGAGGCCGGTGGCTAAGAATAGCCTGCTTTCTAGGCCGTGCGACTTCTTTCGTCAACTTTTATTTCGCGGGCCGCTCGAAAGGCAAAAAGAAACCCTCGCGTCTCGAGGGATTTGTATTTATCAGTCATCGGAGTCTTGTCACGTTTGTGAGGGATGTATCGTAGATAACCTGCTTGGTATTTACCTGGCTACCTGGCGAGGTCGCACCGAAATGGTTGCACGATATCAAAAAAAAAATGCTTGCTTTGTAAAACAAATTATACTATCCGTGATCATTGTCATAAACGAATGTTATATACATTTAGCTAGGTAGAATAAAGCAATAACGGGAAATAAGTAAACGTGTAACGTAAAAATGTAATTATTATTTTGCTTGATTTATAAACAACATTGTACTACTTTTTATATAATTTGGACGTGTAGTATCTACGTGATGATTAATTAATACGGAGTATAATGAAATTTTACAATATTGTACCCACGTAGTTATGAAACGAGAATAAAATTAAATTATCAAAATTTAAACTATTTTAATAATAAGTATAAAAATGTTTGTCTGAGTATAAAAAAACTGTCTGATTAAAATGATTAGAGGTAATAGTTTTTAATTTGTAGGTAAGATAAGGTGTCTCTAAATAAGTATTATTAAATGTTACGAATATAATTATATATTTTGACCATAATTTAAATTTATTCCTACCATACATAAAGATTTTCCCGAGAGTGCAACCGACTACTAATCACAAAATTTTTCGATAGGCATAAAATAATTTTAGATAACAACAAACATAACATCTATTATAAGTTAGCTACTATAACTGTCGCCGATCTCAGCATTCGAGAAAAAAAGTTATTATGTTTTTTTACAACATAGAAATGTATTGATTAAATGTTTATATCACGAGATGTCATTATCTCATTTGCTGGAACTTTGCCTGTTTTCTCAAAAAAAGGAGACGGTGATTGCATTTCGAGCTGAAAAGAACCTTTTGTAAGGCTTAATACTAAGGTTTGAGCTCTTACGAAGGGATCGATGTCAATATTTGTTGTGAGGTCCAAATCTAAGGGATCGAAATCATACAGATGAGCGGAGGAAAGGTCAAAGGCAACGAGAAAATTGATGTAAACACTTGTACTATTTGTTGTTACTTCTGCTTCTGAAGTGTTCTTGAAATGCGTATTTATTTAGGTGTAAATAAACACCGTTGCTCTTTAGCACTTATTAATAAGTCATTACTAAAGGTGCTGTGATCACTTGGTTTTATCGCTTTCTTAAAATATCCACTTTCTCATTGTCTTAAAAATTGGATTTTAATGTTTAAATGTTGAAATAAAATTTATAGCGTAAAAAATAGTGTTGTAATTTAAGCAATGCAGTATTTTGATATCTCTTGAGAATAGGTAATTGCGTATAATACTCAAGGACGATGGTTTGACTAAGTGAGGAATTATGAGGTGAGGTGACAAGGAAGTCCTCTGCCAATACTCCATTTGCCAGTTCTTTTGTCTCGATACAGCATTTTTTTCCTCACCAACCGTCGCCTTCTCGGCAGATATGTCCTTTGCATTGTCAATTAAGAGTTCCTAATCTTTCAGAAGCGTTCAGTATTCCAGTTTTACTTCACATAAATTAAAGAGAGGGGATATGGAATGATGATTGTCTTTTTCCAGTAATAGTTTTTATAAGTTAAGTGTATTTATAGTTGATATCTGAAATATTTGAACAAAGAGAAAATCAACTGACAAATACGAATACATAACAATAATTGAAGATTTGAGGGATTTGAACAATTTGTAAGTTTTATTGATATTGACTAAGCCGACTGTGCTAGAAGGTGGCAATTGCTTCGAGCTTGGCAGTTCCCCGTGGTTCAGAGAAGATTTCCAGATGAAAGCAAACAAGAGAAAAGCCTAAGGAAACAAAGTTGTGACAAATCTCTCAATAACGTTTGCGATTGTCGCTACCCCTTTTTAATTGGACAATTAAAGATACATTTGTGTGTTAGTAAAGAAATAATTAAAAAAAATCAAAACAAATTATATATGTATATAATAAAAATAGAAGTAAAATATTTAGAAAGAAATAAAATACTTTTTACCTAGCTTAAATATGAATAACGTTGAGCATTGTTTATTGAGACTGGGGTTTCATTTTCAATAACAGTTTTTTACGTTTTGCCGTGTAAACGAAATAAGAAAGGCATTTTATTAAAGTAAAGTATCCGTAGAATCATAGAAAAAAGATATTTAATAAATAAAGCAAAATTTTGAATTATTCTACAATTTCATATTGATGCGACATGTTTGTCAAGTTGCTGAAACTGGATTTAAAAATGACTACTCAATGAAAACGAAACATGTCGAATCAAAATACTATTCGTATACCTTCGTTTACTTTCAATAATTTTGTTATTTAAATTTTACTGATATTGTAAAGCACGGCAAAAAAAGGTTAAGGTTTCAAATTACAAGTCAACGGGGACATAAGATAATGAATCATGGAATAATAGGTGATTTTTATTATTGTTCGATGGTTAAAATTAAAAAAGGAAAGTTTTCAGAGGAGGGTTATAAAGTTGGAACAACGCCCGGTGTCTTTCATGTTTCAGCACATAATTAAATTAAAAGTTTGTTTGAACCGTTTTCCTCTCCTTTCAACAGATAAGACTTTAATTAAATAGAATCACTATCAACACTATTATGTTTGTTCTAATTAATTACTTGTGCTACGGTATCGACAATAACGTAAGAAATATATTCTTTTTATATATTGTCTAACACAGAAAAAATTTGGTTTATTTTGAGAAACAAGTTTAAAATAAATACAACTATTGTACATTAATGTTAGTAAATAATAATAAGAACTTTATTAGTGCCTACTTTTAGATTAATATAACATAAATTTTATTATTTGGCATAAAAGATATATATCTAGGTCATAACTGAAGCATATTATTGCCAAAATTTGTCAGTACAAAATTCTGTCAGTTGCCATTAATAATCCACATATCACTGATTATCAATCATTTCTAAAGATTATTACTTGAGAATCGTTTCCGAAGCATATCATCAAAATAAAACAATAATTGATTTTTAAAAATCATTGGAATAAAGTAATCATTCACGGATTCCAATAAAAATGTAATGTCATGTAGCATGGAATGTTAATGCAAGAAAATTGACTCGTCAGTTGGTAGATTGAGTCACAGAGCACATTGGCAATTACTGCTGTGGGCCGGACATCACAAATCCAGAACCAGCATTCAAGGGGACGCTGAGTGCCGCTGACAACTGACGACTGACAACTGACAACTCGGGAGTGGATAGATAAAAAAAAGCGAATTTTGTCCTGCGAGTACGTCCTTCTGATCGCCCAATACGGGGGCATTAATAATAAAAATCTGTCCGTCTAAATTTGAAGTTCGCGGAAGAGCGCTCTGCGTAAGTTTATTCCCGCGTGAAATAAATATTTGATAATGTGTATGCATATACGTATATATATTCTCGTACATGCGAAGGCATAATTTAGCCGTCATCAGGTATTTTCATAATAATATGGAGCCTTCATAATGAATTATGCCGTAATGTGATACTATTTAAGTATTCTGCATAATGATGTAAAGTGTAAAGAGTTGGCACGCGTGATATATTGCCGCGAGCTTTATTTCCTTTGTTGTATTCAAAGTTTCTCTGGCCGTGATAATTTCACTACATTAATTTTTCATGAAGATATTTTGTGCCTCATGGTTAAGCCACCGTTTAAACGTTTTATGCGAGCATATCATTTTAATATTATTCCATTCTGCGATAAAAATGAATGCGTGAATTATTTTTAGTATCGCGGAACGTAATGTTATGCGTTCTATGATCGCACGGTTTATAAACGTTTGGTTTTTATTCTTTTGTGATAAGTATAAATTGTATGCGAGGTAATTTAGTAGAACAAAAGGCAGTAAAATACGTGAATCATTTTCATAAAAACTGTAGTTGACTACTCTTGTTTCTAATCCACTCCTCAGCTGGAAAACATACCAGCTAAAATAATATTGTTTGTTAGTCTTTAGCCTCTCAGTCTTTAGCACTTTAAGCTCCAACGGTTTATAATTCCATTTATAGTTATCGATGAGCCTCCAGGACGAGAATCCAAGGGATTGAATAAAATGTCGCTGTTGTATCCGACGTACGACTATATTTGGGTATCTGTTAGTTATCAGTTTTTTTAGTTTTAAGCCCGACAGTCTTCAGACCTGAACCACAAGGACGGTTGAATCAAAAAAATCCTAAGGAGGTAAATACGTATTTTTTACATTAGATACTAGATATTTTTGCTTTTAAAAGTTATTTTAAGTATGCATTATAATGAACTCTCTTTCTCTCCTTCTTCCATTAGTCTAAAAGCTGAGAGTAAATGTTCAAGAAAAGAAAGCAAAAAAACATATTTTAATCTTAATTCCGTAAAGTAGAAACAAAATGACTTTGAAAAAGTAAAAATTAGAAAACATTATATAACTCACTTGTATTACGAGTATTTAGTGTTTAGAAAAATAAAGTCCCAAAAAACCACGAAATGAGTAAGAAAATGAATTGTGAATAAATGTGAATAGACTCACATATGTCTCGATAAGGTCGCTGCGGTGGGGCACGAAGTAGTTGTGG
Organism: Glossosoma conforme; assembly: GCA_022606575.1. NCBI lineage: Eukaryota > Metazoa > Arthropoda > Insecta > Trichoptera > Glossosomatidae > Glossosoma > Glossosoma conforme. Next base: position 1,412,231 of record JAGTXR010000092.1, read on the forward strand.
TCCTCCATGTCTCGTCGCTTCTTTACCCTCACGAAGTGCTCCATGGGCGCGAGAGCCTTGCGAGCGCACGCCGCAGCCAGGAACTCCTCAACACTCATGGCTTCGCGGAGAAGCACAGCAGCGTGCGCCGCGTCCGGTAGAGACACCTTGATGGTCTTATCCGGCTCGTCACGGGACATCTGCGAATAACAACAACGTTATTTTAACATCTACAAAATACTAAATAAAACAGCATGGTAGCAAACGTCCTAATAAGTTAATGAACAACGGCGGAAAGAAGGATGTATTGAAAACTGCAGCTTTTTTTTATAAGAATGCATCATTAAAGCGGATTAAAGATAACACGATTTATATTATTGAATCAATTCTGTTATAGTTAGTTAGTCGTTACCAAAAAAGAAAAGAGGATTTATTGTTTAAATTTCCCAATTTATTTTTTGATAGCATATTTCGAAATTCCATATGAAGAAGAATAATATTTTAATATTATCAAATATTAATAAATATTGAAATGATAAGATGTTTATATTTATTGATTATTACACACAAGAATGGCGTCTCAATAAAGTCAAAAAATAAATATGCAATTTGTGATTATAAAATAAGCTCTTTTATTTACAACAATGCAATTTGGAATATAAACTAAAATATTATTTTATTTAAATTGTTAGTGAGAGTGTTAGCGAAGAGAGAGCAATAACGCAAAAATACTTCAACTGTTGGATCTATGTTGATCTATATTTCATTATTAAGACATAAGTTTGAATATACGAGAATATTTCTAAGAAGTTAGGGGATAAAATATTTACTCGTTTTTACAAGTGAATATATGATGAAGCTCTTATTAAAAGCGATACCACGGTTTTAAAATATGGCAATCATTGCGATCCGTATAAAAACAGGGAGAGTATTTTTCTTTTCGGAAATTGACCTTAATGTGATTGTTTATAAAAAAATGTTTTCTATTGGCTTACTGACCTATCATTATTTATAATTATTGACCTAATAAACGATACGTGATATTTATTATCTTTAAAATACGAGGTTTCAAACATAATCAGATCGAAGCTCTCGCTTCCGTTGCGCTGAATCATTTTAGCGTATCAGAGTAAATAAATGATTGCATAAGCTCGTATCAGTTCCAAGAGGCGGGATGTATGCGGACAGGAATTGAGTATTGATTGGATATTTGTAAAGCCAGTGTGCTCAGTGCCGGTGCCCGAGTGTCTGTGAGAGATGCTGGCGGGGGAGGCTCGGACCGCTATTTACAAATATAATACAGTCAACCCTCCTACAGCGTACGCTTCTATAGAGAATTTTCTTATAGCGTATGCGACGGTTTTCAATACAATGGTCCCTTCTACATTAAACGTTTTGGGTTGAGATGCTCCTTAAGGACCAATAGTTCAGGTTTTGTGAGCGTCGGAATAATTTTTTGATCGCGTTTAAATTTATGATTGACAAATCACTCAAAATATGATACATATACTAAGGTGAAACTTCCAGTGTCTTGGGACAACGTCAACTGACAGAACGGAGCTTCTTCCGTTGGGTTGTGAAATCAATTCAAGCCACTGGGCTTTCGCTCTTTTTTTTGTTTCGAAGTGGACCTCCAAGTGCTGTGAGATAACTCGGTAATAAGGTAATGACAATGACAGGTGACAGTCTATGTGACTTATATTTGTGATAAACTTATGCTTCATCTATTGAGCGGGTATGGGATTTTTTTTATTAATATACTTGGAAAATATGAAAATTAATGAAATTAAAAATGGTCTGACATAATATTAGATATAACTCACAGAACTGTTTACTGGGAAAAATAAAACAATACTTGTATATTGTAGGTTACGGAAGTACAACATTTCCGCAATAGCAATTCGTTGATTTCCAATTAATGTTGCGGTTGCATGTGTTCCTGCCCCATATAGTGTAGCTTACGAGGCCGCAGCCCCGGCCGTGCGGATCATTGTATGCACTTTCCGACAGTTATCAGCGAGATGACATCTGCTTTGAGAATGAACATTTTGAAACCACATTAGTGTGCTCACTAGAAAGATGAATAAAATACGAGACCTGTTATAAAAAAATGCTATTACTGGTCACTCACACAAAGTAACTAACAACCGTTTTATAAGTATAAAATATAAAACGGAGTGGAAATGACAGCCTATTATTCCTCAGTCGGGAGATGAAGGTGCATTCTTACAAAATCTTCACAGTATGTAATAAGCTCAAAGCTTAAATAAATAAGAATAGAAAAACATTTTTTTATCTGTGTGAATTTGTTTTACGAGTTACTATTATGTATATTTGTTTTAATTGAAAATTACAGAAGTAATTATAGAAACGCATTGCTTTAATATATTCATTTATTATTAGATTTGATTCCAACCATTATAGTTACGCTTAAATGATGCAATTAATTGTTGATTTTGACAAAATATAAATTAGGGAATTTTGTATTAAAAAAATGTCTCCAGCAAACAAGGTCATAAAAGTTTATCAATTTGATACAACAATATTGAATTATTATTTGATGATATTGATTATCATGATGATGTTTCATGATACAATTGCTTTATTATCAATTTATTTATATAGTAATAAGTTATGGTTTCTGTAACCTTCTTAAATCCGTTGAATTACCGACTGTCCTCTTACTTTTAAGATAAATTATAGATAGTCGTTGTATGTTTTAATTCTTTTGGTACAAAGCTTTCATATAATAAAAAGCTTAAAATTGATCGCACTACATACAATATAACGCATACAAATATATAAAATTCGTTCATTTTTCAGTTAGACGTAATATTGAAATTTTTTTGTAAGATTAAAGAAATGAAATGTTTGTAAAGTAGTATCTAAGTACGACTAACTAATGATAATGAATGAATATTATTTAAAAACAAAGAGTTATAACGATTACAAATTATTACGTTAATAGATTAGATTGAAATAAATAATAATAGTTTTTAATTATATAATATTGCCGTTAAAACCACCTAGGTCAGTAAAACTTTAAATGTAAATTACAAAATACTCTTAATAAGTTGGATCGTGCCTGAGCGACAAAAAATATATATTTTTTTGGCTAATAATTCAATAATTTGATTATCATGAGCCAAGTTCTGCTCGCAATATAACTTCAAGAACACCCAAAATTGCTTTCGCGCGAAGTCGGTTTGTACTGAATCTGGATTTCAGATCGAACGTTCGTGCAATCCGCCCTGGAGGCGATGTTCTTCACGGGACTTAAGGCGCCGCGATTCCACGCATCTGCTGAAAATATCTGAATTCAATTAAAGTGCGCGTCGCTTAGTGTGCAGCCAAGTTTCGGGCGCGGAGAAAACAAACTCTCCGGCAAGTGGGTCAAGTCGAGCCAAGTCGAGTCAAGTCGAGTCAAGTCGAGTCAACACAGTCGATCCAATTACCGCGCCGGGCGAGACAGCCTGACTCGAGCTTTTTCTCAGCGGCCACGCAATTAAAACGGTTTAAGCGACCGAAAAACTTTGCGTTCCTTTTCACTGAATCATCAAATTCTACTTTTTTTCGGCTTCACAATTAGTTAAACCAACTAACCAATTGAGGACTTAAATGATGTATAAATTTTTCATTTTGCGCCGCTGCTTCTAGATTAATGAAAAATTATTTTTGTGATTACTTTTAATTTTGGTAATGTTAATAATCTACTGATAAAAGTTTATTATTAATGAGAATTTAATTTATATATTTTTTTAAATTTTAAGTAAAATTAAATTTATTTATAAAAATACTTGCGAAACCAAAAACTGTTGAAATATACCTGTATACATAAAACTATGTATAATTTTAAATTTGTTTGTAGATTTTCTAATATATTTTATCTTAAGACTATTGAAGTTAAGTAACTCAATTCCACTTCATTTAAATTTAAATATTGGATAGCTACTCGTAATTTATGAATATACAGTGAGGCCCCGCTTAGCGCTGTCTCGTTTAGCGCTGTTTCGGTTTAGCGCTCTTTTATTTCATCCCAGGGTTATTCCCCGAAATTGTGCATAAATAGTAGAAAAAATAGTGGAATTAGCGAAATAAACCGGTTTGGATGAGGTAAATGTAAAAGACGTCGAAAAAATAGTTCAAGAAAGAGCAGCTATTATTTGTGATACAATACAAAAAAAATAACAACGTTCTAAAAATATTTAAATGTTATAACGATTTTGAGAGTTTTTTTCTAAATTGAATTTCTAAAAAATCAAAGATTACAAATATGTTTAATGTTTTATACAAATATACATTAAGGAATATTTAAACACATCACTTTAAATCGTTAACTCGAATACTATATTTTTTTCCGAAATACAGATTTTTGTAACAATCCCTTAAAATGCTTACTACGTATCAAATGGAAAATATTATGTGATGTTGTTATTATTATACTTGAAAATGATAATATTTAACTTGAAGCATAATTAAATAATTTTAGATATATATTATATATGATCAGTTATTCGTGCTCTTTTCAAAATAATTTTTCAAACAAAAGTAGTCAAAAAAATATTTTTTACCAAAAGAACCGTATAATAAAATGTTTTATTTTGAACCAAATGAAGCGTAAAATAATTAAATGTATAAGTAGAATAATTAGTATTACGAGCATAAAAAATAACATTAATTGATATAATACAATTCTAGTAAATGTATGATAAGCATTTATTCAAGTAGATGATACACAAAAGTATTATGTTGTGTCTTATCTTTGGACACAGACGAATGGTTAGAACCCTAAGCTTTATTTATTGCATCATTAGCAAACTTATCTATTAAACGAGTTAATTAAATACTGAAATAAATACACAAATAATTCATAAACACAAAAGCATAAACGTATTATAAATACAATAATGGAAAAATTTAATGACCGACAAAAAATGGTGCCATATAAAATTATGAGTTTTGTTTTTTAATGTAAACACAGCGGAGAATACTGTCTGTCATGGTGATGTCGAGACTCAATCTGTAGATTACGTGATGTTTGATATTTTGTGTATAGTTATGCGGTTTTTGCGTATTGTTGATTACCCTACATCATTGGATTACAGCCTGGCATTCCCACATCAATTTCACAACATCGTGACTGGCAATGTTAACCTTATAAAAGATTATAGTCAACCGGTTATGATATGAAATGATGCAGAATACGAGTATATATTAGTATACCTACATCATTTACAATTTCAAAATTAATGCTTACCAATGAATGACTTTACATGCAACAATATTAACAATAAAATTCAAATAAAAGAACTCATACATGACTCGATCAAAGATCTCAACCAATTAGTACAAAATTTTGAAAACACACTTACAACTTACCATATGAATAAATTTTAATGATATTATTTTATATTCTAAAAAATGTATATATGCAACACTTAAATCAAAGATGAATCCCACGCCACACACAAGATCTACCTTTAAGTGGCGTGGAAAGCGAATTTCCAAAAATAAACAATAAAAAAAAAAATGAATGTAATACTGTCAATAAAATCTTAAATGTATCCTATTATATTTGATTAAATAAAAAAAATATATATATATATTTTCTTAATTTTATACTTAAATAAACGAAATTACTACCCTCCTTTATTTCAGGGCAATTAGGATAAGTATTCAAATTCATAGAGCGATAAAAATCTCATTTTATCATTGATTCTCTTTGATGATATTTATACTTTTCATAAATATATTGTGTCAATCAATATTACTGTCGAATACGTAAGATATACTGTAAGATATTTTCTAAATTAACGTTTTTTTATCGTCTCATGTTTTTATTAAATCAAGAGGAGGAAATCACATTAAGTCGCAAAAGTATTCTGATTTGAGTATTACGAATACAAGTGACAATCGAGAAGACTAAATTACAAATAAAGTATTGACTGGTATTCTCGTTATTTCTTGAGTGAGTCGATTATGCGGGCGGGTAATGTAATCGGTATTGACACAATAAAGAAGGTCTGGCATAATTCACGAGGACAAAAACAAAGGCGATACAAAATGCGAACGGAGTAAACAGAATGGATACTGAGCAGGGCCCGAGTTATGGTAAAAAGAAATAAAGAACCGCAAAAATAACGACCGGGATAAACAAGAAATAACAAACGAATAAATAAAGTCGCGGAGCTTAGGGACGAGAGGGACTGGCGGGAGGGTTCTTGGAGGCTGCATTCAGGCGACCGATTACTCACCAACAAATGGACATCTTTCCGATTCAATGAATACTTCCTATTTATTTGTATAGAACACAAATTCGACAATATAAATACATGATGTTTTTACGTAAAATCACACGTGATAAAAATACTTTTTTGTAAATTCGATTTTGTCAACCTGATAACTCAAGCAAAAAACAATACTTCACAATACAATTATTCTATATATAAGATGTTTTTTTAAGCGCGTTCATTTAGCAAAGTTAGCCGTCGTCTTAGTTTTAAATTTAATGATTTTAATAAGTAAGGCAATGGGCAGGACACATCTGGGTGGTTACGGGGTGCCTAAAACCTACCCCAATATCAAAGCTATATCAACTCTCGGGCATTGCCCCACCAAACATACGGCGAGAAGTTACTACCAAGAAGGAACTCACCAAAGCAACCCACGACGCACTCCACCCTATGTTTGGGTACCAAAAGATAACTACACGGCTCAAATCAAGAAGAAGTTTCCTACAGTCGACAACGAAACTGGAGATACCTGAGGCCACCCTGCGGCTGAACATGTGGAGAAGCGCAACTGAGGGGAATACTTGGATTACCCCGAAAGAGGACCTAGCCCCTGGACATGACCAAGGGTGGAATATATGGAGGTCCCTTAACAGACTTCGGACCGGAGTATGCAAGACGAGGACACAAATGAGGGCCTGGCAGTTTTACAGCGGACCGACTGAATGTGACTGCGGCGTGGAGCAGACCCTGTCACACCTTCTGGAGTGTGCGCTGTGCCCGAATAGCTGCACCCAGGAAGACCTGATGATGGCCAGAAGTAACGCCATCGATGTCGCCCACTTCTGGGCAGACAGGATCTGACCCTGTTGTTTCCGACACGATTATATATATCTGTCGAAGAGACGACGGTCGATGGGGAAGAAAAGTATTGGAATGTCACCCAAGAACTGGCAAACGATATATGGCCGACCCCCTGTAAGATGGACTGACGACATAAGCAGAATAGCGGGAGTGACCTGGAAGCGGAAGGCGGAGGATCGAAGAGGATGAAGACTCATGCGGGAGGCTTACGTTCAACAGTGGACGGATACAGGCTGATGGTGATGAAAAAATAAGTAAGGTAACTACAAGAAAACAGGAAATTTTGATAATCATATCACCAAAAAAGTGTTAATAAAAATTAAAAGTAGACTTTCTTTTATTGTACAACATTTTTTGTAAACGTAATAAAAAAGGAATCTTCTTCAATTTTATTTAGCGGTAAAATGGTTTGGTCGCTTATAATATTTTTTTCACACTTTGTATATTATAAATAAAGTCAGATTTTATGTTTGCGTGTGGTTTGTGATTATCTGTAAATACTACCTATATATGTAATAAAGAGATAAGAGATTTGTACCAATATTTAATATATTACTGCCATTATAATTTTATAACTGACCACATTCATGTTTACACAGTGAATACTACCAATTTATTTAGTTTACTGCCGATTAATTTTATTTACTACCAATTGATTTAAATTACTGCCAAAACGTTGAATTAGTTACTGAGCAAAGATATACAGACAAATTTTATTGAGATTTTTTTTAAAGGGAACAACATTTTTTGGTTTCATGTGTAATGATCAAAGGCTTTAGAACTGTTTGATGTTTAATCAATATTATTTTGAATGTTTAATTGAATGCAAATATGTGTTATGTTTTGTATTGTGAAATAAAGCAAATAAGACGTTTAAGCAAGATCAAAAGATTCGATACCGAAAAAAATTGCTAAGCAGTCAGAAAAACATGAAATAATTTTATTTTATATACCATACGATTTTATTATTTTTACACAAAAATATAAAAGTAATAAAAAATTATTGACATAAAGTTACGGCTACAATATTTAAATATTTAGAATAATTAAGGTATATTTTTATTCACATTTTTTTCTTTTCGAAAAAGCTTCCAAAAAACGCCGTTTTCATAAGTAAAAACTGTTAAAATTATTATTCTTGAGTGTTTATCTATGTACTCAAGGATCACGATATATTTTCTTGAGTATAAATACTGTTAATTAAATCTATAATTATGCGGTTTTGTCAATAGTCATAATAGTCAGTTATAAACCTTAAACTTATGGGGTACAAAATAGTTATTACAGAACAAAAAAGAAGTGAAGATTGTAGCCCGCGGTAAAGCGGAGCTCGTTAATTAAGGCAGGCAGTTTGTAGTTGGTAGTGCAGCCGGCAGGAAATCTTCTCGGCGAAAAACCATTTTTTTACAAAGGAAATATGTATTCTTCAGTCTTCAAAGAACCGCGTTAGCCGAGGGTGTGAAACGATATAACTTTATAGTACATATTATTTAGTTCCTCTGTTCTTACGAGAAGTTGTTTTTCCTTCAAGGAAATAAAGAGCGGCTGCAAAACAATAGGCGGTAATTGTGGTGGTGTTACTTTTACAGAAGCTTTTTATGGACACCAATAAATAAATTTAATTAAAAAAACTATGTTAATATATTATTTTAGTACAAAGTTATTATTATGATACACACTCATTATTATTTATTTAATATAAACTAAGATGTAAAATTAACTAATGATATTAATTTAAAAGTACAACTCGACGTACATCTATTCAATGAATTCGTTCCTAATAATTAATTTAGTTGATTCGTCGAACATACGATGAACGAATATTTACGTGGAATGAAGTGTTCTGAAAGAGTGTCGAGCTTAGTGGCGATCGAGCTGCCATCAACAACCACGTAGTAATAGCTACGTAATAGTACACATAGTTCACGAACACGCTCCAACAAATAACAAGATGCAAGAGAAGAAGAATAGTTATGAATAAGTGTGGAAATATAAAAAAAAATAGATTCAACTTTACACCTCCTAATTAATTTCGGTTTTTATGTCTCTGTCACTCCCCGTCGTTGTCCTTTGAATTCAGGAGTGTCTTGCGGCAAGACATGAACTACAGCAGCTGATGAATGTAGTGAAAAGGATACAGAGGAAAAAAATGAATTTGTGAAAGAATAACATAAAAAGAGTTCGACCTGAAAGGTCTAGTTGGAGAAAGTGATGATATTGTTACGTTAGATTGATGTACCTGTAGGGATCGTCGGCTGGATCCGCTGTTGGAGCGCGAGAGCATGGGCGGGCGGCGCTTTGTCGCCCCGCGGCCCGCCAGCAAGTTGTTGAGCAGCGAGGGGCTGCGGGCGCAGATGAAGGCGTGGAAGGACGACACGGTGAACACACCCAGCTTGTTCAGGGTGCTCTTTGTGGCACGGGATACGTGCGTCAGCAACGACTGTTATCAAAAACACATACAGATTAACACAAATAAAAATAATGCTCCAAAACTTTCTTCCTATTAATATTATTAATATATTACCGTAACGGATTACCTCTTAACCATGATTAGTTATTGGAATTTGAGAAAAGTATTGTTTAAGATTATTTGCAATTATGTATGTTGATTTATACACAATCTGACTCGTAGCTTTGATGAAAGCTGAGGATGTGGATATAAATCCACATCCTCAGCTTTCATCGAACGAAGTACGATATCACAACCCATACTCAAATGATGAAAAATAAAACCAAAAGATAAAAAAACACAACATGAGGAACACGTGTTTCAATTATGTACGACTAGATTAACGCAGTACATCAACGTTTATAATGTTTCCAACCTCACATCTTCTTTCTCAAAGAGACTCACATTTCTGTTCATGTTCATGAGATTTTTTTTTTATTTGACTGGTCAAGTCTGAAAACTTGAACATTTTTTGCTGTGTAAATGAAGCGTTCCAAACGTTGTAGGTGAAGGTCAACAAGATGTGTGGAGAGCTTTTTAAATCCTCTTTTTCAAATATATCAATGAGTCTATTGGTATAGCTCTTGCTGCCATTACTAGCAGAGTTTGTCCGTCTATGAGAGTTTATCGTGCAGTTCAACTGCAATGCATCATTGTGGTCAAATTAAGCAAGTTATGCTGTTTCACAGTCCTAGTATGTTCGACCTGTTTCAGAAATCTAAATTGAATGGGTATTCGGAGTTGGTTGGAGCTCCACTTTGAAACATTGATCACTACAGCGAGACCCTTGAGGTGTAATCTGTTTCAAAAGTATAGAACATGCGATATGTGCCGACAAGGTGGGATATGTAATCCTCCAGGAGTGTAATTATCCATATTGCTCCAAGTAAATGGCGACTTTCTCAAAAAGTCGTTCAAGCGTGACTGTGCGTTGGCTGTGTAACGTAAATGCACGTTACAGGGATTGCGTAAAAGGAAGGATTTCGATTATTCCTAGTTGTAAATAATATTTATATATACATATAATAAAAGTGAAATACTGCAAAATAATCAACAATTATTTGAAATACAACTTGAAATACAATTTGTCGTGAAAGAAGGAAAGTATTCAGGTTTTGCCTTAACTTTATGAGACTCTCTTGCATGAGCTAACATAAATTAAATACATGTACACGTGATATATAAATAGAACGCAAATTAGGCGCTATAGTTTATTATAAATTTATGTTTACGCTTTTGGTATAAAGTTTCAATTGATAACAATAGTTGAGTTTTTAAATAATTTTTATTAGAAATTAAATATACATATACTATATACGAAATTCTTTAAACGAGTAAATTCATTCAGAAAAAATATCGGCAGGAGCGGGATGCGAACCACGGACCTTTGGAACCAACCATTTTTGCCCAGGTAATTATACCGCTCGGCCACCGTGGCCAATTTCTTCCGCCTGAGCTGACTCGCTTGGAACTTCTATATAAATTATCATCGTATGATAGATGTCGCCATAGTATATATTCAAAGTATGTTTATATATTTTTTTATTATTCAATCAGAATGCATTTATTCATAAGCTTAATATTATTACTATCCGACAGTCTATTTATTTTAGTAAGTACCACTCGGGTCTCGAACCGAACTATAGACTGAATGGATGAGAACAACTTCTTGTATGTACGTCGCGCACTATACAATTAGTTATTTACCTGTGTTACTGATGAATAATTTTACCTTCTTGATATTGTGTAAAGGTGACAACATTTTTATATGGATTTTTTAAAATATTTATTATAATATTATTTTATTATTTTCAATATTCTAATCTACTTTTATAGATCATTGACTACATTAAAATATTATAAGTAATTAAATATACATATACTATATACAAAATTCTTTAAACGAGTCAATTCCTAGAATTCCTTCCAAGAATTGACTCTTTTAAAGAATTTTATATATAGTATATGTATATTTAATTACTTATAATATTGTAATATAGTAAATGATCTATAAAAGTAGATAAGAATATTGAAAATAATAAAATAATATTCTAATAAATATTTTAAAAAATCCATATAATAATTTTTATTAGATTGTTTTTTTAAGGTGCTTTTGTTAATTTATTAATGTGTTGCTTTAAGCGACGAATTAAGGTTCACATTGATTAAGCCTTTATGAATCTCTTTTCATTAATTAAATAGAAAAATGTTATATTTATGTCAGTATTATAAATGATTATTTGTATGGGGCTGAATGGAAGCCGGATCTTCGTTAGAGTTGTTCTCGCCGTATGGCCGCCCCCGCCCACCATCAATCACGGGCGACTTCCCCGGGCCTGTATAGCTCCCCGCTCGCTCTACCTGCTGGGCCATGCTTTTCCCCTTTGATATGGCAATTTTCCCCTTTGTCACCGGAAATTGAGTCCCAATCGGGAAAAAGGCGATGAATAGCACAGCATGGCGTTTGAAAGACGCAACCGTTCAATTTAATATGAGTAATTCGTTAGGCACATAAGGGAACATAATTATTACAAATAATTATCATTTTGAAAGATCAGTTTTCGTTTTTGAACATACATGGATTTTGTCGACTGGTTAAAAGCCATTGTCAAGCTTAAATTTCAACAAAGGTTCGTTACAATGACGAATGCCAAAGTTGCATCAAGTCGTACATAACAGTATTTACTAATTGATGGGCAATTTGACATTTTGAGCGTGGCATAAGGGAAGAAATGGGCTTAAAAAATGTTAGCTGTAAAAAAAAGGAAGCCTTTTAATGAATGTGTGGACCTTTTTTTAGGTTAATTGAAATATTTTGAGAATTTATTTTGGAATTAAGAATTATTTGGGTCGTTTTTTTCTTATTTCAATAATTTTTTAGAGTAGAATTGGATTCTAAAAATCGATTAAGGGAGATTAAATAAAATAAAGTTAAAAATCACTTGTGTAAGCTGTAAACAATTAAAATCTACATCTTGTAATATTTATTTGACAGAGAACAATACCTTGCTGTTTAAAGGTAGGTAACGAGGAAATTATAAATGGTTATTAATGAATGGTCTATTTTGGTTAACCGTAATTACAATTAGTGTCGAAACTAATGCAGATACAAAGCAGTAATTTTCCATCCGCATATTAATAACTAAAGCTATTTCAAAGTCATCATTAACATTAAACGTAAATTGAAAACGTAAAACACAAATTATTATTATTAAGTCAACAAAATAAACAAAGAATGTAATTTATTGACATGTTAAAAAGATTCACACAAGAAGAGGACGACACTTGACACGAGGACGATGAATAAATTTTTCAGTATTGTATATCCTGGTACGACGTAGTAGAGCAGAGTATGAATTAAATTGCATAATTAGTAGAAAATGAAGGAAATATAGATTCCTATTATAAAATCATTTATGAGGAAACTTGTACACAGAAAATAACAATAATATAAAAAAAACACTCCTATAAAAAAAAATGATACAACGAACGACATACATTTTTTTTTCTTTATTTTATTTAATATCTTTTGTTTTAAAAATAATAAAAGTCGGGTTACTATAAGAGCAAGCAGTAAAAGAAATAAAAAAGTCACAATGTTTGAATTGTTAAAATAAGACGCTTTCGGAGCGCCAATTTTACGGTAGGTGGAAACATTTTGGCAAATCTCATAAAATGAAAAATCGTTATGGCTACCTAAGCAATAAGTAAATTTTCAAGAATGTGATGACAGGAACACTTACATTGGCGTAGGAATAGGGCACCGGATTAAATTACCGAAATAAAACAATTCGTTTCATTGCTTCAGATTATAAAATTTACGTGGAAAATTAAATAGAAGGCAATAAATAAAGATATGAGCTGTATAAAACGATAACAGACATTTTTTACGTGCAAATTCAGTTAGATGTTCATTCTAAAGACGCCTAATAAAAAATATGCTATCAAGTATTTTTTATAAATTATGAAAATATATAAGTACGTTTAAAATGTTTTGTTTTTATAAAACTCTTATCTGTGTCAAAGAATTGCATAGTTGTCATTAAATAAGATAATTTAATTCGACAATTAGTCGTGTCAGTGCTGTCAGATTAAAGAATTGATCATCATGAACTCTACAATGACGGCATGCTTTCGTCTACGTCGGGCCGAAACACGTAGTCATTCATTAAAAATGAAAAAATAATTGTACAAGATATTTTATTTCTTAATGATAGAGATGTATGTCTTTAAGCCCTTGTTGAAAATATTCTAGGATGCCATCTGCAACATCTGCTCATCTTACATAATGTGATCGATTTATTGGTCTCGCCTCTCAGAGTTTTTTTTTTATTTGGTGCCTTTCTCCTTTGATTCCACTGAGAAAGTTGTCAATCGTGATAGGATCTGTGTAGAAGATATTAACCTTAAGATATATATGTTAAGGTTTAGCACTGGTAAACCACTGTGAGGTTAACATATTAATCTCAAGTTTTTCTTAAACGTACCTTGGGGTTAGGCAGCTCGCCGCTCTGCAGACTGGCCATGTAGCAGCGCAGGCGGAATTGCTCGCAATGCAGTCGCTCCAGGTTCTCCTCCCACTGCACCACCTGGGCAGTCATCTGCTGCCGAGCTTCAGCATCCGCCACCACGCTCTGCTGGAGCTCAGCCATGTGTTTCAACTTGTGATCCTGTATCAACCAAACAATCACCGGTCATTAAATAATAAAAAATTACAAAATCGTTGCTAATTTCAGTGACTGACTAAGAACTGTGATGGTTTTTTCTATGTAGACAGATACGACTATTATGATGGTGTGACCAACGAAAATAGCACAGTGTAAGTGGCTTTTGTGCTATTAAAGTTATACAACATTGGACAGAGATCAAAGCTTCGATGGATCCTTGCTGGTTGTTTATTGAGTGTCGTTGGTTGGATTGAGCCATTCATTAGCACAAAACGGCATTGATACAAAAAATGTAATTGAAGATCTTTAAAAAATTCATAAATATTCGTCGAAAATAATGTCCTAATATGGAAGTGGATATGGAAAAAAAATCGAACATTTAAGAAACAAATAAATTACAGTTAAAACGATTACATTTACAGAATTAAACTGAATGCATTTAATGTTTCCATACATGGTAATTTCTGCATTAGATCGAGAATAATAACTCTCATTATTGCAAATATTCTCGGACACGTTTTCTTTGTTTATTTTATAACTTGAAAACGGTTCAAACTTTTCCTGAAGTTTTTCTTTCTGACTGACTTACTAAGTCATCTCCGTTAATTATAATGCTAATTGGGCTCGTAAAATAAAGGCATAAATTAAGCGAAGATAATTTTGCTTGATGAAAACTGAAAGGTCACAAAAATTTATAAATGGTGTTAATTTCTAAAGAAAACTTCACAAAGCCATGTCGCAAAGTATATACAAAATACAGGCTCTATAAGGAGGCTAAATGTTTTATATTATTAAGTGTGATACATAACATACACTCTATAAATAAAATGCTAAAAAAATGAATGTGCGTTTAATGTAAAATCTTACGATAACGGTGCTTACTCTTTTTTTTAAATGAATCTGTTTACTGATTTGATGATTTAGGGTACGCCAATAATTGATATGAAAGTATCACATTTATCATGCAATTGCAGGATTGCCAACAGTTATTAAATATTTTTAAAATAAACGTTTGTTTTCATGTCACCTTAATTTTATTGTTTGAATAAATGTTTTTTTGTAAAATGTTAAAATATGAACACTCATGATGGAAAAAATATGAACTACCACATCAAATTATTACATACAATTCTTGAAGTAGTCCAATAGTTGGTGATTAGTACACGATTTGTAATGTTGAAAGAAATTCATGTGATCAATAGTTCATGTGGACGATAGTCGGCAGGGCCGATTCGGTCTCTTTTTCTTTAGTACAGGGTGAATTAAAGGTTATTTATATCTTCAGGGATACTGTTGTACGATAAAAATACTCGTATATATAACGTGGCTTTGGTTCATAAAAATAACTAGGATTTGACAATAAGATACAAAAGCTTCATTGATAATTTAGATTGAAAAAGTTTGAAGGCTGTTTGTTGCGGATAACTTATGCGGAATTTGTCATTTAACAAATCTCATTTGACATTTTTTCTATTTTCCGTTATCTATTATCTACAGAAAACGTTTTCGCGCAAAAAGAAAGAACACTCAAGATATCTCACAAACCCAAACAAAGAACCGTTCAAAAGCGGTCGAGTGATTTATTACTTCGATTTTCACATTTATTTATAAAGAAAAACATTCTGCAACGAAAAGAGAACTCGAGTTTTTTTTCCAGTAATTTTTATGATTAAATAATATGTTATTTCTAAAGCCTCGTACGGTATTTCGAGAAAGTATATTGCAAGAAAGGATTTCCAATATTATATGTATGTAATGATCAACTCAACGTCAAGTTAGTTACAAAGGTACAGATTACTTTGTAGAAGAAGTATATCTCTATATTTCATGTTTTTTTAGTACAAAATGAAAGTTTTTCCCTTGGGTTTGTTTAATCGTAAGCTGTGCTGATTCCACAATGCAATCTGATTCATGAAAAAGGTTCTTTAAATGTCCTTTTAAGTCCCATTAAGTATTTATAGTTTTAGCATTCAATAATTTTGATAGCACTTTGCGGTGAAATATTCCAGATATGTTCAAATGGATTGTATTGTAAAGTTATCATTTTTTTACACGAACCACCATATTAATTTTAAGAAATCTGGTTAATATTTCATAACGATTAATCTTTTTGGTTGTCTTTAAGCCTAATAAAATAAAAGCGAAATCACTTGCGTCATAATTATTTCATAATCGGAGCTTTGTATAACTATTTGATATTTTAAATTTAAGAAAAAAAAAACACTGACCAATACAAGCCGTCGCGCGACATGCACGCAATTACATCTTTACAGTATAGGAACGTATACGTCTAGACGACATATACACAAAACATTGATTTATAAATAAATATTAAAATTTATATTTTATGTATTTTTTGTAAAGGTATTATATGTGAGATGTAATGACTATATATAAAAATAAAAATATATTTATTTAGTCGTATTATGTTTCCACAACTTATCCCGCAAGGCAATGTGGTAAAAGAGAAATCGTACTAAACTTTTTTCTCGTCGAATAAATAAATCATTATCGCTTCGACTGTTGTCGCGACTGGCCAACTTTTCCTATAATAGCAGATTCCCTAACTTTCACGCGCTTTCATCAACTTATTATACAACTTCAATTTTCGTATGTTGTAAAATTGATAAAGCCAATTCTCGGTACACGAGGATGACTTTTCAAAACTCGATTAAAGTGGATATTGTTGAAAATAAAATGAATAACTTTTTACTTAAATATAAATCAACTTTTCACATAAATATTGTAAAGAATTTAGGATGTGCGGGTATTATCTCTTCACTCGAATACTTTTCTATCAAAATAATTTTTCTGATAGAACGAGTGTGTATTGATTTAAAAAGATATCTGTTTTCTTATAAGGAGATTAATAATAATGACTTGGCACGTAAACAACAGTAAAATATGATAAATATACAATAGATACACTATTAAATGATTGAAATGAAAAATGAAAAAAACGTCTAGTACAGTTAATATATTTACTGAATAAATATGGCGTGAGAACTCATGCTGGGAGAAATGAAGTACAATGGTGCAGACTATTTGCTTTTCAAAGACTCAAGAGGATCAACAGTGAGCTGAACAACAAATAAGATAAAAAATAATATATTTTTTTTACAAAAAGTAATAAAATTTTTGCTCACATATAAGTAAAGTTATTTTTAATAAATATAACTAATTCCCGAAATTGCTTATCTGAAAGTGATAAAAAAGACTAGAGGCTTTTGAGATGTGGTCGACAGAAAAATTCTCAGAATTTCCTGGAGAGACCACGTCACGAACAATGAGGTTCTCAGAATAATCAAGGAAGATAGGTAACTAATAAGAATCATCTCAGAGAGGCGAGCCCGATGGATTGGTCACATCATGCGCCACGATGGTCTTCTTCACGATATTGTGGAGGGGATGGTTGAGGGTAGAAACTGTAGAGGGCGCCCTAGACGGGAGTATTTGCAGCAAGTATTCGAGGACATGAATTGTAGCACTTATGCTGAGCTGAAAAGGGTTGCGGAGGACCGAGAGGAATGGAGATCGAGATGCAAGATTCTGTTGCTGCAAACCAATCCACCGGATTGATACTACTAAGAAGAACTTATTCCCTAAAAGATATATTTTGACTAGAATCCGGGCTTACATAAAATTTAAAATGTGTAAAGGAAACCTTATGAAACATTAATAATAATTATAAACATAAACATTATTACATTTAATTGCTTAGGAATGATGCTTCATTTTCTTGGGTATATTAATTTAAATTTTATATCAGTAAAATATGTATTTTTCAAATATAATCATGCGTTTAGAAGGTACGCATATCTATGAACAAAAATGATTCTATAAAAAATAAAATAATAATGTACAATTAAATACGAGAGCACTTTTATTAGAGCGTCGTTTGTGAGAACAATATACTAGTGAAAATTTTCTTTAAGGAAAGTTTATGGCTGCGTCATTTCTTAATCACTTCCCATCTAGGGGAAGTTTGCGCTTGGGTGGAGAGGTCGGGAGGGCGGGTGGGAGGATAGCGCCGCCCACCTACCAGGGCGAGGAGTAAAACTATAATGAAATATCAAGTATCCGCGTCACGAAAATATGACATATAATAAAAAAAGAGAATTTCCTAGTAACAAAGGACGGGAATGATAGAATTGTAGGATATCGATACTGGCAGAAAAAATATTTAGTTTCGTCAATTTTCATCATTATGACAAAGGAATACAGTAAAATAAATATTTTCGTTACTGTTAGAGCACGACGGACCATTAAGGATGCTCACCAGGGAAGGTGGAAAATTTTGCGTTGAAATGTTACTTATTTTTAAAAAAGGCTGTGAACCGATTTTGCCTGAAAATATCAAAATATTGTCATTGTTTTTCTTCATTATATATCCATTACATATCCGAAAAATATGATTACTAGTTGCCGTCAGTCAGTTCTGTCAGATGTGTCGTGTCATTATCCAGGCCTTGTCTCAAGACATCTCTGCACCCAAACGTCCATCAAGGAATATAACCTAAATTATAGTTTCCGATGACCTCTAGATCAGTAGCCCGGTTATGTGAGTAAATAAATGCTGTATTATCCGAGGTATATTTGGGTGATTTTTTAATTGAAACTTATAAGGATATCGGATGATAAACCAGACGAACCATTTGATTTTAAGGGGTAGCTCAACCGAAGAAACACGAATGAATGACGTGTGTAAGTAAAAGGTGGTCACCCATGCAAGTTTAGATCTGCGTCTTATGTTGCTTAACATCGGTGATCAAACGAAAACCGCGCTTACAATCTGCAACTGTCGATTGTTAAATTAAATTTTTTAAATTAACTGTTACCCTATTTAAATTGAATGTTTAAAGTTGGTGTTCCTCAAACACATGGTATCAGAGGCAGGGTTTGAGGCGATGTAACATCAAGTGACCCTTTCAGCGATGGCGGGAACTTTATCTACAAGCAGTTAGCTCTGAAGCGCCCCATGGAGTAATATCGACCACAAGTGGGCAAATTTTCTCCTCCATTCGCGGTCCAACTCGGAAAATAAACCAGAACCACAGTTCAAATCGTAGATCTATGAATCGGTGTGTTAATATAATTTATTTTATTCTACTAAAAACGAGTGTATTAAATCACTGAACTAAATTAAAGCGTTTACTTGCCCACTGCAAAAGCTACAGCCAAATGCGAATAAGTCTTCAAATTAAAAAAAATGTATTCTCCTAATAAGAGATAGCCATATGAGATATCTATATTAATCCTAACGTTAAAGATCACATTTTTGATAATGTGATCTTAAACCATGAATAATCATTGTTCTAAAACACAATTTTCATATGATTATACAAAATTGATTTTTAAAGTAGTGTTGAAACGTCACAATACAAAACATTAAATTATGTTTTTGTTAAAATATACGAGTATTTAATAATAACTTTTTTTTACGATTTAAAAATGGAGAAAAAAGCATATCTAGATAGGGTGCTATAGTATTATTTTGTAATAGTTTTTCATAACTAAGGAAAAATATAAATAATATTATTTTAGGTGCAATTAATAGCAAAAAAGTTTTTTTACAATATTTTATGGTAATGGGGAAGTCAAATCATGATTTGATATCTCTATTTCAGAAAAATGATCGTTTTCCATTTGCACAAGTCAGTTTTTATATTTTACATAAAAAATAAGAATTATGTCAATGAAAATTTTCGAGATATTTTTGAGATATATAAGTTGAAAAAGAAGCATCAAATGTTTTAATGGTCTCATGTTTCGCTATACACAGTTTTCCCTTTTTTCACCGGATGTGATGAAAACTTCTCTGGCACTATTAATTCCCGCAAGACAAGGAAAAACGCTGGAAAACACCGCAGCCAGTTTTATTTTTTACGACACACGTAGGGTGAGTACAATGTAGGAGCAGTTTATATTTTAAGCTTCCGGAAAAAAATAAAATTGTAGTGCTTAAAAGAAATAACAAATGTGAAAAGTGTACAGTTAAAAATAAAATTCATATAATATATACTACATAATACTTACAAGCTCACAAGAATCGATAACACCGCTTTTAACACGCTTCAAAACTTATATATTAAGACAATAAAATATAAATTAACTAAAACTTTTTATTGAAGCATAACAAAATACTAATAGTTTTTTTGGAGTTTGAAAATGATGAGTTGTGGACATATAATAAATTCACATGGTTCATGGTAAATTAGATATAAGTTTATTTCCTTACAAAGCTACTGGGAAGGAAAGTTTACGTTTCATATGATAAAAATAACCCAGAAATAATGCCTTGGGGTATAATCCATCGCAAAAATAATAACGGTGAAAAGGAAAACAATTATATTTTAATATCTATATAATAATAATAATTGTTTTTGTAGGTTATGTTTTATTCAATGAATAAGTAGTGATATCAGCTTGATATAACTCCTTTAGGCTGATGCCATAAGTCCTCGAAACACGATATTTTTTCTCTTATTTTTGTTCGCTCGCCTGACAAGCATATCTAATGTTAGTTTTAATTGTATAATAATACACGGTGTTTGCATACGCCATTTTAATTGTTATGACAGTTGGCCCATTTCCTGTTGGTACCACTATCATCTTGAATTCACCTTTTCTGCGACGGTTGGCAGCGCGAGATGAGAGCGCGCCGTCAGTTGACAGTTGGAGCTAGCACGCGACCGTTATGGCGTGCGTATAAGTGTTTGTCAAATAAACGCAAATTGTGAAACGAAAACAAGTTCTTTGTATTGTGAACCTGATCCTGCATCCTGTCATCCAGTAAATCGATATCAAAATCAGAGAGGAGGATATCAGTAGAAGACTGTAATATAAACACAATTATAAAATTAAAAATTTTGACAATTTTACTACTAACAATTACTAAAACGAGGCCACCCTATTTCATTTCGCACTGTAGGTGAGTATCGATATAGAGAGCATCGGTTTCGGGATGTGGGTTATATCCACACCACGGCGTAAGCACGGACTTGAAATAAAATTAATTTTGTAAAATTTCAAAAGCTTCGGTACGGAAAACTTTGCTTAAAAACAATTTGATTCGAAAGTTCATTTCGGGACATAACAATGGAAATTGTTATGTCTGTTTCCAACATCGTTACTTTGGATGAAATTTGTATTTTACTTTTTTATTTAAGCGTTAATTATTTTTTACTGTGTGTATAAACTATATTTATTATACATAGAAGTATAGTAGCATATCTGTTTATTATAAATAAAGAAGGAAAAAGTGGTTTAAAATATGCAAAAAAGTTGTAATCAGGAGCTTTAAGATGTGGAAATAAATTGGGGAGAGTTCATACTAATAATTTGATGTATTAATAAATAAATAATTAATAACATAAGATTGACCTTTACTAGGTTGGATATTCGTAATTGTAAGGTGATTAACTATCGTTATATACTCGTATTTAGAGCAGCTATTGGAAAAGTCATCCGTATAATGTAGACAAGATCATGACTCTAGATTACAGGTTCACATATCAGTTGATTCCTTTTCCGCTTAGTTGTGAATATAAATAGTTAAATTGTTTATTGTTTTTTTTTTTCAAAATTTAATGTATTACTGATCAATTGATAATAATACTTTGTTGTGAACACTTACATTTTATTTCCATATTAAAAACAAACACTGAAGTGAATTTAATTAAAAATAAGTAATTCCTTTTACATTGCTGGATTGTCTAAACAATTGTGCTATTTTCCTGAATTGTTAAGCCTTCAGAAGCGATTTAAATTTTAAATCAACGGAACGATTGTTAAAAGTACGATTTTTAATTTTGTTCCAATTTAAGTTATTTGAAAATACAGGACAAAACCAATTTGATCGTGTAACATTAACCCATAAATCCATACTTCACTTTTATATTATTCCAATTAATTTACTCTTGAAAGATAATGGTTTGATTTTGCGTTGGTGATTATTCCATTCTTTCGAGGCTTCTGAATTACTCATATAATGTAAATTAATTGAAACCTTTAAAGCGAACTCCATTATTTTCAAACAATAAACAACAAGGGAGACATTTATCCGTTTTCGTTTGTAAAATAAAATTAATTTTCAGATACTCGTATATAGATTTGTAATATGTATAGATAGCTATATCATTATTGCAGAATCGTTTAAAATCAAAACAAATATTATTCCAAAATGATTACGTTTATTTTATTTTATTATTAATAAATGTACAATGCTTACAACTATGTATATTTTTTACTACATTTAAGTCTTTAATGTCATTTTTACTTAAATCATATTATATACTTTTTGTTATCAAGTTGAGATTATCCCATTGTCAATACGTTTCTTTACGGAAATAAAACGCGTTTTAGGTAAATGTAAAAAAAATATATTTAATAATATTTAAATTAAATAACAATCATTTCATTTTTATTTTACTTATAAAGTGAGAATTTGAATAAATGACGTAGCCCAATCAAAATATTGATAAGTAAACTTTGGAAGGCGGTTTTTTTAGTTTTTAAATTATCTGTATATATCTATCTTATGGGACTCGGGAACCGATAATGCAGAATTTAAAAAATCACAAAGATCTTAAGATCTCATCAACTCAAAATGTTATTTATTATCAACACGTTTCAGTGAATAGCTCTGTAAGTCGCCTTCTCAACACCGCGTACCCAGAGGGAATCATTTCAGTTTCCTCCTTATTTGTTTCGGCTACAGAATACAGATTAAGCCGAAACGCCCGACTTCTGAAGAGACCGAGAGAGTTTTATTATCCGCTTCGAGATTTACGCCTACGAGCTTACATATGTACTCAGTATATAATGTATTAAAAGAAAAGTATCCTTTATAGTACTAGCTTTGTGGCTGTTAATGTTGTGTGTTCTTTTTGTTTGAGTGTGAATACAAAATAGCTGACGTAAAAATGCGATGTCAATTCACAAAATTATTCATAACGATATTTTATGTCTTGGATGTGGATATAAATATACGATTCCACATTAAAATATAACTTGCATTGCATTGCGTATAATAAAATTAATTTACTCCTCAAGTAACATTCATTTTATTATTAAATCAACTATCACAACTCTATATCGTAAATTAATCTTATCCAGAACAAGCAATCACATTAAAACGAAATTATTAGTTGTATTAATACAACAGGCGTATACAAATGAGAGAGTGATTTTATAATAAAATTAACACCGTTTAAAAACTGAAATTACGCATTGATTAAAAACTAAAGCGTCTTACTAATTCATCCTCCCAGTATTAACTCATGAAGCAGATACTTGGAATCTAACCTCAAAACATTGCCCTCAAATAAAGATCGCCCATCGTGCCATGGAGAGATCAATATTCTGGACTTTTCTAAATGATGGTATTCGAAACAAAGATATCCGAAGAAAAACTCGATTGGTGAATGCTACACTGAAGAAAAGGTACACTGAAATGGTAATGTGCATGACATATCTGCCAAAGAGATGACGATACATGAGGATGAAGAGTGCTCATGAGTAAGTAAGAAGCGCACATAATCTGCCAAATGTGACGGTTTTTTATTTTTCTATTTATCTACTCAACTATTTATGTAGGCCAATGACATCTGCATAAATACCGTCTTCTTCTTCTTCGTAGTGTCAATCCGGTGGATTGGTTTGCAGCAACAGAATCTTGCATCTCGATCTCCATTCCTGTCGGTCCTCCGCAACCCTTTTCAGCTCAACATAAGCGCTACAATTCATGTCCTCGAATACTTGCTGCAAATACTCCCGTCTAGGGCGCCCTCTACAGTTTCTACCCTCAACCATCCCCTCCACAATATCGTGAAGGAGACCATCGTGGCGCATGATGTGACCAATCCATCGGGCTCGCCTCTCTGAGATGGTTCTTATTAGTTGCCTATCTTCCTTGATTATCCTGAGAACCTCATTGTTCGTGACGTGGCCTCTCCAGGAAATTCCGAGAATTTTTCTGTACGACCACATCTCAAAGGCCTCTAGTCTTTTTTTATCACTTTCAGATAAGCACCATGTCTCACAGCCGTACATTAAGATGCTACAAACAAGTGTTTTGGCAAGTTGCTTGCGGAGCCCTAAAGAAATATTCTTTGACTCAAGAATTTTGGCTTTTTTATTGAAAGCTAGCCTTGCTTGATGTATTCGACTGTCTTCTATCGAGTATGAATCATAACTGTGATGCCCATTGATGATGACAAATATGTGGAAGCAATATAATAATCACATTTGTGTCGCTGCGTTGCATGCTGAGACCTTTGTATGTGTTTGAAAATTTTGTATTATAGAAGTTTACTCCCTTTACAGTTTCGTATGTATTTCCAAACATCATTTCCCGAGCCAAGCGCAGTAACTACTCTAGGTGAGCCTCGTTAAAATTGAAATGTGGTATTGAGTGCGCTTTAGAAAGCCTGATTTTTTTTCCATATACTAGTAATGTATATGTTTCAACAAGGGAAGAAATTACAGAAAAGTTATTATTCTACTTTCACCTTAGTTCTTATTATTTAAAAGCATTATAAAATGCCTATTAAAACAATTATAAGAAAAACTCATTAAAATCATATTTTACGAAGTAATGTTTATATAATTTAATAACAATTTATGATATACGAAAATACAAATGGAACCGATTGAACATACAACATCAAAATACCAACAATACATTTGGACATTTTTCAAACCTTTAACCAAGAAGTTGTTTGAATTAATGATGCATTATTATACTTTATTGCTTTGTAATTCAGAAAAATACTGGCTTGTTTTAGAAAAATTTGTTATAAATTCACAAAGAGTTGTATATTTTTATTGCAAAGATAAGAAATAACGACTGACCTGAAATGAAAAGAAAAAATAATTTAACTACTAATAAAAATACAGATTCAATATTAATACAATATTAATAAAACGTGACGTATTTTTAAAAATAAATAAAAACGTATACATTAATTCCACAATTTTTAAAAAACCAAAAGATAAAAATCGTAAATGTTTAAACAAAGCCTCTACAACTAATGTTACTGAAATTTAGTTGACCGATAAATGATATTTCTTGCGTTTTCCATTTGGTGGAAAAAATGGTATAAAAGTACAGGATCAATATAAAGCAATATTTCCAAAAAATATGTAAATAGAATAGGGGTAACCGAACCAATTCAAGTAAATAATATTGATTAATTAACTAAATATCAAAACTTCTCCACTATAGTCATTGAATGATAGTTATTGGTTGTTAAAGTAAATATGTGGCTTTCGGATTATTAAAAATGAACACCGTAAGTATTTCATGCAATTATATATTTTGGCTTGCATAAAAATGTAATTTCGCGAAAAAAATGTTTCATATTGTGAAAGAATCTAATAAAATATCCAGATAAAAAGTTTTGTAAAAAAAGGTCATATTTATATTTGGATGAGTCTCGGGTCCGATGCTATCCGCCTAGTTGGTATGCGCGGCTCCGAGCCTGGCTCTGGCAGTGACTGGAGCTTGCTGTGTATGTGTTTGGGATGTGTAGGGTATGGAGTTTGTGTACAAGAGGCGATTTACAAGTGGACGTGACAGTAACGGTGATGAATTTATTGTTGGAGACACGTTCAATATATTTCTCTGACAAAAACATATAAAATAATATTATAAAATGAAATATATCACAATATTTTTCCTAAGATTCAGTTTATTTGAAGGAGCCTCCATTCCGAGATAAGTGAGACTGATCTTCAAATTTAAAAAAAAACAAGTTTCAATAAGTAAGAATACTTTGTACGCCTATTTGTGATTTCTATAGTAAATATATAAATAAACACTGTGCTAATGAAAAAAGCGAATATTTGATCATGGCGGCTGACAGAAAAAGCGGCATTCGTGAGGACCATATGCTTTAAAATTCAAGCAGCGTATACGCAATGATGATGTTATGAAAAGTTAAATTTTGCTTATATATAAAATAATGTAAGATTCGCAAGAAGAATAATGTTGCATAATATATATTTATTTATTAAAAACATTATCCAACAGCATCCTTCTGAGTACAAACATAATGTTAGAAGATAATAACAAACGGAGTTTTCTTAAGTGCACACAATTTTCCCGGGCGAGAAAATGTAAAATGAGCATTCACACGAGCGGCCACGGAGTCTGCACCGCAGGGCATTGCTCTGTAACTTTTTTCGCCTGGGAAAGGTGAAAATAGCCGTAACATTTCACGAACCTCTATACTCTCATATTTTCTTATTTATACAACCATTTTAAACGTATATAGTAAATTATTTGATGTTTAACATGGAAGTAGTTTTTGCACTTGTTTCGTATTTTTTCGGTGATCGCTTTCTATCTTAACTTATTGTTAATGATAATTTCTAGCTGGATGCAATGTCAAGCTGTTCATAATATAATTTACTTGTTTTACATTAATTAAATGCTATTTGCTTATAAATGTGCGTTTAGATCAAACGAAGAAGGAACTATTACGTGAGCGATAATGATGCAGTAATTCTAACAACGAACCTTTGACACTATGTCTTGTTTTGTTTTAATTTGTCAAATCTGCGATGCTTACGCTAAATTCGTACAAAAGAGCATTAGAATACGGTTTTAGCGATTCTGGTGTATATAATTCGTCTGTTCCAAATGCACTCCAAAAATAAAACTATGTGAATGATACATTTTTCGACCATATATTTTAGTAAGAAAATATATATTTTTAAATAAACGGCATCTACGAGTATTTTCAGAGGTTCATTTGGAGAACATTGGTCTAGTCCACAATAGTACTTATGGCTTGGAAAGTCTGGTCCGCCCATTTTGAAATTTACGCCCCTTGTGACCCACTAAGCCTGGAGGTAGCGCCGCGCAGACTGCGTCCATTTGTTGTGTTACATTAAGTGATGTTTATGTACCGCTATAAGAGGAGAGGCAAAGATTCGATCCGTGCTCTTGATTTTCAGGAAGCGGATTTATCGCGGTCGCCTCGCCTTGTTTTATAGTATATCCATTACTCTGAAATGTATCGTAAATCCGTTGGGAGTTTATAGTTTATTGCTTTGAAGTAAACAGTGTGTGCTTTCAAATTTGTTAATGTGTGAATTAAGCATTTCAGTATCAGGGTCCATGTTTTAATTTAATCAATATATTTATTTATTTATTTATTAATTTATTTATTTATTTATTAATATACAGAATCGAAATTCCATTTTTTTTTTACAAATATTTAGAAACATAGAGTATACATAAATATACAATAAATAGAGCAAATAATAGAAAATAAAAATAACACAAAAGAATAAGAAGATGACACGTGTCAAAGATCACAGAGATCAAGTAGAACAATACCATCGACAAAAGAGGAAAAGGATCTAAGAAAAGGATCGAGGTGAGCTGGTAGGCCATTTTATATTTTTATATATATATATATAAAAGTTGTTTTATTGCGTAAAATTACCGCGATACGCATTATGTGAACTGTAAAGATGCATTATTCATGCTTAAGCTTAGGGGCTTAACGTGAAAGTAGTTGTGGTATCCGAGATATATAAAGGCATTTTTTACCTTCTCATACCATTTTCATATTCATCCAGTGGACATTTAAAAAAAAAATTATATATTAAAATTTTAGTAATTAAAATATGAAAAAATAAAACACAAGCTTCAATATAACAAGCGAAGCATCGCATAAATATGTACTTATAAAATATGCCCAACCACATTTTTATTTTCGCTCCAGTGTTCTGTCAAGATTCGCATAATTTGGCCGCATGATTTCATTTTCACTTGTATTTGAATTGCAAATACTTAGAAACTCTCCAACACCTTTATTTTAGTAATTGGGGCGCCGAGGACGTCATCGCCCGCGCACCTGCAACTGCAGGCCGGGCCGCCCATTCCGCCCACTCCCCCACTCCGCCCACTCCGCCCACTTCCGCTTTGTTCACCTACTGGCAATTCCGCTCTACTCCGATGAATTCCCAGATGTTTTCTCTGTGCTATTTCCATGATCACATAAATTCTATAAAATCTATATGGAGTATGATTAATAAATCAGAGCGATATGACTATTTTTTTGTTTGTTTCACTAACAAAAATCACGACTTTAAGAATGTTGAAAATGAAATATTTTGTAATAAATAGTATAGTTTGGGAAATATGTCAATTTTGTCGGGAACCATATGTGTTCCCAGGTTGAATTTTAGGTGCAGATATGTGCTTAAACAATGAATGGATAGTTGCAGCTGACATATGTTAGTGACGGCAATCAGTATTGTTGTTCCAGACATGGAACGGATATGGAAAGAAATACTCGTACTTATTGTACTGAGATGATTTGGGGGATAAGGGATGCTTTCTTTCCATTCGCTAGAGTCCCGGAGGAAAATTGCTGCACTCAAACATTCATTCCTTCTTCTTCGCGGTTCAATTCACAACCCTGGGATTCTTGAATGTTTTAACTTCTATGTTCCAGATAGGTACACCCGTGCTCGTAGCCATCCATTGTTTTTGATCCCAGTCGATGCTTGTGGAGCTTCAAGCACTCAATTTGGTACAATGGCAATGTCGCTCCTAAATGGCCTACCAGAACACCTCGATCCTTTTCTTACATCCTTTTCTTCTTTTGTCGATGGTATTGTTCTACTTGATCTCTGTGATCTTTGACACGTGTCATCTTCTTATTCTTTTGTGATATTTTTATTTTTTAATATTTTCTCTATTTATCGTATATTTATGTATACTCTATGTTTCTAAATATTTGTAAGAAAATTGGAATTTCGATTCTGGATATAAATAAATAAAATAAATAAATGATTTGGGCCAAGGCATGGATAATTCCAGGTGACAGAATTGTGGCTGATATTGGTGGCTGCACATACAGCGTCCAATGAAATCTCTATGAAATAGAGGTTCATTGATTGGACCTGTACAAATGCTTAAAATACCCAAAAATCTACTGCCTTTAAATGACACACACCATGGACTTACCAATTTTAATGCGCCGCCATTGATAGTTGCGTCACAATTAAATCATGCACATTTCTTTCATAATGTACAGTGTAAGTTAGATCGATTATTCTTAGCGAAATTTCATTATTAAGATATGTAAATTAAAGAATTATTTATGTTTAAATTCTGCAACTTTAATTATTGTTGTGGAATTGTAAATTTATCTTATCAATAATTTCGAATTGTGGACCCAAAAATCTTCTCGAATGTACACATTGTAATTTCTTATGATTGCTATTGGCAGCTTTTTACGAGAGTTATAAGGACACTTTCACGTAAAAATTTATATCAGACTAATTAATGAAACAAAAAAAATATTTAATCAATTAAAACGATTTCATCAAGTAAATTACATTAATGTTATGTAAACACATTTTAAGGGTTAGACCGTAAATATCTTTTAGATGAACAAATGTTTTTTTACCCCTTTTGGATGTCAAAAGCAGAAACGTTGTGAAATATTTTAAGTAAAAATGACTTCTGGGCGAAATACTCGGATTTTATTTATTAAGGCAAGAGACAAGACTTGACATTTAAAGTGCAAATATTACAGCATCTAGAATCTAGATCTAAAGACGTCAGTATCATTCTTATTTTTTTAATATACGTATAGCATGAGATTGTTTCTATCATCTGTAAATGCATAGTATAGATTGGATAATGTCGATATTTATTAATTTTACAAAACGAAAGAAATATAACCAATTTTTTTTTATTGCGTTAACATGAAGACTACATTTATATAAATAAAAACTCTTTTGGAAGTCGCTGTGCATGGAATTTTAGAATTTTATCGTGATTACTTTTATTATTTATTTATTTTTATTCACTTTGAAGATGTTAAGATATCTGAAATGTGATTTTTTTGTAAAGTAAATTTGTATTTTAAAAAAAATTTATAGCTGCAATTAAAAGATTGTTGGTTTTTTAATAGACTCCAAGATCAATCGTGGTGTTCCGTGGAGTAATGTGTATTTTTTATTGCTCATATCATAAACCTTTTTTACGCCAAGCGGTTTTCGTATGGGGAGACCCCAAGGGCCGTCATTTTTTTCGAAAAATCATAAGCTATTTTTAAAATCGATGTATTATCGATAATTCTTGATAATACGTAGCTAATTTTTTCAACATGGCAGCAAGAGATGTCACTGTATGCTCAAAATATTGAATTAATTCATAATACATTGTAACAAATTTATACATGAGTGTGCCGTAAAGAAAGAAAAATATTTCGCAATCCAAGACATCTCGCAGGAACTTACATCGTAAAAAGACGTATATCAAACTGAAACATGCCTGTCAGGAGATACGACAACATGCCATATGCATATTGATGGGTTGCCCTATGTGAGAAAATTGTAATAAATTTTAAAATCATTTGCAGAAATAACAATGTTATATATGTGGTATTGTTTTTTAGGTATTAATAAGTAAGTAAATAAATATTAATTCTATGATATTACTAAGCTTTTTTGTTAAGTTTCTGTGGGATTGTATGTGGGCATAAATTTAAGTAAGGCAATATTATCAAAAGTATCATCGAAGTGTAAGGAAATACGAGAAAATGTAAGACTTATAGATTGTATTTTAGAAATCTCAATCAAATAATCAAAAGTATAAAGCGTATTTTTAACTACGAGTATTTTATATTAGAATAAGTAAGAGATTAACTATTTAATCAGTAAGAATATTTTTTTTATGATTTCTTAGTGATTCTTTTTGCTTCGTTTAAAAATTTAACTCGGACGCGTTAAATTTTTTTCTCGTATCATAATAATAAGCTTTTTTGTAAGAAAATAGTTTTAAGAAAATCCTAACTATTTTTTTTCTTAATTCACACAATTAAATAGCAACAGTTCTAAGGAAAATCATATTGTAATATGATTGGTGTTGACTCTAACAAGGGATTATGTTTTACCGTGGGTGTTACAACCGCCCCAGGTATGGGAGGTCGCTGTCATAGAGTGAGACCTTTTTTAAAATTGCTTTTATGAGAAATGTATCGGACCCAGAGATCAAATTTAAGTACTCATTCAAATACAGACATCTATTATCACGTTTTTGAGACATTTTATGTAGCTTACTAGGATAATTGCGATACTAGGAGCTACAAGTATTAAAGCAATATTATTACAATCATAAAAAGTATGTCTTCTATAAAAACATGTATTTGAATAAAAGTCTCTGGGTTCTTTTCCTGGGGCTGAAGTTGGAGATGACTTTAAAAGATGCAAGGGTCATTGAAGCTGGCAGAATCGTATGAAACACAGAACAGCTAAGAAGCGAATATCTAAAAAGAAATCGTATTTTGTTACGTAAAACAGATTGTAGTATTTAACTCTGATACTTGTAATTGTTCAAATGTATAGTTTTTTTTCCAATTCTGATCTTTAGTTGACGGCTTTAGTAAATGTAGTCCTTATTTAGTGTATTATATTTTTTAGTATGTTGGATTTGGTAGTTTTTTGCTTCAGTAAAGTGTACTCACGGATTCGATGGACTTCTCGAGCCGGAAGATCTCCTCCTGCAGCAGGTGCAGGGTGCCCGTCTTGCCGCGGTGGCGCGCGAAGGCTGCTGCGCATGCGCTGTGGATGCTGTTCACCCAGTTCTCCAACTCCACCTGACGACAGACGACATCTTGTTAGACCTTAATCAATGTTAATTGATTACCTAACAGTATACATTTGATTGATGTCCTTGGCGCTTCGCCTCTATTGGATACAACATGTTGTGTCGCCGATACAACACTGAGTCGGCGCAATGCGGTAATAAATGAATAGGATCGCGTATATTATTGCTGTACAAATTATTTATTCGCTATCATTGTTGTACGAGTATTATGTTAATATATACGATACTTTAAACTTACAAACTATGCATTTAAACATAATGACAACTATCTGTCGTCATTTGGTTATAATCTGATTTAAAAATTATATTATATAGGTAAATAAATTTATTAAATATTAACTGAAAACAAAAATATGTAATAATACTTCGAGATACTTGCAATAAATGAATGTAAAAAATCTATGTACAATATTTTATTTTTTAATCCCTTTTGGTTTTGATATTAATAGCTCTTTTCACTTAAATCAGCTTTAATGAATCGCGAACGTCTTGTTGAAATTTATTCATTAATCCATTTAAGTATTTTAAATATCCACCGAAAATACTTTACATTTTCAATTATTTTTTCAATTATTTTTTGTTCTTTCGCATCTGATTCTATTGTACATTATACAAGTATTCTGCCACTGTTGATAATGCATAAATATTTTTCCCCACTCGTATTTTTTTTATCATATTTTATGTGCATTTGTACTATTACGTTTATTTATAATATTTTTTTGCATAATGCGTCATATCTAGCTTTTTATGATAGCATAGAATATTTTAAATTCAATTAAAGTATTTTGTGATGTATTTATACTTAATTGTTTTGAGTATCCTTTTTATTTTAGTAAATTCGTCGCTGTATATATTTTAGGTTGGTTAACCGTGCTGAATTACATCTTCTTGACGTTGGATTGTTGAAAACAAAGATCTTGTTTTATTTGATGAGTTAATAATAATATTTTATATTATTTATTTAATGCATTGTTATCATTTCAATGAAAATATTAATGTCAAAAAATTTGTATGTCAATTATATATTTTATTTAGTTGTCACATAAATCCTGTTGAGTAACTGCTAATCACAGAAATGAGTTCGTGGTTTTGTGTACACTGCACGATCTATCAGTAACATTACCAGTAAACAATTACTTATGATGAACTAATAAAGCATACATTGTATAGGAAACCACTTTCTTATTGCTATGATAAGTAGTTACTTAACATGATCCACGTAAAAAAAGTAAAATATTCATATACGTATAATATATCAAATGGATCTCAACACGAGCGATGGAAATTTAATAGCAATTTATTTGGCACCAATTTTCAATTTGCAGTTTTATGAAGAAAACCATCATCTTTAATGGCAATGAAATACTAGAAATCCCTGAAAGTAGATACAAGTTATTAGTATTTTTAGGGAAACATGTACAACATTAAAAAATAAAATAATGTCAATTGTATCGGCTAATACTCAGGGATCACGCAATATATACTATAATATTGTGTATAATAATGTACCACGCATAACGAAATAAATTGAACTATATTACGTAGTGCGCATCGTAATTGCGTACTGAACATGTTTTTTACATGTCATGGTAATGCGCAGATCTTTAAAATTGTGTAATATAATTGATCGACTAGACTTTAGTATCCGGGTTGAGCCGCCATTTAGGACAAAATGGTCCAGGCCTCGAGAGCGTCGGGCTTTTCATCCGATTTCCTTAAACAATCCGATTAAAAAATCAACAAAATATATGCCTCGGATACTATAGCTGCTCCCTCTTGAAGTACTCGGATTTTTGGTATAAAGGTGGCCCGGAGCCATAAATGTTTTAAGTAGACCTTCAGGTACGGATATATGGCAGTGGCAGCTGAAAGAACTAAGTGGCGGCAAGTTGTGGTGACAATATGTTCCAGATATAGACCAGAAATGGGAAGAAGAAGAATTTAGTGACCAGAGTCTTCTCGATCATTCACGCTAAAATAGTGTTGGGGATGGTCTCGAGGTGCGCTGACCGGTGTCTGTAACTCTATTGAAGCTCACCTGGCACGGCGCTTGGAAGAGATACGCGTCTCCGAAGGCGGTGCTCAGGCAGAAGATGTAGTCCCTCTTGGGGTGCTCCGGGATGGGTTGCATGATGGCGCCGTCCACGATGATGAGGTGCTTGGGTGCGGCCTCCACAGAGCGGCCCTCGCGAGAGTCACACGGGTAGAACAGCAAAGTGGTTCCCTTCAGGCACACCCAGTAGCCCTTCCAGCCACGCTTCCGCGCCAACTCGATCTGGTGCTTCTTGCGCAGCAGCCATTTCTTGACACTTAAAAATCTGTGGACAAACATAACTTATTAAATACAAGTGCTTTATCTATTCCTGAATAATCATTGGGAAAAATAGCTGACGTGTAGGTAAAGAGTGGTTGTAAATTTTATTGGTAGTTGGTTTGACTTGGAAAAAATAAGTCAACGGCGATGAAAAGGATGTTTTATCTGATACTATTTTATCTATAGAGTCATATCATTATTTTTTTATGTATATTTAAAACCAAAATATATTACACTTTATAGAAACATTATAACATGTTTTTTTATTAGTACGAGTAGTA
This sequence comes from Glossosoma conforme, assembly GCA_022606575.1. Lineage (NCBI taxonomy): Eukaryota > Metazoa > Arthropoda > Insecta > Trichoptera > Glossosomatidae > Glossosoma > Glossosoma conforme. The sequence goes on from JAGTXR010000092.1 coordinate 1,446,656, forward strand.
AATAAAATTTTACACTTTCTTAAATTATCTTTGTAATTTATTTTTTTAATTTAAACCATAAAATTAATCAAATTCATTAAAAAGTACATAAAAATTAAAGGTGAGATTAAAAATTATTAGCTTTTTTGACTAAGCCGTGTGTACTTAATTGTTTTTCTTTTGATACTTTAACCACAGTTGCGGGATTTATTCAGCTATTAAACACATCTCACTCTGATAATAGTGCTCAAATATTAGGGTAAAATCAATTCAACAGACATAGTTCAGTAAAAAGTGAAAATTATTACTAAAAATGTTTAATGAAATGCAATAAAAATCCAATGGATGTTGCATTGAAATATCAATAAAATATATATGTAATTATTATATTATATTTTAACTACGTTACATTGGCTTCCTCTTAATTTGAAAACGTTTCACTTCTTCAGGTAAACACATCAGGTGCTATCATTTAGAAGTTTTTTCGGCTGAAGTTAAGCAATCTGCACGTTTAAAAAGTTTACTTTGATTAATCGACGTTCACGACCGAGAATTTTTCTTTTATCCTGTCCATATATTCCCTCCATTATGACTATTATTCTAAAAGTTTTATCTTCGTATTCTTTTCGAGTGAACACGCTTCTTTATACTCGTGTTACAATAGTCTTTCAAAATCTATATTTCTGCGTCTATATACTCGTTTTATTATATTTCAAATTTGCGAATAAAACCGTTATTCTTTTAATATTTTTTTCTTGAAAAATGTAAGTAATATATTAATATATAATTTCTTCTTTGGTTTTAGATATTTTCCTTTAAATTTCCAAAATTTAACTTTTTATATGTTTCGGGTTACTTAAGAAACCATTCCCAAAAAACATATCACTACAAATAAAATTGAATTATAAATGATAAAAATTCTACAAAGAATTTATTATTGTTTTTTTTACATGAATTGAATTGATATTTTAATTACTTAAAGAAATACATAATTTATTTCATTTGAGACGGATTTATTTTACAAACATGAGTATTAAAAAAGAAACTGACTTCCTTTTCAAATTTAATTCTAATATTTTTCATCGTTATTTTTTATTGAGTTTATTTATTTTTTGTATTATTTGTAAGACGAAGACTACGAAAAAATCGGCTTACATATAAAAAACAAAACTATTCTTTGAAATAAAGTAAATGACCTCAAAGTTGTATTCGTGATTAAAATTAAATATATACAATAATAAAAAAACGATATTGAAAAACAAACTTGTCAGGATTTGTAGATTTATTATTATAAATGATGTTTGTGAAGGTTTTGAAAAAATACTCACAAATCGTTAATTTCCTAAGCAGTAGGATTCCAATTGTCACATATTTTCATTATACTAATATCATTAAACCTGAAATATTTTATCATAGGTAGGCTTATATAATTGTAGACCCTTGGATAGGTTTTACGTGCGTTGTTATTTTCGGGCTTTAAGCTGCTAGATAAATGTATAAGAATAATCCACAGTCGAATTTTATTAAAAATAGAATTTGCAATAATAAAATAATAAATTGCCATAACCTTTGAAAATGTTGAGTGTTATTTATTATCGTTTTTTTGTAAAAAAAAGGGTTTAAATGTAATAAGAATATTTTATAAGATCGAGAAGAACCAATTAAAATGTAGATTAATCGGATGGTTATGAACGAGAATATATCTGCAACTAAAATATTATATGAATGTAAAGATCGTGAAAAACGACACGTACGAGTAGTACCAAGAGAGATTTTAATTGTTAAGTAATATAAATATCTACAAAAAATATCAGACGTCGTGGCAAGCATTATGTTAAACTTTGTTTAAGTAAGGCTCGAGAGAGAAACCATCTAAACCATCTATTCTTAAAAACAGCCGCGAGATTCAAATCGGATTGCATTAATTTCCTTCCGGTTGTGAAGCAGGCCATCGCCTGTTATTCCGCGGCACCTCCGCGATTAAGACGGGGTCAGGGCCGGGCCGGGAGGGCGAAGAGGGGAGGTCTCGGTGCCGTTTAAAACCGAATTTGAGATTTACGAGTGAAGTTTTGTGGAAACGTTCCGGCGCCACTTATCGCGGGTAGCCGCGCGGTTTCATTACTGCGACCCGGCCGTCAATGAGCTCGGCGCGCACTCAAATCCAGCTCAGGTTATTTACCACTTTATTTAGCGAATACTTACGTAAAAGAACGCAAATTATTCGATTAAGGAAAAAATGTTCTAAATCTCGCCAGCGTTGAGCTAATGATCCGATTCCTTTAAATTTTCTCAACAAATAACGCAAACTATTCAAAAACTAATACAAACATACACGTCCGTAGCAAACATCATCTTATATTAGTAATTAAATATACACATACTATACATCAAATTCTTTATACGCATAAATTCATTCAGAAAAATATTGGCAGAAGCGGGATGCGAACTGTGGGTTTTAGAACCAACCTTTGCCCAGGTCTTTATATACCGTTTAACCCCCTCGGCTATTTCTCCGCCTGAGCTGACACGCTTTAGAACTTGTATTTATACCATTGTTATCTTCGTATGACGATAGATGTCTATAGTATATATTCATCTAATATGACATTTTTCTCATCAAAAAATCACACTGTAATTCGAACAACGAACCAAAACCATTTTAATTTCATTACCCGTCGCTAACCGCCTTGTCCACGATTACGTATAAGATATTGTTTAATGTGAATTTGAACGTGTGTTTCAGAGGTTGAATGTTGAAATTAATTTTCAGTGGGTTATAAATATTAGAATATTGAAATACATTATAAAAATTCACAAAAAAACAATTTACTCAAATCATGTCTTCAATAGTACAGCTGGAGTCTCGGATTGTTTTGCCCTGGAAGTTGTAGGGAATCATAAATGTTTCATGGTGGACCTTAAGATGCAAATATGTCTTAAGACACGGCATGAACGATGGCAACTGAGTGACGGTTGAGTGATAGTTATAGAACGGATATGAGGGGGTTGAGACTAGATTTTTATAGCGTGACTTTCTGGAGATTGACTCTACTTATGTTTAATTTTGTATATATTATACGGCGACGCCTTACAATAAACACGGTATGTGATGTGTGTAAGGTATCACCGTATTGTATGGTTTAAGAGCATTAATTTTATAAACGAGTCGTTTAAGATCACGAGAGCAAATATGTTGAGTCAGATCTGAATGTTGCCGATACGCGTCTCACAGGTGCAAATGTCGCACAGGGTAAGATGAATGTCCTCCACTTTTCAACTAATGAGAACATTTAACGACCGAGTGAGTCGGCTTACTGCTCCAGGCCCTGGTTGCTGCTGCTCCAGCGCGAGCTCCGCCTGGCCACAGTCCTGGGGTGTGAGGTGGATATTCATTAATTACTTCAGCAAATATTCTGCATTGTTTGCATACGCTCAGCTCTGTTGGTGAATGGCTGATGCGGTAATATCAGACAGGATAATTTAATAAGCTTCAAACTCTCCGTAGATTGTTGGGAGTTTATCAAAATTGTTATATATCGATGCTTTGCACGTATTGCGAGCATGATAAATAGCTTGTTTGTTCAATATCTTATTTGCTTTAAGATTGATATTCAATTATATTATTTCTAATTTTCTAAAATATGACAATGCTGTATTTATTACTTTAGGAATAATAAAGTAACGGGTAAAGTGTTAATATAAATAGTATCATATTATTAACGAATAATAAATTTGCATTTTATAAGATATTTTATTTATTAGAAGTGGAGGTTAATCACCTCGCCTTCGTTAAAAACGGATCAATTATGCGAATTATGCTGTTCATCCTCCTCAATGAAGTAGTGGTCGCAAAAAAACATAAATGAAAACTGAATATTTAGCAATAAAACTTCATTGTACTATGGACTTAGGACAGTGAAGAACTTAGCAGCTAACATCTGTAATGTTGTTTATACGGTAGTAATATTATTAGTTTCAAGAGTAAGTATGGAGGAGAAATTAAGTAAATTAAGATTTTATTACTTTTTATTTTTTGTTTCATTAAAATTAGACACATGATTGATTGCACAATTTCAAAGATTTATTAAAAGTAATTATTATTTCCTTTTATCAAAAGTCAGGTACAAATCACCACTCATCCACCACAATGAGTTCTCATAAAAATCGACGATGCGTGAAAGGCGGGGTTAAGGTGTCTTGTTATTACTCGAAACTTTTTCCTAGGACTCGGATGTCTAGCTATTAGGGAAAATTAGTTAAGTGAATTAACATTAGCAAATTTTACACCATTGCAATGTAAATTGTCGAAAAATGTATTTTTTTATTTATTTAATTATGTTACGGAAGTCCTTTTATCAATTTACATAATTTAAGTGCACGCTTAAGTATGTCCACTATGTTTTTTATTACTTGGTTGAAAGTAAGCTCGTGCCAGTGTAATCTAAATGGCTAATTACCTTGTAATGTATTCAGGTCATGTATCGCTAGGCGGTGTTCTTGGTACGTGTAGTGGTGTGTAATCAGAGGGAGAATCGTTTGAGGAAAAATGATTTCCCCAGAAAAATGGACAAACGTTTTATTTTAAATATGTCGTATAAAGATATATTTATTACCTTGTATGGCTTAAAACGATTCATTGTGTAATAAAGTTTCCTCAGATATTTCCGGTTTATGTGTGTCATGTTTGGAAATACGGTGATAATATCAAAGTGTCAGATTATGTCAATGTTTGTATTTGTACAGATAGGGATCTAAAGGAATATAATATATTATTTTGTTAATACTTCCGAGTAAGGTTAAGTAACCTTCTTGCGATGATGTCTTCTATTAAATATTATCAATTTTATACAATTTGATATTATTATACTCGTATAAAGTAAACGGGATACATCAGTCCATGTTTTGTAAGAAATTTTGGAGTTAGATATTTTATTTGAACGGTTTCAAGAGGTTATAACCTGTTTGAACAAGTATGCAGTATTATGCTCAACCACGATGGCTGAACGCTACATGCGGATAGGAAGTATGATGTCGTGAAAGGGTTTCGAAGATTGAAAGAATATATTGATTGTTATTTTGAATAGTATTAGAGTATAATATTGAAAAAATACATATTCTTAAACACTATACTACAGCTTTCGATGGCTTATAAAATAATTTTGATTTTAATATTTATGGTGGATATAAATAAATCATTCACAAGCAGTAAAAAAAGTGTATTAAATATCAAAAAACCCTGCAGAACTCCTGGGTTAATCTTGTGACAGAAAGAAGAGAATCCGTTCACAACAGTAAGAATGCTCTTAGTCGCAATGTTCTCAACCCAAAAGTGTTGTAATCATACATACATATATAATTATTTATAATGTACAAGTAGATGTGAATAAAAATAGTTTTACAAAATAAAGAAATATTAAATGGTTGTAATGTATATATGTCAGTACATTGTGCTTGTAAGGAACATTTTTCGTATTTAATAATGTTCTAAATATAAAAGCTACACGGTAATAATGTTATGTATTATTTCAAGACGGAATGAAAATACCAGCGTCGTGGAAATGCACCCAACCACTTAAGAGGAAACATGATAAAAGTACCTATCAGCTGAGAGGCAGAGAGTTGCCAAGTTCCTTATAATATTTTCCAATTAAGCACTGCACTTAATAAAAGCTGTGTAATAAATAATTGTATGTTTTAATGTTCAAGTTTTTAAAATCATTTTTTGTTTTTAATGAGATTTAATGTAATAATTAAATAAATAAAAAATAGTATTAAATTATAAAGAAAAAAACCTCTGGTTTTTGTCCGAAGGTTGTCGGGTACCTTCAGGTGGACCTTCAGGTGCAGAGATGTGTTGAGACGAGGAATCTACAATAGCAGCTGACATAACTGAGTGGCGGAAAATTATGGTGACTGTATATTCCAGCTATGGAACGGATATTTTTTTAATGTGTGCATAGATTGTATTATTTTTAGGGAACGTATTGTATAATTGATTTTTTTAAAGTTTATCCTAGTTAATACAAGAGTAATTTCTCCATACCGTAAGTATGTCAAAGTCTATATCGATTTTTTTAACAGGTTCTCCACGGAGCATTGCTGCTCCGAGACGATGTTCGGGATTTGCTGCGAAACGTTTTATGAAATATGCAAAAATAAATTGAGATATAAGTACAATGTATTGAGGTATAAACGAGTATTTAAAACATTAAATATAAACGATAATCAGAACACGTAGAATCTCATGTATATTACGAATGCTGTGCTCTTTTAATGATTGTCATTTTTTAAATATAGTTCCAAGTCAAAAGTTACGTAATCTATAAATAGATTTGTATTTTTATAACATACTCAAATCTGTAGGTAGGAATTGGAGGTGGCGTGTTTGCTCAAAATAGGTTTATGATTAATACAAACATTTCTGGCTTACTGAATACAGCATCTGATTTCCATTTTCGGCTTCCATCTGCTAATTATAAAACACACAAGCTACTTCAACGTTATGAGCCTCAATTATATCCTTTGCAGCTTTCATACATGAATTATAAATTAATTTCTACTTTATGGATATGCGAGCTTCATAAAGAAGATTTATATTTAAAATATACTGCCTCGGAGAACTTTCTAGATTTTATTCAGGACAATTCACTTCATTAAACCATTATATACCATCTAGTCACGGTCGCTTGTTTATTAAGTATTGAAATGTGGAAGATAATTTATTTCAAAAGAGATTTTTGAAGTTTAATTTCAGTAAAAATAGCTATCTAATATGTGAAAATTATCTCGCTAAAATTGAGTGACATTAAATAAAACCATTGTCATATTACGAGTATTAGAAATTAAATTGTTTGGTTGAAAATTAATGTTCTGTAGTTTTTAACTAATTATTTCTCACTTTGTATGTATAGAATTTACTTTACTTTCAAACATAATCTTAGGCTTCAACTGTCTTTTATTTAAGCCTCCAGGCTCGCGCTGTCCTGAAAGGTAGTTAGGTACTACACATAGAATGTACACAGCGGAGTTGTCGGAGGCAGAGCTACCATGAGATGAGGTGAAGAGTATGTTGATTAACATAAATTAATGGCAGCAGTTCGTAACTTCCGTATGCTCCAGTTAGGGAAGCGGAGATGGAGCAATGTTGCATTTTAAATCATTTATTAGACATTCTAATACGAAAGGCGTATTTCGATTTTGCAAGAAAATAAATAACGCGGGTAATGTTTAACTAGATGAAAAAAAAACTACTTTCGCATACAAAAATAATAAAGTGCACCAGCTCCACACACAACAAATATTTTCGTAAAGCTCCACTTGAAATTGAAATACTTTAGAAGTTCAACGCATGGCGCGCAGCGGGCCAGTGGATGTAAATTAATGTTCTTCAGGAAAGCTTTGGTGTGGATGTACTGTGGGTCTGTACCCTGTGGAGAGCGGGGAACTAAAAGCTTCACATAGCTTTAAAGAGAAATATAACCCACGCACGCCGCATACCGCACACCGCACAGATACTAATTGCTCGAACCAAAAAAGGCCAACACATCAAAAGGAAAGCCAGAGACTGTGTTTTGATTGTGGTAATGCCTCGCGTGTGAAATTACAAGCTTTCATGGAAATCCAACAAACTTTTCAAAAGGCATACATTTTCTAAATTAAAAAGTTAAGCGCTACCGCTTGAAGTAAGTCAATATAACCAATTGGATAGCATTGCAAAATATTCTGTACAATACTAAAACCTACCTGATAGATACTATTTTTTTTTCAGAACTCGGCATAAAAATATTGAATTAAATACCTGTATAAGCAACATTTAGTTTTTCTGCATACTCAATGTTATGAATACATAAATATTGTTAAAAATCAATAATTAAATAACGTTAAATAAACGAAAATAACGTTTACTTACATTTCTATAACAAATTATAAAGAGTTTTTTCTTATAATATTTGAAGTTTAGGAGAGCTGCCTGTATTATATGAGATTATTTACTTGAGAATTTATTTAATAATTGTTTAATTTATTAATTTATTAATAAATAAATTTATTAATTATTTATTAATAAATAAATATTTAAATCAATGAATGAATTGATTAAGTTTTTTTGTTTATATTTATTCATTAATTTATCAAAAAATCTGATAACAAATACCATCGACAAATTTATACAGATGATAATTTAAATATGAATTAATCATTGTAGTGGGCTATGCTTATGACAAAGTAGTTTTTTCAGTTTTTACAAACCCGATAATGGTTTCCAGAATGAATTAGCAAAAAGCACTTATCATTGTACGGGAAAAACTCCAGACGAGAGGTCGGAGAGTAAAGAACCTGCACAAATAACACAGGAACCAGGACTTCCCCAGAGAAGATGGAAAAGTATTCCGAGTAGATTTGCACAAGCTACAATATTTTATGATAAATTATCGAGTCTCAGGGCGTTTGAACAATAAAGATTTTACATATTTTAATATTCAGATAACAAAAAATTTAACTTTAAAGCAGTCATGTTCCAAGTAAAGGGTCCGCCAAATAACTTTTTTTTTTAAAATAGGACGCAAAACATCGAGTGTAGCTTCGGCTGTGTGGCATGTAGCGCCGTCTTGTTGAAACCAAATGTTGCCAATATCCTGCTCTTCAATTTTTGTGAACAAAAATTCGTTCAACATGGCCTCGCCGCATGGAAGCGCTATTGATGGCGCTTCACGCACACTTTCTGCCACAGCAGCAATATTCTCGGGTGGACGGACTGTTTTTGGCTTTTCACGCTTTGGTTTATCAATGAGGATGCCAGTTTTTTTCCCCTTTTTCACAAGATAACAAACATACGGAGCTGACGGTGATTCTCTTCTTCCAAAATCCGTACGCAATTTTTGCACACATTCTGCAACATTACCATGATTTTCAAAGTAATGTCGCAATATTTCCCAGCGTTCTTCAAGCGTATACACAACCATATTCGTTCAGCGGAAAGATAAAACTAACTATCTGTCAAATCAGATATGAGTTAAATGTTACCATTCACGAAATAAGCACTAGTTGAAAAAAAAACGTTAGATGGCGGGCCCTATATTTAAAAAAAAAAGTTATGAGGAGTAATTATTAAACATAAATAGATTGCAACTTTTTTTATGTATAAAGTGCCAGCATCAGTACTGTCCATATCTTTCTATCCAAATCTTGGCATATCAATAAAACTAAATATGTACAGCTGTACAATGTGTTTTGCTTTATGAGAAATGACGATGTAAGGGAGCAGACAATGTAATTTTTTCAGTCATTTGTACGAGAGACGTAGGTGGAGCTGTCTGAGACATGCGCTTTGAATGTCGCATAAAAACATAAGCTACGGCTATCTTTTATAAAAGCCCCCGGAATCTCGTCGTCCTCGAAAGCCGTCGGGAAATATACATGGAATGTAGCATACGTTTAAGCAACGAGAGGCTGAGCTACCATGAGGTGAAGTGAGGATCATGGCGGATGAGTAAAACTCTGCGGCGGAAATATGTGACGACCGTATGCTCTAGTTAGGGAAGTGAATATTAAATGACGATTAACTTAATAAATAGTTAAGTATTAAAAATATTTTCTTTATATTAATTGCATATGTATATAAATATTTATAATTAACATAAAATTTAAGAGGTATATACTTTTAACATTGTTTATTGCTCAAAATCGATCACAATGAGCACTTTTTATTCACATAATTGAATACTTCAATGAGAGATTCTTCAGTTCTTCATATAAGTATATAAATACGATTACACACGAGAGGAATTTAATACGCTCTCATTGAAAACAAAACTGCATTACAAAAATATGTGAAAAAACAATGTTAAACATAATGCAAATTAATATTTATATAAGTTAAATAATATATATATTATATGATTTTTTTTAATTTTTATTAGAATATTATTTTATTATTTCAATATTCTAATCTACTTTTATAGATCATTGACTATATTACAATATTATTATTACTTAAATATACATATACTATACATAAAATTTGATATAAATACTAGTTTCAACGCAAGTCAGTCTAGGCATAGCAATGGCGCAGTTCGCCGAGCGGTATGAATACCTGGGCATAGTTGGTTTCCAAGGTCCGCGGTTCGCATCCCGCTTCTGCCGTTATTTTTGTGCTTGGATTGACGCGTTGAAAAAAATAATTTTATGTATAGTATATGTATATTTAAGTAATAATATATATATTATTTAATATTTAACTAGATATCAAAGTAAACGTGAAAAATATAAATAACATTATACGTATCTTCTTGCTTCTTACAGATTCATCAATGTAAGCATAAAATAGTAAATTGCTCTGACATCAAGAGAGCAGAAATTTTGTTTCGATATAATAATACCCCGAGCATCAACTACGCTGGGTAGGAAAATAATCTATCGAGCATTCATCAAGGGATGGCTCAGGGCGAGGGGGTGAATCCTGACAGGCGGAAGTGAAATTTTATTACAAGGAAGCTTAACTTACCCTCCACTTCTCCGACCACCCTTCACCTTGCAGATGCCTCGAGGTCCGGTTTTACCCAGATAACTTAATAAGAGAGCACATTGCTGAGAGATAAAAATCTAATACATTTTGACTTGATACATTGAACATTCCAATGAGATGACACAATACCAGAAAGTTTGTATAATAAAGATACTTAATAACGGCTTGATTATTTTTTTAAAATAATGCTTCAAAATCATGTTTTGTCTCTTGATTTTTTTTTTTAATATATAAATATTTTATGATTTATTATGGGTATTTTTTGTTTTTTGAAATGACATATGATCATCAATTTTCGTCACTCAATTTAGTTGCCACTGTCCATTACTTATCGATTTCGGAGGTCTACCTGGCAACAAATATGGATTTCTTTAACCTCCAGGTTATGAGAGGCACTTGAATACACAACAACTGGAGTATCATATTTTGGGTGATTTGTTAATCACAATTTCTAAGGTCGCTCTCGACCATTTGGTCTTACAGGATGATTCAGCCAATGACTAATAAGGCACTTAACGGAACTGCACCGGGTTATTTGACAAAACTGATCAAGCCTTCGGAGATAAGCTCGCTTGGAGAGATACTTAGATCAGCCAGAGCAAATAAAAGCACCCTGCAGCTGACGGTAGGCAGTCCTAGCACAGTCTGGCAATCGTGTTTTCAGCTACGCGGCAGCAATGGCCTAGAACTCGCTGCCAGAAAGCATAAGAGGACTTAAAGCGGAGGCATCCTTCAGAAGCAGACTCAAAATTCACCTTTTTACTCAGAGATGCAAAGAAGCGCTTTTGGTGTGACCATTCGGTCATACAAAAACCGCTTTACAAATACTGATATAATAATGATACGCAAGGAGTAACAGTTGGTAACCCATCCATGTTTTGGTCGGCGTACAATGTTATTTAACTTCGATAATCTAATAAGTACCGCGCGTATATGTGCTATTGTCATTGGTTAGTGATTTATCTATAAAAAAAAAAATAATAAAGGCTTAAATTAATAACTTATATTTTATTGAATAGAGGTAAGTTATAAAACAAATATCTGAAATAATCATACAATTATTATGTATGAATTTCAAAATTATGATATTATTACAGTAATAATATTGACAATGGAATAAGTTCAGAATATAAATTGCACCGAAATGTTAACTTATGCAAAATAAGCATTGCGCATATCTGAATTATGACAGGATGGTTAAATGTTTAATATTTGATCTCGAATATCCTATTTCAATATAAATACCATATTTCAATTCAAAAATTAGTGTTCTATATTGTATGACTAAATTCTATTTGTGCTTATTGTAAGGGTTAAGCTTTGTTATGAAGCACCTTTTTGATTAATTTATAAATTATTTGTAAGCTATAAATGTAATGGCAATATTGTATTATCAAGTTATCAAATGCGATGGTATATTTCAATCCAACATATTAGAGATGTAATAATATATTAGTCTATTTTTGAACTTTACCACAGAATAATAGTTGTAATATGAGACCCAAAAATCTATGCAAAACGTATGACGGCTATAAAAGTAATTTGAAAAATTGAGTCATATTTCAATTATAAATATCCTTGCTTATTTTATATCCACTTAAAATAACTGATTAGTTTTTATATATTACAATACTAATTACAATATTAAGAAACAATACAGGTATAGGTGAAAAAAATAATTATACGAGTATCATAGTATCTATCAGTCAATTAACCGATGGCTATAGCTAAGTCTGTGCTGACCATACCCGGTTCGATTTTCGACGGAGATTAAAAAAAATAGTTCTTAATCAATTAGTAAACTTTCTAAATACCCTCGGTTGATGTGAATTCGAACCCTTACCCATGAAATGCTACGCATAGACATTTGATTAAAACGTGTGGTAAACGAAAGTAGTCCCATTAACTCCATCTTAGTGAATACCTATTTAAATTGAATGATGCGTGTATGTCTGGTCTATCGGAATTAATAGACGTTGGCGCAACAAGATAGCCAATACAAAGATTTTAGCTACTCGTATATGCAAACGGTATGCGTGATAAAATTCACAGATGATTCTTCATCACTCTCTGTCGGTATTCTCCTGTATGTGATTACATATAAAACAGGATAAAATCTTAACGAAGTGTTACAAATATACATGCATATTAAAATATGTTATTATTATGCACGAAAGAATGTCGTAACGATCATGCCAGCTAATATATTTTCCATTAACTACACGTGCAGAATAAGCTTATCAATAATATTATTTGAATAAACTTCCCCTCTTTGTGGTACAATACAAAATTACAATTTATAATGGCTCCTATCTCGATATCGCACACTCGAACTTAAGGAAGAGAACGATAACAAGCGAGAGAAAATATTATTTATAGACGCCGAGATAAAGTTATGAATTAATCACCAGCAAAATAATTCTGTCTGTACGTTTTTAAATTCATTTTCATACGATTTATCTCGTTCAATAAACGGTTAAAATAACTTTAGATAAATGTTTGATAACGATGGATCTATCGGGGGAAAGTTTTAGGAGTTGGAATTTATTTGATACTCGGAGAGTGAAATATAACCGCGACTCAATAAAACTAGTGGGCGATGGCGGGGAAAACCGAGTCTCATATTGGAACGTGCAACACTCGGAAGTTCGAGAACATTAACGACTCGGGGGCTTCTCCTGCCTGACCGGCATGCATTAGTATTCTGCAGGGATCCTCCTCAACAAATGTTTTGCGGAGTTGTTTCATCTCCGGTCGACCTGCACGTGGATGACTGTATCGTCGCGCTCCCGGCGCGGTCGTGCGAGTTGATACCGTTAAACTTTTTATTCGTAACAATACATATACGACAATTATCATCTATTTTAGATATTTCAATAACATTATAAAATTGTACAAACGTATGTTTGGTCCACTTAGTACGTTTCACCGCTTTTATCACGACCGTTGCTGCTTTGAACTCAAATAATTAATCCTCTCACCCAATCACAACAGACACACTCGCGTCATACTTGATGAACACTCGTAATAAAGTTTGTCGACCAAAAACAGGTACTTTTCTGAATACCTTCCTAAATAATATAGTTGACCTCTTGAATGCTTCCGCTGTACCTGTTGTAAACACTCATATTTTCCCAAACCTTTGCCATTGATTGGTAAATGTTATTATTTCTTAAGTTTCACAATGCAAAAAATGATTTTCAATATTGTATAGAAGAATAAAAGAAAAATCACACTTTTTATTGTTCCTTATTAGCAGTACTACAGAAAGCGACTAATTTAAATCGGTATAAATTATATTTAAATCGTTATAAATTATATTTATCGTAAATAAAAAAATATTTATGAATAACGTCTTACAGTATTTAATGCAGTTTTTTTCTATCTGACCTTCCGTTATAATTAAATAACAAATCCTTTTAACATCAGAAATTATATTACGTTAAAATTACTCGGACGAAAAATTCTTAACCGACACCTGGTGGAATTCCACTCTGTCTAAAGTAATATTAATTTAGTTTCAAAATCAGATTAAACGGCGTGCCCAAGGTATAAATTTATGCCTAAATATTCCAGAGACGGATGTGGAAGTTCTAGGGAGGCTTTGTCGCCATATTAGGCACAGTTTGGATCAAGATTCACCTTCGTCACTGGCGGCGCTTATTGAGCTGAGAGAGGACAAGTGAGGATGAGGAACTTACGGAACAGCTTCCGACAATTATTTATCCTGTGGAAAATGTTATTGGCATTATGTTTTGATGAAATTGAAAACTTTCTGGGTCAGTTGACTCCTGATACTTGTTTTTTAACAGGACGTGTTGACTTATTCATATTTTTATAACATTCAGATCAAAAATAATAATCTACGGTTAATGTTTAAGCTGAAATAAATCTTATATTATTTACATATAAGATGATATAAGGTTTGTGATATTATGGCAGCTTCTTCTTTGTAAAGTGAAAATATGAGTCTTCGTTCCTTGTATTTGACTCCAATTTCCTTCATTACATCGAAGAGCTTCTTCCCAATCTACTTTATCAAATGCTTTTTCAATGTCCACGAAGGCAATATATGTATCTTGGTCCACTTTTATCCTCTTCTCCAAGATCACACGCAGGGATAAGATTGCTTCTCTGGTTCCCATTCTTATTCTGAATCCAAATTGATCGCTAGTGAGTTTTCAATTTTTGGTTCAATTCTATGTAGGATTATGTTGGTCAGTATTTTGGATGCACTTTACAAAGAAGAAGCTTCCATAATATCACTTGGGAATGTCCAAAAGGAATCAAAAATACGTCAAGGGGTGAGACAAGGATGCTCTCTGTCGCCTGTACTCTTCAACGTATACATACAAATGCAATTAATAACATCAGGAAGAAAATGGGCCACAGAGAGATGGTTAAAATACGTGGCCAAAAGATTGATATGATAAGGTTTGCTGACGACATTCTCTGATTGCTGAAACTGAAGATGAACTCACTGAAGCGCTGACATCCATGGAAAACATATTTAATTCCAACTACAATATGAAGGTAAACAGCACAAAAACCAAAGTCATGAGAGTAAGCCGCAATGAGCAGCAGAAAATTAACATATCAATGCTAGGAGTACCCCTAAAAGATGCAAAAGAATTTGTATACCTTGGAAGTACGATCACCTGGGATGGCAGAACAAAAAGAGAAGTCAACAGTCGCATACATCAAGCAAGGCTAGCTTTCAATAAAAAAGCCAAAATTCTTGAGTCAAAGAATATTACTTTAAGGCTCCGCAAGCAACTTGTCAAAACACTTGTTTGGAGCATCTTAATGTAGGGCTGTGAGACATGGTGCTTATCTGAAATTGATAAAAAAATACTAGAGGCCTTTGAGATGTGGTCGTACAGAAGAATTCTCGGAATTTCCTGGAGAGACCACGTCACGAACAATGAGGTTCTCAGGATAATCAAGGAAGATAGGCACCTTATAAAAACCATCTCAGAGAGGCGAGCCCGATGGATCGGTCACATCATGCGCCACGATGGTCTTCTTCACGATATTGTGGAGGGGATGGTTGAGGGTAGAAACTGTAGAGGGCGCCCTAGACGGGAGTATTTGCAGCAAGTTTTCGAGGACATGAATTTTAGCTCTTATGCTGAGCTGAAGAGGGTTGCGGAGGACCGAGAGGAATGGAGATCGAGATGCAAGATTCTGTTGCTGCAAACCAATCCACCGGATCGATACTACGAAGAAGAAGGTATGTATTGAAATTTTTTGATAAATCCAAGGGGATTAATATTTTTCCATTGCGATCTTGTTATTTTTCTTCTACTTCGTATTCATTTAATTTTCATCGAACATGAAATTAAATTAACTCTACCAAATAGACGTCATCTTCTATAAATAAAATTTTCCAAGGAAATTAATCAAATTTACATCAGAGTGTCCTTGCAATGAGTAAATCGTTCGATTTAATAATTCAGAATTCGCGTTCAAACAATAAAGTTTGGAGAAATTAATAATACCTATTCTAAATTAAATTTGTGAGTCGCAGAAATTATTCGTATCTTATAAACGAGAAATATTTGAAATTGGACAAAAATATAAGTGATTAAACATGAAAAATATCATTACATTAGTATAAAGAGATAACTATATACCTAAATAATACCACTCATGTATTAGAGTATATTTTTGTAGAAATGACATTCATATGTAACATTATCATTTAAAATTAGTATATATTTTAGATTCAAAGGGATGAGATGACATTATATTACACATCAAAATTTATTATTTATTAAAGCATATTTTTCAAAATTCTAGTGGTATTTATTTTTACCAAAAATGTTTAACGTATATTAATGAATCTTTATGGTTCATATCAAAACACGTTATTAAAATAAATTAATATATTTTAATCTAAAAATGCTATTTAATTGTAACAATACATATCTTTAAAAAATAAGTATACATATATTATTGTATAGTTTAATATATATACTCGAATTATATAGCATAATTCTCATCAGTCATAGACGATGACAATTTATATAATACAGTATTTGAAATGAGTAAATATTTCTGATTTCAGCTGATGACTGCCCTTTGATAAAATATATATTTTACAGAAACATATTAAACATTAAATAGCCGTGAAATTAATACTAAAAAACATTTTTTTCAAATTACTCTCTTAGTAAAATGAAAAATAACTGGGTAGAAAACAAAGCTTTTAAATATGATAATCATGGTACTAGCATTTCAGTATATAGTATAATATAAACTTTCTTTCAAAGGTAGTCTGGATAAAAGCAAACGCTTTCGTAAATAAATACTTAAATCAGAAAAGAAACTGAGTTTTCTTTAAGAGGGATTATGATGGATTATTTTACATCGAATATTTCATGAAATACAACTCAAAGTTTTGGACTTTTAAAAAAATGATTCTTAGAAAGTCAATTTGAAAAATATATATCTACGTATATTTAATGGGGGATATCCTTTTTATCCTTTCGCGAAGAAATATCCATAGAAAACATATGCATTGAAATATTACACAATATTGAACCCTACAATTTGGGTTTTACAATAAAACATTCAGCAACATAAATATTAAAATAAACACATGCAAAAGTAAGGATAGCGAATAAATCTGTATAAAATATATACTTACGAGTTGAAACACTTAATTATTTGTCAATATTATAATATAATAAATATATGTTTGGTTTGTCACATTTCCAATGTCATTTAATTGCTATAAAATAACATCAATATTTTAGTCATATTCTATTTACCATTAAGTAATTACCAGTTGCAACATAACATATACTATATGCATATGTTGCAACATTTTGCATAAAACAAACGATAAACAGTGATTGGACAAATCAAAAATTCGTGACGAGTTATAAATATAATTGCATAAGAAACATTTAACAAAAAGAACAAGCAAGCCTTTTAAAGAATATATAATTACAAATTTAAATGTGTAAAAATATGTATTCAATATATTTCCAAGCCGCCTTGTTGTTCTCATATAATACTGTTTGGGAAACCCTGAGTACCTTTTACTAAATGCTCTCATACCTACGAAAAGAAAACGAGTCTCGTTCTCATTTATGTGTGTGTATAAAAATGAGTAAAACGTGTTATTTGGACGCTTTGTGAAAATAAAATGGATTTTATTCAGAATAGTATGTATTTCTTATTCTATCAATAAAAAATCGACGTAATTTATAAATAAAATGTATTTCAGCCGGAATAGTTTATATGAATTTTTTTAATTTTTATTAGAATATTATTTTATTATTTCAATATTCTAATCTACTTTTATAGATCATTGACTATATTACAATATTATTATTAATTAAATATATACATATACTATACATAAAATTCTTTTTTTCAACGCGTCAATCCAAGAACAAAAATAACGGCAGAAGCGGGATGCGAACCGCGGACCTTGGAAACCAACTATGCCCAGGTATTCATACCGCTCGGCCAATTAAGGAATAGTTTAGTTTACACTAAGTGTTCAAACGAAAATTCATCGTATTCTTTAAATGAAAAACAAGAACCTGTCAAATAGTGTTGTAAAAAGTGATAAAACATACTAGATTCGTTGGGTAGTAATGCGTTTCTCTGACTTCTGAAGGTTTAAAATTAAATGTTTTTTTAAATATTTCTTTCACAAGCATATAGTAATCCATTTTATTTTGTAAGAAATAATAATGTACTAATAACTGGATATTTTAAGACATATTGAACCTATATAATGTATTTATTATAAAGATAATAAAACGATCAAAAGATCAGCTCTGCGGTGCTCCGTTTGAGTGAAGTCACTGAATGTGGTTTGGACGGCTTCTTACTGAGAAACATCTAATATTAAAGCAAAGATGAATTGCGGTTTCTGATTGATACAAGAGCCTTAATATTCAAGAGCTTCAGATATTGTAACATAAAGCATAATGAAAGGAATAACAATAAATTTTGACATAATCCCAAAGTCTTAGGAAGGATATTGAGAATATTAATAATATAATTATTTATTTTATATAAAATTATGTATTCAAGTTAAGATAAGTAAATTAATTAATTTATGTTGCGCATTATGAGATTTTACATTTTAGCATTACCATGTACACACCGTACCATGCCATATGCTCCAGTTTGAGGAGCGGATGATATGCACACGTTTAGTTGATTCTGATATGACTACTGACGCGGCGTTTGTTTTTAAGAAACGTATCAGTCATCTGGTATAATAAATTCTAACTGAATCTTGCTGTACAATAACAATAAATTTTGGATTACTTGAAAAATGATTGAAATAAACATGTTTTTAAATTAAATTTAACAGAATATACAAAACTGTATATTATTTTCAAGTTACATTACTTGTACGGTGTAAAATAAACTTACATCATCTTAAAATATATGCGAGCATGTGTTTCATGAATAGTGTTTCTTATAGAACAAGAAATGATAACTAAAAAAGAAAAAAGGACGACGAGTGATACAAAGTTGTTCATGTTCTGTTAAACAACACGTGAAACATGTGACATTACCCTCGAAAGTAATGTATGAGTATGATGCTGGAAAACTTGGCCGTAGCAAGTTTGAATATTATACACCGTTCCGAAGCAACACCTCTCCATAAAGAAAAGACACACCGAAAAAGAACATACACGACTGTTTCCATGTAGATAGAAATTTTTTCTTTCTGTTGAAATCCTTTAAGCGACTCTTTGTGCTCATTGACAATTATTTCTAAGCCTATGATTTCTAATTAAATTTAAATCTCACATAATTAATGACATAAATAGCGACGCTATCAAAATTATTATACAAATTATATTAGGTCGATACTTTTTCTTTGAATCTTCATTTTCTTACAAAAATATATTTGTGAAAATAACAGTCTCGTATATAATGAATGTCAGTTTGAATGATTAAAAAGGAAATTATTCTACACATTTTAGAAATATAATATTTAATGAAATTAAAAAAATTATCGTTTTTTTTACAGTCAAGTTACTTTAAATTACTTAAGCATCGTTGGAGTTGATACCTAGATCTTCTTCAGAAAACGTATCAATTGTTCAAATATGTCTCGTCGTCGTCATGTACACATTATGATACAGCATACTCGATCAAAATAAATGTCTTCTTTACAGAGCTTGCATTGCCTTTTACTTTTAATGAGACTGCAAATTTTGGCATCACCCAAAATGATAATGCAGCCGTATATTTGGTTTTGAGAACGGGTGATGGCGTAGAATAGTGGGTGTAAAATATTTTAAATTTAAGCCTTTTATCTCAGTGTGTGAAGAGACGAACGCGGCAATGGCTGGCATATATTTTCCGGATACCGCAATGGAACAAGAAGTATTATATTATTTACTATACAGAGATTATGGTTCTTTAGGCCCCCGAATTAACGTCTTGGAAGCCCGTTAGGAAGTAAGTATTTGATGTTCTCTGACATGGGATGAAGTGAAAACCACGGCGATGCTTCTGGTAATGAGCAGATTTATAATGATGATGTTGATATATTCCAGCTAGCGTGTGAATGTGGTAGAATATGAAATATAATGATTTATTTTATCCCTTCGCCTAGGATGTAGATGAATGCAGAGAGGCGCACAAAGGTGAGCGACATTATTGAATGGCGCTCGGAGCAGACTGCCACTGGCGGCGCACTCCGTCCCCGGGGAAATATGCGGAGGAGCAGCGACTCACAGACAACAAAATTGAGCAAACTACTTCGCAACTCGTGTACTCATATAATGTTTATTTTAATAATTTTTCTATTTCACTTTTACACCTCAATGTATTATTATAGTATTTAATTTTTTTATATATTCTTTGCATTAATTTTGAGATTAATTTCAAGTATTAAATAGTTATCATTCATGAGAATTACTTTTTCCATATTTTAAATATGAAGCGGCAAACTAATCAAACGATCTCATTAAAAATGATGATTAAAAACACTTAAACACAAAGGTAGACGTCTCTTCAAGTTCCTAAGCTATCGCTTATCGGAAAATGTATATTGACAGGTGAAATTCAGGAATCTAGGATGACGAGATAAAAAATATAAAAAGAAAGCTGATATAACTATCGTGTACGATTTGAAGTACTACAGCTATGAAGCGGCTAAAAATCTCAGTCAATTTTTTAATAAAAGGACTTATATATATATAGATACGTTATTTGAAAAAAAAACATTTGTCTAATTTAGTCAGTTAAAAATGTGCTACGAGTTTTAAAATTACGTTGTGTATGTTTGTAAAAGTTGGTCTATTCCAGAAAAGATTTAGCAGAATTGTGGGATATCGAGTTGGGTAAGATTATTCCAAATATATTATATACTTATACGTCTACGTCTACGTTTACTTAAAATAACGTTGGATAGAAAATGGGTACAACACTCTACTCTACTAAATATATTAAAACACAATGCATTTGTTGTCATTATGTTATATAAACGTAAATAAATATGTAACAAATCTGTGCAATATATTTTATGGTCTCACGAGTTATGAATGAGGATATGTTGTAAGAACTCGCGCCGTAAATTTAGTATATTTAAGAATAATATTTTTTAGAAGCTAAAGTAGAATAAACGGTAAAATAAGTAAAAATAATATATAAAATAAGAAGTAACCTGCAAATAAAGATTTTTAGGGGCTTCTATAAGTTTGTCAAAATAACTCGCAATGTTATTTTAAGTTAATAATTGGTTTTAGAAACTTGTAACATTGTTCGATTTGCGTATTAAGAATAAAATTCAGTAGAAACCGGCTTTGTGTTTATTGAATCGAATTTCACCGCAATGCTGGTGAATGGAGAATAAAATATCAAGAGTAATAAAAGTCTTAAAATACTTTTTAATTCCTACGCGGTGAATTTCAATACTTTTTTTTGTGGAGTATGAAAAGCTTATTTCGGTATAATACTATTTATAGTAGACCAAGCAGATACTTAAATGTGTTTTGGAACGTTTTATTCATTTTACTGCAGCCAATTTTCACATGTTTTTATAAATGATGTTTTTTAATTTATATCGTATTGAACAATATTTTGAAACAAGATAATTAATAATTAATGAATATCGATGATCTACGAAAAAAATACTTACCTAATATAATATAATACATACTGATTTGCGGCTTAAGAATAAGAAGAGTCATTCTAAATGAACATAACATACAAAATACAGTTAAATTTCATGCTAGACCTCAGCTATGACAGATAAAATGAAACAAAGAAAGCTACGATATTATACTTTGTCATTGGTTCGTTTCGTTCGTTTTTTTAATTCGATGGGCGTAGCATTCGAGTGCTGGGATTATCAGATAACCGAACTTATTATAGTAGGATGTTTTGCTTTAATTCAAATTTACAACTCTGATAATTAATAATACATTATAATGGCAACAAAAATATATGTATTTATTATTAGATATATTAAAAATCTACTAAAATAACTTAAATTCACACATAAATAGTAGTATTATTAATTTTAATTAATTGAAACTGACAGTCTCGTAATGAGCTTTGATTTGCTTGATATTTATGTTACATGGCAGTCATTATATTGCTGCTAGTAGTTTGTGCTGAATATTTAATTTTGATCTGGACGAGTACATCTAGGAAATTTAAATAGTCTAAGTATTATAACGAGGGGCCATGATGATGAATCATCACGTATGTGAATGATCGTCTTAAATAATTGGAAGAGTATTAACGAAATAATTAATGAACAATACATAAAAAATGAAAAATATCTGTTCGTCTCTCATTAGCATTATAGGCTGGAGCTGGTCATCCCCTCAGGTAATCTCGACCGTTACTCGCGATACTTGAGCCCAGCTCTAGGAAGCTCAGCCCATCTGGGCTAATACCGTATTATACACTTGTCGAGAGCCCTGTTGCTTAATTCTCGTGTTAAAATAGGAAATTTCTAAACAATTTCCATTTGCCAGTTTTACGCTGGGTACGGGGAACGATTGGCAAAATATAATAACGGTATTCTGCGATACTAAATAATGAAGGCAGGGGATTCGGGTTGGATTACTTATCTTTTCACCACTTTATACTAACGTTTCAGGCATTTAAGCCTTTTTCCAATCGTAAAGGTATACCTGAATTTTGAATGAATATGAATATAATTGAATAATTTACATATATTTTTATACATTTAAAAAATATGTAATGGAAAAGAAGTATAAAAATGAAAAAAAAGTAATAAAGTAAAAAGTAATAAATGTGTCGCACATATCATTGTTATCCCAATGAATTCGTAAACGAGTCACATGTACACTTAATATATTTACATTATATTGGAAAGAAAAATTGATGAAATTCCAAAGTGATTCTTAATTATTTTTTTACAGCAACCAGCGCTTGCATAGATATGATATAAAAGGGCAATTATATAGCTTATAGATGCAGAATATATTTTAAAAACGAGCCGCTCTTTAGGGTCAAAATAATACACGCCTCGGAACCGTCGTGTTAGTTATCTGATCTCCTTAAAAAATTCCGATCAACAAAGCTGTAAAAATATGCTCTTTAGTTATCAAGATTCTGCCCTGGATATCGACGTGAATCATATTTGTTCCCAGGGAAGCTTCGCGTGCAAAAATCTTTTGGAACAAAGCTTGGAGAACGGCAATTGACGGAACTGTGTGGCGTTAGTATTATTATGTATTTTGTGGTAGCATATTATCAGATATTAAGGTTATATGGGTAAATAAATACTATAGATTAATTGAACTTATTAACTTGTGTACTCGTATATACTATTCGCATTAAACTATTAAGAAACTACAATGTCCCGATGGCCTCGTCAGTTGGTCCTCAAAATTAGTATAAAGTAAATAAATAAAAAAACTGACAATAATAAAGTACGTACAAGCTAGACCGTCGCGTCGCTTGTTAGGCAGTGTTCCGTTGCCTCGCCTTCCTGGCGCTAGCTTCAGCCCCGTCGCCGGCAGCAAAAAGCAATTATTGTAGCTCGCGGCTCTCCTTCACTTGCGGCGGAATAAATTTTAAATAACGCATACATTGTAGGGCATACATTCCTCTGTCACGCTTCGCTTTTCCACTCCAGTCGAGGCGTAGAGCGCTACCTGCAATAATGGTGGCCGCACACACAACACACGACACAGGCTGCGAGGAATAGGGTGACAACATCTACCTCAACTATAGATTTATTGTCAATTTTGATTCGGTAAGATATACCAAGCGGAAAATTGAGCAATTATCTAATAACCAAAATCAGCATATAAAGTTAGGTTCAGAAAAAACTACCCCATAGGCTTTATAGAGTTATATTTTTCTTTTCATGTGTGGCGTATAAGGTCGCCACAAATTGCTGGCACTTAGTTAAGTAACTTGTCATTCTAAAAGCAATCATGATATCAGAAGCCCGGAGACTTGAAGAGATAACAGTTGTTGTATAATAAACATAATTTGAGTGATTTGAGAGTGGATGAAAATAACAACGCATAGTCCATTTGGTCTTAAGAGGCGAATCAACCCCCCAAGCTTTGATTAAAATAATGTTCAATATGATAGGAATAAGATGAAAGAGAAGAAACACAAAAATAAAAACTTTAGTGTGAAGGGTTTTTTTAAACCTGTAAAACCCAGTACGCTTACACGACTTTTGAAAGTACTTTACAAAGAAAGAAGATAGAATTATATTAGAGTACGGTTTTATCGTATAAACCAAGCAAATTTGAAGGAATGATGATTTAATATGTAAATGCCCGTTTGGTCTTAATGGACCCTAAGAGAACTAAATTATATAATGTCAGGAGAGGCTTGTGTGAGAACAATACATTATCTAAGACAAAAAACGAATATGTTTGATTGGCAATATTGCTGTGTGCTTCAAATAATATAGTGATATTTTATTCGCACGAATGAATGAAATTAATAATTTTTCTAACAATTGGCAACTCGACATGTATTCAATTAACTCAAGGCTTACAGAAATTTCAAAAACGGTAGCTCAAGCTTTTGAAAATTAAAATGCATCTTAATGAATGTAAATGTTAAGTGTACAATATTTCCACTTTAATTTATACTAAAAGGAACTTTAGTTACCAAATGATATCCTTGTAGACATTTAAACATATTTCGAACCTGTATAGATTTAAAAATTAAACCATGAACATTATTTTTGCTCTTAAACTATGAATCCTAAGCATACTCGTAAGTGATTGAGTGAAAAATTTGTCAGTTACCCGCTTTGAGATGGTCATACTAGTCGGGAACATCTCCGTGAGATGGGGTGGGACATATTTACCAGCATGTCGATGCTGAAACATACATAGATAAATGTACAGGCGAGTATATAGGTGAGAACGGATTTTCTTTGTAAAGCCATGCGCCATGTTCGACAACGGGCTGCGAAAAATTTTGGGCATATTTATGAATAAATTTTATGTCTCCGAGAGCTTAGGTACTAATGTGGATATACATGTTACCTTATCATAAAAGACGTAGCACAACTTCAGCATAATAAAAAATACTGAATTATTTTGAACAACGTAATCGAAACGAATTAAAATATTGTCGTAAAATATGTAAAGCTGAAATGATTATTAATTTCCCTAGATTCCAGATGGATTATTATCTAAAATCATATAGAAAATTGTATCATTGCAGTTACGATATATGTTCTTCATTTTATGTTCTTCCATTTTGATAATAATGAAGATTTAAAAAGCCTAATTTAACACGATGGTGTAGTACTAAATCTTGATTCAATAGAAAAATAATATACTATCAGCCAATAAATTAGCTGAAACGTAAAGAAATATACATACTATATGAAGGATTTGACACGTGAGAAATTAGAGGTTACATTTTTTTTTGTTATTTAAAAAAAAATTCAATCGATTCTTAAAAAAAATAATGTATTAGTATTTGTAATAATGTAAGTCATATATTTTGCAGCATTATGAAGTTATCAAATATATATTTTTTGTTTTAAAGATTATTGAAAAACATCGAAAGATATATTTGCTGGTGGATTTGATACGTTTTGCCGTAAGCTGGTTATGTGCCTAGCCCGGTGATGTGCTGTGACTACAGTGCAGGCTATAGAAGG
Source organism: Glossosoma conforme (assembly GCA_022606575.1). Lineage (NCBI taxonomy): Eukaryota > Metazoa > Arthropoda > Insecta > Trichoptera > Glossosomatidae > Glossosoma > Glossosoma conforme. The sequence continues at coordinate 1,472,278 of JAGTXR010000092.1, forward strand.
TATCCTTTATGCTGAGACTCATCCACAGAATATTGTTAGCTGCGCACAAGTACTTGTACGTGCCACGGATTTATAGAAAACTTACTCTTTTATCCTTTATTGCCGAAGAAAGGTGAGCTGGAAATGGGAACACTTTAGGAGGAGCGTGTTCAGAATGATAGAAAAGCTCTCACTACAAGAAAATACCAATAATCCATTCACAATGAATACTTTTTAATAACATGTCTCTATTCACGTGTTAAATATTTTTTTCATCAAAAAATATGTATCCATTCGATTAGTATTGAATTATCAATACTGATCGAATTATACATTTTTATTGCATTTTACGAGTACACTAAAAAGAAGTAAAATTTTTGATAAGACTTTTGTGTGATCTAATTCTGTTTTATTTTATTTCTTCATTCCATTTCCTTTTAATCAAGTAGATAATTTATTTACCTTAAATATTAGACGCCATTGAATAAAAATCCACATACTTCTTATTTTAAATCCTTAGAACTGATTGTTCCTGTTTCTCTAAGAACATTAAGCAATCATACCATATTTTGTGGTCGGCCTGGTGTGTTTTTGTTTTGGAGTGCCATTAACCTCTCCTCCCCGATGATGTCTATCGACTACACATTGCTTGTAATAACTTAAATATCTCTGTAAATATAATAGACACAGGGTTCAGATTTTAGGTATTCCTCCTTAATACATTTACGTATTGAAAAAAAAAATATTTATAATAATAGGCACTCATCGGGAGCAGGAAATATTTTTCTAAACTCCGGAATAAATTCACCACTACAATCAAGACGCGTCAACTGTTATGAATCATTGCACCTGCCGGAAGTGTGTGCGAAATTAAATTAAAAAATACCCAGAGGAGGCGGCATCTATACTCCTCACTCTCGCTGACGTACTAATATGAGTGAGCGAGACGGGAAACCTCAGTTAGTTGCCTAGTTCGAAATGATATCGGCTCATCCATATGTCGACAGGCCAAGTAATGTTAGTATCTCTCGGAAGTTCAAGCGCGAAGGTGCGTCTGGCTGTTTGAGGTCTTCGTCTGATGTTTTTCATGTTTTTAGCTATTAAATGTCAATTATTACTGCTTATTGACATCAACTATTGTAAAATTAAGCGATATCTTTGAATATTTTCATTTTTTCGAATTTCTACTCATTTTATTCACTTTAAATCAGAATGTGTAATGAGTTGACACCATCGGAACGCGCGGAAGTTTTTAGCATCGTAAGGCGAGGGTTAAAGCTGTCGTGCTATTGACATGTTTGCTTCAAAAACGATGTATTTATATTTCCTATCACACGACATCTTCCGTTTTACGAGTACTCCAGATTTTAGTGTTTCTAATACGGTCTTGCAACTTTTTTCTGATTATGTTTTGGAGATTTTTCATTTCGATAGTGCTTTATATTTGTTCTGGTTTGAATAGCCTAGGGTTTTGAATAGCCAAGGTATTGCTCTAATGCACATTTTATAGATATTAACCATACTTAACTGTCTTTACTTTACTATTAATTTTTTTGTGTTTGTTTTCCCATATGGTATTTCTAAGGCGCCATGAAATCGCGGTTACATGGTTAATTTATTACAGCGTTATTTTCAACAGATCCTATTATATTGAAATAAACTCCAACTCCAAACTCCAAATCAGTTATGTGGATTCTTTGAGATTGTGAGGGATTTTGTTTAATAATTTGTTTTAATAATTAAACAATAAGTCTGTGCTACGAGTATTTTATTTTTGTTTGCAAACATTTATTTATGAAAACAATGCCCGATACACCTGAAAATGATGAAAAAGACTAAGAATGAAGAAAATATTTCATCGCAGTGTAAAGTTGTGTTAAAAGGCCTCATTTTTCTTTTTTTATCATCTTGTGAAGCTTTATGAAGACCATGAATCCCAAATGCCCCAGGGGAAATCTTACACTGTTATTCATCCATCAGAGCTATTCTTAAAATGGTCATGTTTTGCTATTTGAAGTAGATTTTCAGCAGATGCTTTTAATTATTAGTGTTTTTATTACTTCCTCATTATTTATACAATGTAGATAAAATTCAATGCAAAATAAAATGTACACATATTATTTAAATGAAATATATTTAATACTTAATACAAAAAAAGAAAATCTTGTGTTTTATTTTGTTTAACATTTTGACTTTTTTTTCATCATCACTCGAAAAATTCGTAAATAAAGCAATTTTTATCGTCTACAAAAATCTTCTTGAAAATTAACGAAATTGAAATTACTATAATATATTGTCAATGAAATATAATAAAAAAAGGTACTCGTTTTCATCAAGACATCAATCATCAAGGTCAAAATCTTTTTTTTGGTAAATTAATGTCGTAGATATGAAACTAGAAGCTTTAAGAAAGAGAAAATAAATCACTTAAGTTTAATTTATTTAATTAGTTTTTGATGTACTCAAATTGGCACTTAGTTAGTAGTAGGTTAGTGGAATCTAAATTGATAAAATAATTTTCATACTTAAAGCATATTGATCACAAATATAAATAAATATAATAACATACGGTATCTACTATAAACAGATAACCAATCTCAGGTGTTAATGATCACTTCGTATCTTGTAATAAGCTACGCATTAACATTAAGGATTTAATTAAGGGTTTAGTGACTATTCACATTATATTAATAAGATTTAATTATAATAAAAAAGGTAAAAATCCTTTATCGTTTACTACATTGACAATATTTGAATTATTCATTATTTTATCTACTCGAATGAATTACGAAAAAAAAATTAAAAAAGATTTTATATTATTATTTTATACTTATAATTTGTACACTCTTAAGAGAAATGATGATATCTGATGACTCGTGGGTAATACTCGTAATGAGACTCAATCTTAAACCCGATTAGATTTTTTTTCCAAATTAGTTTAATATCTGGAACACAAAGTCACTGCACAGCCGCACCAAGTTATGTCACTATGTATATTTTTTTGCATGATATCTCAGCTATCGAAAGTTCACCTAGATAATAAATGGTTCCCCAAAGGGCAAAGCCAGGGAATTTGAGAGACGGGTGCTGTAGTAAACGAGGAAATTTTTGGGAGAAACGTTAATGAGAATTTTCAAAGAGTTCGGATGATTTGCCGGACTTTCCCGAGGCCTGGACCGTTTGTCCTAAGAGATAACTCAACCCAACATAATGATACGCAGTAAGCTACAGGCGATTACCCTTCCAAGTTTGATCCAAGTCCAATGATGCTTAAGCTACAGTGACCTAACGACAATCGCTTACAATACGTTTTTGGCTATTACGTTTTGTGCTTGTAATATTTAAATAGAAGAGAAATGAATGCATTAATTAAACGTCTGTCCACTTTCTCAAAAGAAAGATAAAAGATATTCGAATATTGGCTAACTTAGAAAAACTGTAAAATGAAGAATGAAAAACATTATATAAACTCAAGCACGGAGGTTGTTTAATTAAAAAATCTTATTTACGATGTTACCTTTATGATCATATATTACATCTTGACGGTGATAGGAAAGCTGAGGAAAGTAGTCAGAAGCTGTTAGAAATCTCATTGCCAGGGTCTAAGCTCTTGATTAAATTCAACAGGGGTGTGAAGCAAAGACGTTTGAAAGCTTCTTATTCCCGGACAGCCTGAGCGAGAGTTCTTGCATTATTTACCTTGCCAAACTTCAAAACGGAAAGCTTTATTTGAACGCGGTGTTTTTGAATAAATAAATAAATTGAAATATTTAAACATTTACATAATGCAATATTATGGTTATGTGAAGTATCTATTTTAAATTGCTAATGACATTTTAATTGCGTTTTTAAGGTCGACTAGATGCATTTAAGTTGATTATAATAAATTATATACAATATAAGATGAATTCTACTTCTCAGTAACGTTTAATATAATATATTCTTGTTATTTTATAACTATAATTACAATTGGCAAAAAAAAAAAACTATTCAAAGCAACACTACTTTTATATATTTCATGGTGTTATTCACGATCCTAGAATTCTTGAGTACTTTTTGCTTTAAGTTAAAGATAGATATAGCCGTGGTCGTATTATTTCATTGTTTTCTATTTCATAATTTTGTTTACCGTACATATAGTCTTATTTTTTTAATAAACAAAAAAATACTTTTTTATTATATAACATTAGAAGTTATAAATACGTCGTTGAATTAAAACGTAAATACGAGTTTGTTATTTTCACAAAATGTATTGTTTAATTTATGTCGATTTTGACAGTAGCAAAGCTAAGCGAGCTGAGCGTGCAAGCCGCAACTAATGGCCCAGAGGGAATCGGTGAATTATCAGCCAGGCTCGGTGGGGAGTAGAATCGCCTCTGCCCGGTCGCTCTTATATGTTTAGGTATGCTTCGTCAGTCTTCCACATCCGATGGATACCGCGCGACGCCGTTACTCCCCTAATCTGTCATGTCGGCTGACCGAGCAATGGGTTGAGAGTTGAGACTACGGAGACCACTACGGTTAAGCGATTCTCCGATGATGAGGTCAACGAAACGGTGCAATCGAAAGATAAAAGTTTCGGGTCTTGCGAATGCGTGACCGGAATGCTTAGACATACAAAAATCAACTGAAATAATAAACTACTATATGATCTAATAAAAAAAATGGTAATTTGTAACGAATATTATTTTATGGTGAATTTAAAGATGTTTATATTTTTTTAATGGACTTAGAATACATTTCAATATAATATTTTTTATTTTTCATTTTATTTTCTCCGATTTATTAATAAATCGGAGAAAAATCAATCCCCTCATTTGCCGTTTGAGAGCACAGTGCGCCGCAGAGAAATATCACATAAGGAAATTTATTTTATCAGTTTATGGATATTAATAAATAAATTAAATCATTCAATATTATTTTATCACAAAGGGGAAAAAAGTCAGTAAGTCTCATACCAGATGTCCTTTAATGATTGAATATTTATTTTTTAATAAAAATCTCATAACTTGATAAGAAAATATTATTTTTCTTTTTAGATGTACAAATAAAACACAATACAACAACAGGTATGTAATAATTTTTAATTGTGATTGAAAAACATGTAATTATTCAGTGCAATACATCAATTTCGGTATAAATATTTAATTATTTGGATTTTTTCGATCGATATTTCTTGGTGGAATTCCATTTGTCAGATATAAAATAAAAGATTCTTTAGAATTTATTCCACATATATTTTTTTTTGAAAATGAAAAATGAAAAACTTGAAAATGGCCATCCGACCTGGCTGAAACATGTAGTCAAAAAAAAAATAATATATGTGGAATAAATTCTAAAGAATCTTTTATTTTATCTTCTTCGTAGTATCAATCCGGTGGATTGGTTTGCAGCAACAGAATCTTGCATCTCGATCTCCATTCCTCTCGGTCCTCCGCAACCCTTTTCAGCTCAGCATAAGCGCTACAATTCATATCCTCGAATACTTGCTGCAAATACTCCCGTCTAGGGCGCCCTCTACAGTTTTTACCCTCAAACATCCCCTCCACAATATCGTGAAGGAGACCACCGTGGCGCATGATGTGACCAATCCATCGGGCTCGCCTCTCTGAGATGGTTTTTTATTTTATATCTGATAAATATTTAGTTGGTAGTTAATTTGATAAGTTGGAAGTTTCCATATATTTATGAATTATTACAAATTAAACGCATATAAACATTTTGGTGAGTATTTTTTTTTCGTTTTTATGATAATTTATTAATAAAGTCAAGCGTGTAGACTTTAAGCCGATAAAATTCTCTCACGGAGATTTAAACGCGTTCACTTAAAATTAATGTGTATAAAACATATAGAAATTCTATTAAATGTTGAAATTGTGTGTCTTTTGAGTGAGAATAAAATGACTTTTTAAACAGAAAATATCAAGTAGTGAGCAGAACTTAGGGCTCGGTAAATGGGAAACGAGGTATCGGTTAGAATTAGATGGACTGACGTAATCATGGCCATAGCTAAAAACGGTCGTATGTACAAGGTAGAAGATCAATATGTGGAGACTTTGCTGAGCAGTAAAAGGACACGAGCTGATGATACTCGTAAAAGTGATTATGTAGGTTACAAATTTAATTAAATACAGAAACAATTAATATTGTGGCTTTTGGGTGTAGCCGTGTGTGGCGAATTTCTTCTCTCTGATATTTCGACCGCCATTGCAGGGGTCTTCTTCAGGGTTCATGATTTTAATTGACTCAGAAGTCATCAACCCTGAAGAAGACACCTGCAATGGTGGTCGAAATATCGGAGAGAAGAAATTAGCCACACACGGCTAAACCCAAAAGCCACACTATCAAATCTGGCCGTGAAAACCTAAAAAGTTATTTAAACAATTAATGATCAATTACAAATTATCATTATATTGCTGGTTTAGAGATACCGTTACTTCGTCAGCGCTATGAACCATTCAGTTCAAGACCCGACTGCACAACTCCTTATTTAATTTCGACTTAAGTTTGTTTTTTTAAGTGGTTGGTAAGTTTATGAGCGCTTTTCTTCAAGTAACTTGGTTTTGTGTAAAATAATGGAGTGCTAACAAAACTTTTGATGAAGAAAAATCTTTGCATTTTACTGAAAACTCACAATCAATTTATTTTAGCCAATACTTATTCAAAGTAGTAAGAAAATATTTAAATTATAACGTTTATAATATATTTATTTACGATAAGAAAACGATGCTAAGTACAATGCTCGTAACAATTGTGGTTGTCAATTAAGTAAAAGTAAGCTTACAAAAAAAAAAAAAATTGTGGCTAGTGATAAAGAACTGAATATTTATATTTACTTGATGCCGTTGATGTTAAAGAAGAAGCTATCGATAATACATCAAAGTTTAATTTATGTAATTTTATATCTCTTTAATACAAACCAAAATATAAAATTTAAATAAAATGAGCCAAAAGAATATTGTGTTCATATTTTTAAATTTTATTTTCACTTTCTCATTGCCTTCGTACGTGACGGACTCATTTTATTAGTCAAATTGCAGAGAGAACAAAAAAATGTACAGAAAAGAAGGTATTTCGCCAATAGGAAATTCCAAGAAATAAGAAAAACGGCGAGGGAAAGATCCTCACATCCAAAGGGGAGCTTAAATAATATTACCTTCATTTTCTGTTACTTTCATCAGCAGTTAAAATTTCTCTCGTCGACGACAGTATGACTTGCGAAAGTATAAAACAGTGGTGGAGGACTGGTGCTCGGCAGTCCGCGATAATCCCTAATGCCAGGGACCTCTTGAGGAATTCCCTTAGCACTTCTGAGCCCCGGATTAGCGACAACAAATCTCAAATAAATGACGTCCCGGTACATTGTACGTTTATGCCGCAAAAGAGTTTACGTCACTAGACAGTTACATTACAGTAATTATTGCTGAAAGAAGCTAAAATAACAACGAAAAGATTTGGGTTTTAATGTAAAAAAAAAAAAATTGGTTATCACAAAGTTACAGACACATAAGAGATTTTACTAAAAAAAATATTTGATGTCTGAAAAAGATATTTATGTCTAATAATATTATTTAAACGTATTTTTATGTGTTTGCACTGGTTTAGTAAACATGTAATGAGATGTTTTATTTTTAACATGCTGCCAACAGTACGCTGTAATTGCAGTTCTCATTATATTAGTGAAGCTAAGCAACATTGGACGCGGATCAAAGCTTCCATAGGTTGGGTTGAAGCGGCCCAAACAGGCCTCGGGATCGTTGAGTTAATCATGCAATCTCCTTGAAATTCCAATTTACAAATCTTTTAAAACATGCTTCGGATACTAAACTTGCCGTATAATCAAGTACCCGAGCTACTGCCCCGGAGGTAGTCAAGACCATATATATGTTCCCAGTTGGAACCTCTAGTGCAGAAGTGACTTATGACGAGGTATGGTCGAGGGCAACTGATATAATTGAGTGGCGGCACTGACCACGTGTTCTACATTATTAAAAATAATGGGTAGAAAAAATACACAGGAGAGGACCAGTTGAGCGTTTACGTCCACCACGGTTTCCATGTGTTTACTGGAACTTATATGGGATACGGTGAGATTGTAGTGCTTCTTTATATATATATCTGTCTTTAATAATGATATCAATAATTATTATAATACTTAATTCAATATAAATATATATATATATATTTAATTATCCCGGGAAGCGACCAGAAGAAAAGCACTTAGTCTTTATAAATACTGTGGTTATCAATCAAAAACAGCACGTGGCTTACGCACAAGTTCAGGTACCCGAATAAATAAATATTGTACGGCATAAAAATAAGTTTAACTCTGTTAACCTGAATTGACGAAAAATTTTCCTCCAAGAATGATTCCAACATTTAGGTTCGCAAATATTGAGGTTTAAACTAATAATTAAAACAGATATCAGGAGGATCTCTTGGAAATATTTTTGAGGCTTAATATATATACAATTACTCCTGCCGCATTTGCTCTCCTCTTAACACACTCGTGTTATACTATACGAGTTCTGGGTACGAGAGAGATGTCTATATTTATCTTACGATTTTCATTTTTGTGTCAAACTGAGCTCTGAAGACGTTTTTTTCTGGAAAGTCTCTTAAATTTTTGTGTTTCTTTATTAAAACGGTAGATGGAAACTTTCTACCTACTTAAATAATAAAATATTGCATCCGGACGTAAGTTATGGGGGCGTAAACATGGCGACAGAAAATTTATGCAAGTATATTATCACAAATAATTCAACTTGAAAAATATAAATTGTCGAGCTCTTATATTCCAATGGACTAATAAATTTAAGCTTAACTTTGAAATTTACCAATTAATCATTAAATTACAGAATCGGCCTCATTTTAATTACAAAAAAATGTATGCTATAAATATAAGATTAAGCTATTTTTATAAATAAAGGCGTTTTATATATTTTAAAATAATATTACAAAAAAAACGCTTTTTGATTAATAATATGATTTGATATTATAAGTATCATAATTCCAATTGTTATAAATGGAAATGATTGTCTTTGTTCATTTTTCATATACGCGGAAAAATAATGAGATAATAATATAATATACAAAAAAATTAAGATATAAACCATTTGTTGCATTATTTCATATATGTATTCTGTTTTTACACCTCACAACATGCGAGTGATAAACTAAACTGACAACATAAAATACAAAAAAACCGAATCATTTTTATCAAACGGTTTTCTTGAAAAATGTTATGGCTCGATAAAATGAGAACAATGTCGTTTAGGGGTTTTTATTGCTAACCTAAAGAGCTCTCAGAAAGGAAAATGCTACAGGATGTACTATCCTTTTATAGAAGATTTAATTTTTTTTTTAAAAAACAGTCCATGTAATGATCGATTAATAGTTTTAATTTAAATTTGTTTCAGAAAAATAAGAAATTATATCATAATTGTAACAAAAATTACGTATGAGTAAAAATACAACAAAGAATAAATGAAAAATGCTCGGTGTGAAAAGTGTGAAAATTTTATTTTAATTATATTTGTCGTCATAAGAGTTTAATTACTGCAGTTGAACATATATTGTTGAACAATAGCTATAGAAAATTACTTTTTCTAGTTCCAAGTAAGAAAGTATTTTTTTTGCTTGTAAGTCTTTTTGGCCGTGTGAGTGTGCTACTCGTGGCTGACGCCCGTCAGTTGTTCCCTTAGGCCTTTTTTCCTGGATGTCACGCTCGCTTTCTTCGCCTAATTGTTCCGGATATGCGGGTCCCTGCTTTCACCTAATTCCGGTCTGGTCTGTCCTGACTACCGAACTCTCGAATCTAATGTTTTAATTGAAATCGAACGCTGTCATTTTTTCTGTTGTTAAATTATGCTATTTGTATATTTAAACAACATAAATACGATAAAAAAGTGATATTGCGTTTTTTAAAAACATAGATAACTCTAAAATAAAGTAAAGTAGGTCTTAAATAGTCCCTGCTGGCGACTTATATTACACTTACCGATTTTCACACCATGTTAATGAGTGGATGTGATATTATATCAATGCTTTTATTGAATTATTCATTTTCTCTGCATCGTCAAATGAAATAGTGATGTGTAATATTTCCCTTAAATTAATAAATTTATTTTTAATTTCATGCCATAATAGTATTAAAATACCTCCGTTTAAAATTCTTGTTCGGTCAATGTCAGAAAGTTTTTTTACTGCTGCTAACGAGAATTTTTAAATATATATAAATTGATTCAGTGTGTATTAGTTGTGTGCATTCTATAATACATACAAAATACAAATATATAAAAAAAATATAAAGAGCTAAATCTTTGTAACAGTAAAATACATCCTCAAAACGATCTAAATGCTTTCACTAGTCAGCTAAGATATTATCATATATTTTCTAGAAAAAACCTTTAATCCACCAAATCTCTGTAAGTCTTTGACATCACACAAATACGCACACACACGTATGTGAGGATTCTTACAGTGATTCGTGAAGTCACACGGAGGGCGGAAATATTCCGTGGAAGGATCCTCGCCTCGCCCCAGCCAGGCAGGAGGTGGGCGTATTAAGCTCCCGCTCATTCAGGCGGAAAGGAAAATCGAATCTGTCTGAGGGCCCTGGGGAGGCCTTGCTGGGCTGCAGCAATAGACAAGAAGACGACAAGCAATACAACACATTACAACTATGGTGAAATTTATATTAAATTGTCATCGTTAAATGTGCGAGCGGAATTTGTTAAGGACACATTCAATTGATTTTTTAGAAATTAAATAACAATTGTAATTCTTCTCCTTTACTTTTATGCCCCTCTTTAGAATAAGTAGCTAGAATTAACAACCATGATGTTGCCATATGGCATGTTCTTTGAGTGTCAGAATTGATATCTGCATCCGAAGTTCTGCTGAGTACATTATATTTATGGCTCATAATATAGTTCATAACAGTCATGGTAGAAACATTATTAGGCATATTTAATTCAGTTTTATTTTTTAATATTATAGTGTTATTATATCAATGCTCCCAAAGCATTCACCACTTCACACATCACTCAAAGCATGAGTAAATTAGTTGTGTTTTTTAAATTGATAAATTGTTTGATTGTATGATTATTAGAAAAAATCTATATATTATACTGAGCTAGTTACTAATGTTTTGCGTACTTTAGCTTATTAATTATATCAATGCTGTATCAAGGATATAAAAAGAATAAAACAAATAATTGAACTGATTTGTGTTGTATTGTTTGTCTTAATATATTGCGTTTAAACATAGTAACAAATTAATATATGAAATTAATTTTATTTTGAAATCATCAATAACGGCTCATCTGACAACTTCCGGGAGTGTTATTGAAACGTTATAATTTGTTCTTTCGTTAGTAATATTATTCAAGTATATTGTTCAGTACAACGATAATATATCACGTTGATTAATTCAGCATATTCTTTTACTTAAAAACGACCAAAAATACACGTAATATTATGTTGTACACAATAAACTTCCAACTTATAATTTATAATGCACTTTACAACCAGCAACAAAAGTGTACTGTTATGGTGATTTTCAATACATCACAGAAGAAAGAAGCATTATTGAAGGAGGACATTAGTTGGATGGAATATCGGATAATCTGTTGCATACCACTTTCTTAAAAATCAGATTAACAAATCACCTAAAATATGCTTCAGATACTAGATTTGTTTCAGCTCAAATTTCACCGGACTTTTGTAACGCCTCCATCAGTATCATCAATTAATTATATTTTTACTTAGAATTGTATAGCTTCCCCTCTACTTTTGGATTATCCACCAAAATATTTTTTTCTAAAATTATCTAGAATTCTTACTTAAGTGCATTTTGATATAAATGTTTATTGTTTTTTAATGGCCTCTGTAATTATAAATATTATTTTGTTGTGACATCAATGAATTCCCTTATACAAACATTAATGATTTCCTAAACCACATATACCCATCACACAATTCGTATCCACCTCTCACTTACTATTTTGCTTTATATAGAGCCAGCAAAAATTTAACTAATTGACTTGAAAATGGCCATCCGACCTGGCTGAAACATGTCGTCAAAAAAAAACTGTGGAATAAATTCTAAACAATCTTTTATTTTATATCTGATACTAGATTTGTTGTTTCATCGAACCCCAGGAGTTCGTCGGGAACCATAAATGATCCAAATTGGATCTTTGGGTGCAAATATATCTTGGCACAAGGCATAGACAATGGCAACTAAAAGCTACTGAGTAGCGGAAATTCGTGGTGACTAAATATGGAACGGATACAGGAAGAAAATCTATTTGGTTTCTCTATTAATTTCGTTGTTTTTTTATAATAAGATCCGTAAGAATTGGATAGTTCCACGTTCGAATAGCAGACGGTGGACCCTTGCCCATGTGCCATTTATGCATATTGCATATTCAATACGCAGCTCACTTCAATCGCAATGTCCATCGCAGGAACAGATGCCACCAGGTCCCTAGGCCCCCGTTTCCGGTCCAGTCGCCGCCATATTTTGGCAGCATTTATTCGTCTATTTGAAAAGTAGGTCATTTTACGTATAAATCTATTATTTTTTTACGGCCACTTTTGGTCTATTATTTCACGCTCGGGTTTGATCGATCGATGACTATGAGCGAGGTGATGGAAAATGAATAAAATACACTCGACATTTTTCAAGAATAAAATCACGCCATTCAAAATGAATATATTTATTTGTTAGATTTTATTATAATAATTCTGTCGAAAACTTTGTTTTTTATATGACTAATAGAAAAAAATTAAGAGTGGCGTTCCTTTCGACTTAAGAGAAATCGAGAAAATTAAGATAATACTATATATGAATTGTATTTCTTTATATATTAAAAAAAAGCATCATAATTAATATTTGAAAAGGTATTATAAATTGGAATTTCATTTTACCTAATGCATTTCATTCGCCTAATAACTAAATCGAACAGTTTTAGCGACAAGTAATGCGTTATCGTTCAATTATAATAGTATGAGCTTTGATATGATGATGTAAGTAGTATATTTTTTAAATTTTTTTTTCTTTGCATAAACATTACAAATTTTATCAGCTCAATTCATTTCTGAGGTACAATAATAATTAAATAAAAAATACAATATAAATAAACATAGGTACTTATGATTAAGTACTAAGAACAATGCAATAAATACAAGCAACAGAACGTCCCAATGCTCATCAAACTGACGACGCCAACCAATTATTCCTCCAAAGAAACTCTTGGAGTGAATGTCTGAATTGGGCCTCAATACGTGAAATAATCAACAATGAAATGTTAAGGACTCACCCAGCTTTCCTCACAGCGCCCGTGCAGTTGAAGGAGGCGGCCGCGGTGCCGGTCTGCTTGCCCTTGTACGGGGAGTTCATGACGCTCTCAGCGCCGTCATCGTCATCGGAGACGGCGGTGGTCAGCGACATGCGATCATCATCAGAGATCTGCAAAAAAAAAATAAAAAACTTACAAATGACACATTAATAAAACTAAATAATCGCACTTTACCCCTCACCGCTTTCTTTGAGACGTCCTGTTATCAATAGAAGCTTGTTCCTGTTGCACGGGTGTCCAGCTGTCTCGTCACATTTATTGAGGTATTACTAAAAATATACGGATATTTGATGGTAATTTGTTAACCAGTAAGCTCACCTCACTTCATTACATGCTCTCTCCAAGTATTTTTGATATTTTCTATGACCAATATATTATTTCAGAAATTCTTTGAAATTTTTAAATTATTAAAAATGTGAAAAAATTGATTATGGAGAAGAATATGGTAAAAGAGGTCGACGTTTGGTACAACAAAAACGTAAAATAAAAAAATAAGGGCAATGTTTTAAATAAAATATAAATATATATTTATTTATATAAATTAAATAAATGTTTGCTAAATACAGTAATTGTTTTTATCTCATATTTTTTTGAATACATAAAATACGTAAGCCATTATCCGAGATGCAAATTTAATTACTACAATTACTATTACGCATAATTTAAAACCAATTGCTTTATTAAGAATAAATTAAAATCAATATAAAAATCGTGGGTATTTTTTGATACATAAAGTTACTTTATACGTGTGGATTCTTCGTTATTCTTATTTCAGTGGAAACGTCAAGTCTTCGTGAAAATCAATGGACCAAAAAAAGAGTCCATTTAGCGAATTGTTCAGTTGAGCGTGTAACCTTATGATCAGCACATCTGATATTTACAATGAAAAAGGAAATTCACAACTGTCTTATTAAAAAGAAAAAACGCAGAAAACAATTTCTCGCCTTTTTATCAAATTCATTGAATATTTTCAAAAATGATTACGTTATATTCAATGAATTAATAATATTATGAAGAATCCATAATTACAATGAAATAAGTTTTTTTTATGTAACATTGGATCTTTTTCTTAATTCAGATATTTTGTTACGGTATTATAGTAGTCACATGTTTTTATTAGTAATGAGTATGTCATATACGTATATACGAGTATGACGATCATAATTTTACAAAAACATGATTTCATAATAATATGCTGCTTTTCTTGCGTTTTATGAATTAATGAATATTACAACACTCGCATCTGCTTGTCGAAAATCAAGTAAGAACTAACAACATGGTAGAAAAACGTTTTACCAGCATTTCACGCAACATAATAACTACTGCAGCAAGTGGATTCACAACTTGTTCAAACAAGCTTGTATGTTATCGCAGGAAAAAGTTGGATAATTAACTTTTCCATACTATCGTTGGATATGGGTAAAACATGCATAAATGAAAGACGTTAAACTTTATTTACTTATAATGGCTATTAAAAAACTAACGTGAATTAACAACAAAGTTTGAACATTTATTAATAATAAATAAAAGTGAAAAAATTATTACCTTAGTACTTTTAAAAATTACGTGATATTTGCCTGTAATTAAAATCATCATTTAAAATTCGGATGATTTTGGCATTAAATCTGAAAATCCAAATAATATATTATAAACTTTTGTTGATACAAAAGACTAGGGTCTTAAATAAAAGGCAACTGCAGTATCTAAGGCATAGTTGGGTATTTTTAAATCATCCTTTTATAGAAAATTCGATGATAAACCTGACGCTTCCGATGTCTGAACCATTTATCTTATGGTATGGGTCAACGAAAAATTTAGTTTGTATTAATTATATTGGTTTTACATTAATACACTTAAATCCCCAAAACTTATAACACAACTTCGACTACAAACACTTTGAACCTTTATATTATGTATGTGAAAACTCACATTTAAATATAACTTTAGAAAGAAGAAAAAGTTTCGCACTGAAAAATATATTATCCTGAATATTTTAAGACCAAAATATGTTTTAAAACTTCTGAAAATGAAAGTTTTTTCGTTTATTTTTGTATTCAGAAAAAAATAATTAAGTTACGTAATTTGTAATGGTGAGATTTTTTTGTGCATATTGCAAATAAAAAATAAATAATCTTATACGTCATGTAACTGTACATCGGGGAAAAACATGCCACCCTATCTTATGCATATTTGCAGCTTGAATTGAAGTAGGAAAAAGTTCTCTCTATTCTAACAGATGTTTTACTTATTCTAACAGATGTTTAAAGTTTATATATATGCATACATCAAAGCATCAACATATTGGATATTTATGTAATACGTTTCGAAACATCTCTTTCAGATCATTTCATAAACCAAATAATTAATTAATATATAACAATATTTAAAAAAAAATAGAATAATTATATTTCACAATGTAGATAATTTTTGCTTTAACTCTTTTTAGGTAAGTGAAACGCGTGGATGAAGAAAAAATATATTTAAGAAAACATTCTTAATATCATATTTTAAAAATATGTTAACTAGTTTATTGAAATTTTGCGCAATATACTTAATGTAAAGAATTTTTTATAAAACCACTATTGTAAAGATTGTATTAAGACTACGTATACATAAATAAATTTACATAAATTTGATTAATTCCAAAATGAATGAAATGATTGAACATTTGACATAAGAATTCTTCAATTCTATTAGTTATGAATGTGATATGTTGCATTGTCTTTTATATTTGTACATTTTAATACATTTATATCATTTGCTATTTTCATAAAAAAAAACTAATATCCATTATTACCACTCTAGTTAATAAACCACATATGTATATGTGTACAAGGTGATTAATATTTTTCAAAAAAAAAAAAGAAGCTACCCCAGTTGTTAGGCGGATGCGGCAACTGTAATATTTTCCACGGCCCGACCAAACGAAAAATTGGAA
Organism: Glossosoma conforme; assembly: GCA_022606575.1. NCBI lineage: Eukaryota > Metazoa > Arthropoda > Insecta > Trichoptera > Glossosomatidae > Glossosoma > Glossosoma conforme. The sequence continues at coordinate 1,488,562 of JAGTXR010000092.1, forward strand.
AAACTTCACGCGTGGATAATGCTTCCGCAGTGAAAAATAAAATATTCAGTCCATATTCCAAGACCCCACATGCTTTGCAAAATCAACCCTCGGTTAAAGTTTTCCCGTGGTCGATAAAAATAGCAAAATGCACTGAAAACGGTCAACATTTTCAATAAGCACTTATTTTTTATTTTTAACATATTGTACGAGTATATAATTGTGGATTTTACATTGTTTTTCATCCATCTATTGAACACAGTTGATAAATGATTATAATCAACAAAATAATAATGACAATTAAAGCATTTCATATTCAACCACTCCTTAGGACGAAATGGTCCAGGCCTCGGGAACATCGGGCTAGTCATCAAATTTCTTCATAATATCCGAATAAAAAATCAACCAAAAATATGGCTCAAATACAGCAGCTAACCTTACTTCAAGCATTTGGACTTCTGCTCTGGAGGTTGTCAGAAACCACATATGTTTTCAAGTGGTAAGTAATGGACAGTATCAGTAGACATAAGTAAGTACCAGCAATTTATGATGACCATATGTTCCAGATATAAAATGGATTATGAAGAATATAATTAAGTGTTTGTAAAAATAATGCTGAATGTATGAAAAATGCGTCAGTAAAAAAATTACTATTGTAATAGCTAAGTAAATAACATTGACAATATTGTTTTTTAGCATCGTTAGTTATAAGTAGATTTCTTATTTGTACCATACAAAATTCCGTTTCAATACAGATTTAAGTCAATTATATTAACCCGGCATCGATAGGTATTTTGAAAATTTTACTACTCATTATAAAATGTATAATATACTACGCCGGCTTAATTCAATTTAACCTAACGTAACCCTACTTAATCCAGCTCAAGCTAATCATTTCGGATTAGTTAAAACATGCTTACAAACTTCAATGACGTTTATATATTTATTCTGTGAAATACGTCAAATTGAAATACCAATTACTTATAACAAATAATAGCACAAATTTAGTGTTAAAAAATTTAATTAAAAAATATCAAGGTGAAGCAAAATGACATCACATAAAAAATGTGAAATGGTATTTTCACAATATGACAGCATTAAAAGTGGCTACTTGAGGACAGCCTCTCCAGGATATTCCACGTGGCACTTGAGTAACGGAAGAAGCCGGTGGTAGATGTCGAGAGCCTCCCTACACAAGACAAGCAAAGCCCAGCCTCATGAGGAGCATCCTGCAGCAGGATGCCACTTACTGCCGGAGCAATAACTCGCCAGGCCGCGAAAGATGAATCATTTAGAAGCTAAATATAATACCGTATATATATTCAAAGTGTTCTAAATTGTGCCGGTTAATTATATTAATATTAGATTAAATAACACCAATGAGACACTAGGTACATTATCTTAATTGAATAACAACATGGAGAAATAAACTAATAATGCTTTAGATACGTTATTATTAGTACATTTATGTAGTCTAATGTTTTAGATTATTAACTAGTGTGAGAAAGCTTCTTAACACTTTGTCTAAATAAAAATAAAAATAGTAATAGTGTTAGTCTGATCTGCTGACATTAGCAAGCGTTTTCAATCAAGAATGAAAATGTAAGAAACATATTATACGATCTTCTTAAACTAACCCATTGATTGATTTAGTAAAAGTATATAAACACAGAAGTTAAGTAATGAGGTTTGTTATAAAATTCATGTTCAGAATTGAAAGAAAAGATTTGGAAAAAATCATGAAATCGATTTTTTTTTAACTTAAAATACTTAACAATATAAAACTATGGTAGATTGAGGATGTAAGTAGGTTTCTAATGCGTCCATCGCGGATGAATTCTACGAGTATAATTGTTATGAGCGTTGTAGATTTTTTTGGGCTGCATATCACACACGACTATTGTAATGTTTTAAATAAGCCTAATACATAATCTATCGGAGTCGAGTTGAAAACTGATATTGTTGCTTTTGGGTTTAGCCGTGTAAAAAATTGATTTAACACGATCCTGGCTGTACTAGTGATTGTTCACAAATAAAAGACTGGCCAAAATGCTGTCTTCAATTCTTTGATTAACAGTTGTTCAACATGATCCATATTAACCTGTTAACCAGGAGAGCACCTTTTTAGTTTTACAGCATACAGTGTGCACGAACTCTTTCACTGGGACGTATCAGTACATCACACCCGGTGGAAACATAATAATTACGTTGAATTTTATTTTTCATTATATATTCTAAGAAATATATCAAAAAGGTGGCATATACAAAAATATAAATAATAAATATCGATGGCAAAAGGTGTGTCACACTATAATATGTACGAGTATTACTCGTGTAATTGTCGAGTGTTCTCCCTCAAAGCTAAGTGCCGGCTCTCTGTCGCCACGCCCGCCCAGAGTTCGCCCTCAGTTCTCTCAAACTTAATAAAACAATCAGTGTCCGTGTCGCGGGGCCCCTATGGTGTTTGAAGTGATCTTATTCAGAAGTTTGGAGCGATCAGGTAATACTTTTCTTTTTTCAACTTGCCACTTTCTGAAAAAATCGCGCGTCGAGAATGTTTATTGATGTGTTGACTTGTGCGAACGCAATGTATCTTGTAATGTTGATCAATAAGATTTTTTGTTTATATTTTTTTATCTTGTACATAATCGTGACCTCAGTGATGAGAATCGTAACCCTTTCATGACAGTTTCTGATTTGTAGTTCCTACTATTATTTTCACAATGTGAACAATCATGTAGCGGTATACCTGCAACACCTTAAGCTTAGTTCGTTCGAGTGATCTTCAATTTAGGCATTCAATAAAAGCCTTTTTATATTATTATTAAAAAAATGCAAAACACGTTTATGACATTTAGATATAACGCAATTTGAAGAAATCAAGTACTTAATTAATGAATATGGGACAAAAGTTAAAATTTTCAAATCGATGTTTAAGGCCTAGGCAGCGTCAAAAATGTAAATTAAAAAACACTCAATTGTGCCTCAGATTCAACAAGTCTTTTGAAACCCCTTGACATTATGTCAACAAAATGTCGATTTATTTATAAATCTACATGGCTGTTAGAAAACAACATTGGCGACGTTGATCTACAATACTTCTAATGTCGGAATGGCGGATTGTGCGGTCTAGCAAAATATGGTGACAGTTTAATTACTCACTAAATTAATGTTGTTTCAAATTAACACTGGAAATTAATGAATCTAATTTACCTTTTATGCACAGAGCTCTTGTGAGATTCGCTGAAGTGAGCTCGGCCTTATAAAGCTACGAACTTTGATAAGCCCTGGGCTTATTCACACATATTATAACTAAAAACCCGGATTCTAAGGACTAATTAAATAAATTAAAATACACAAAAAAAAACTTAAGATAATCAAAACATTACAAAAATAAGATCATTAACGTTCATAGTATTTATATGTTTATAAACGTATATGCGCATAATGAAATTTAAAATTAATAAAGGGATAAAAAGTAATCCTGTTAATAAAAATATTTTTATCATCCTGTTTTAAGTACCGATTTTACATTAATTATCACATTTTATGTGGTGTTGTATTATAAATATTATTATTATTAATGAAAAATAAAAAAATATTTTTGTTTTGTTTCGTAATACGCCTTGATGATATTATTTTTATATTTTATATTTACTATAGAGGAAAACGTTTTGCTAAATAAAGGTATTTCATATATTTCACTTTGAGCAATGGAAAAATTCCCCAGTGGAGTAGAGCCAGGTGTTCACTTGCACAAAAGAAAATGCTGAACCATTGTCCTGAAAAACAAAGGCCAATCTCTTCACTTTATAATAAGATCAGAAATTTTAAAAGTGGAAAAAGTAGAAATCGAGTTGAACATAAATCGTACAATTTCTGACAAACCTGCCGGCGATGTTTTTGATATACACGATGAGTGATCATAAGTGACAACTTAAAAATACGATGTTACAAATTAATGAGGATAACTAGATAAAAATTAAATAAAAACCGAAAAATGCTTAACACTGAAATAAACCCAGGGAATTATTAATTTTTAATCGTAAACAAAATATCCTCAAGCAAATTCATTTGGGTGTATTGTGGTGCTATTATATTCTGAGTCATAAAAAGCAATTATCCATTAAATTTAATTCATAAAAAGAATGAAGAAATTTAGAAAAGTTAGTTTTTAAAATAGGAAAATAAAAAATTATATTTTAATAATATTGCAAATATACGTCTATGCCAATGCTATTAGAAAAATAAAGTACATATATATATATTCATTTTACACAAGCTAAAAATTATAAGGTGGACCTGATTGGAACATGCTTAAAGAATGCCACAGGAGACCGTAAACTGTAGCTGCCTTTTCTTCACGTCCCCAGGCTCACACCAACCTTAAAAGGCCGCCAGGAACTATACATAGAATGTACTCGAAGGAGCTGCGGGAAGTGGAGCTGACATAGGATGAGTCGAAGTCTATGGCAGCTAACAGAGCTTTGTGGCGATATTTGGTGAGTGCCATATGCTCCAGTTAAAAAGCAGACATGTTATGATGAAATATTATATAAATAATTTTATTATTGCATATCATATTCTTATGTTTAAATACTTGAACAAAAATAAAAGTTATATCATAATAAATCGTATGAATTAACATTTTGTTTCGTATATAACATAAGAAGGTATTATGTGCTAAGGTAAATAAGTTAGGTTACAACGATAACGAATACAGGAGAGTCCTTAATCTATCGACAAAATGTATTCATCCCATCTGGACGAAAAGGTTCGATATACATCTTGAAAGGGTTTTCCTCGATGACATATTCCTTAATCCCTTAAGTAGATTAGGTGCGATTCGGAGAGGCCAAAAATTATACCAAAGCCTTCGCTAAGAAACTTTACAATATTTATTATTAATTCATAATATAATGAAAATGATTCTCTGTTCATAATTTTTAATATAACGTCCACTGATGTTTTATCAGATTTCCTTATGTCATAAACAATATATGTACATGGAGAGTGAGAAATAAACGTGTGAAAGCACTCAAATGACGAAGTAAATATAATTTACTACAGGAATGATAAGTACTAATATGATAGTATGATGTTGCAAAGGTAGTAATTTAAATAATTTTTATTTTAAGCAGATTCCGAAGAATACGAAATTCAAATACATAGATATAAATATCCGGTGCTTACCACTGAACACATTAAAATGTGTGTAAAATGTTTTCTATAGAAGAAAGTGTTTTACTGTTACATTACTATTTGAGGTTGAAACAATATTTTTATTTAGAGATACATTCGTTTTTACCGACCAAAATGCATATATACTTAGAACGTTGGCTACACACATAGATACATGTATTCAAAAGATTAATTTTTGCATCAAAAGTGGCTTCAAGTAATAAAACAAACATGAATGAAAAGAAGAATAGCGGGAGTGACCTGGATGCGGAAGGCGGAGGATCGAAGAGGATGGAGACTCATGCGGGAGGCCTACGTTCAACAGTGGACGGACACAGGCTGATGATGATGATGATGAATGAAAATTATGATGTAAAAAATAAATAAAACTGTAATAACTATGTTGTAACTCCAGTGTCCAAACAAACCAATATCTCGTAAAGATTTATCACCGGGAGTGTCAAAGAATGACAGAGTTGCAAAGTTCTGCGAGTGAGATATGAAACAGAGATTCACGCTATTTATGCAGGTGGTGGTTAAGCAAGCTGTCATAATGTCATGCGACACTCGGCTGACCACATCAGGGAGAGACAGGGCGCGGCACTGGCCCAGAAAATGTCAGAATGATTAGCTATCCGTTGGTCAACTTGAAAATTCTGGTGCGAAGACGACTAAAATGATATTTCGAAACGTTATGAAGGTAATATTTCTTGTTTTGATACTAATGAGTGTAATAATATATGATACAATCTGTGTAGATTTGCTACCCATCACTGATCATTATTACACTAATGATTTTTGAGCTTATGAGTTTTATCAAAGATAATAAGTGTAAAATAATAAAACAAGGAAAACCTTATATTTAACCACTGGTATATGGCATATTAGAAATGAATATATTATAATGGGACAAAAGCTGTAAGATAAATTTTACCATATGTACTATTCTATTTAAACATATTCAGTATCTATTAGAGAATAGGTGACGTATTTGGTGACTGGATGTTTGCACTATTTTTTGGGAGAAGAAGGTTTCTTGCCGTTTAATTACATCAAGTATATCGTCAGAATAACACGTGCGGTTAATAAAGCTGATGTGGATTAGACATTTGTGCACATGATTATGAAAGGGGTTTAAGTCAAGTTTCAATTATTTTGGGATATTTGAAGGTTTGTATTTTGATGTTGGTTGAAAACTGATGAATATGATTTGAGCTTCATGCTGCGTAAAAAGCCATATTTAGGTTTTTTCAAATTTATTTTGGATGAAGATTGTATTAATTCACAAAAGATGTGAACTGATTTTTTTATGTTTATGTATGTATGTGTGTTCCTTGGACGTAGGACAATATATGTTATAAAAAAACGCACACCTATTGTGCCATTCAATTTAAAATACGATATTGACAACTGATAGAATTGAATATAATGTAACCTTTTCAGTTGTCCGTGGAATGTCACTGAATCCTTTGTTCGCTTATTATTCAGGCATAATGCCAACAAAGTTGCGGAATGTGTTCCATGCGAGCTTCCTCGAAGCCGAGCAACGCCGCCATTCCAGTCAGGAAACTCCTTTTATATTTCAGCCGGTTGCCGTTTCTTTCCATCACTTTATTGTTTATTTCTCATAAGAAAATATTGAATCCCAATACCGCATTCCATTATTTACTCGATAATTTTATTTTACAACTTATTTTATGAATTTCAAAAGCCTTTTGCATATTTCGAGCAGGTTTCCCGGAAAGAATACTTTTAACTTCAGAGTACACAAAATAAGCACTGGTTGTGTATTGGTTTGTATCGAATCAAAATAAAATACGCGTTGAATAACAATTAAACCGATTATGTAAGAATTCCTAACATAAAAAGTATTTGTTTAGATATAAAAGAATCAAATCTTGCCATTTTATAAAAGTTTGAACAAGATTTGAATATTTTAGAACAATTAATTTTACCAACAATCAGTTATTGTTTTATAATTAATTGATTTTTTTTTATTTAAAAGTATTATTTAAACGCATTACATCGAGTTGTATTTGACTTATTTTTTATGTTAAATAGCTGATATTAATCAAAAATTACTTGATCTTGTAATTTACAAATACTCAATTACATTTAAAAATAAATGATTGCTTTCTTAGAAATAGTTTTTCTTGTTAGTACTTCCTTCTTCCATAAACAATAAAATTTATAGAGTCCTTCACGAGTATTTTATCAATGTTGGCTTTGATACAAAAGTGGTTGCCAAAAAAATAATCGTCTTTCTATTTAGTCGTTTGAATCACAATAACGCATATACTTATAATCTATATATCTTTTAAGATATTATAATTAATAAACTTAACTGTTCAATTATATACTGAGAAAATATTATAAAATACTTAAGATTCTATAGTTAAGACACGCAAACTACATAATGCATATGAATTTTATTATAGCTATAATTTTTATCTCAATTATTAACCAATAATAACAAAAATATTTTGAACCAATTTAAAAACTAACAAAAAATATATAATATCGAATAATAAACAGTAATTTTGAAAATCCAAGGCATGTCTTGGGATACAAGTATGACTTGAGACGATGAAATTCTTCCACAAAATTCCCAAGAAAAGAATTGTAAATCTATGAATTTGGTCAATTTTTTAATACGATTTCAGGTTTGTTCATGGCGACATCTTTATTAACAAGTTTTATTTTGCTAAACGTTAACATGGTTGTGTCGGTTGACATTCTCTATTTTCGTTTCGCAGATTGTTTTCTTAAATGCAACGGTTCCCGGGTTCGTGAGAGCATACTTATACAATGAACTCTTTATTTAACAGGGCTTTCTTACTACCGGGAAGCTTGGATCTACAGAAGTTTGCCCATTGAAACCGTGCCATAGTTTACGATAGTCATGAAACCAGTTACTATTTGCAAATATTTATTTATATTTGCGGTCTAAATTTCTATTCAAACTTAGAATTTTTTTATAACATTATTGTGAATATCAGTAGACTGACTTTATATATATATATTTAAAATATCCTACAGAATACAAGTTAATTATTAAAAAATAATATGATTTTGTACGATGATCATCTGGCATCTTATTCAAACCATCATTATATATCAGATCCAAGTGTATTTTACTGCGATACCTTATACTTTATAAGTGAATATACAGTAATATTTGTAAAAAAACAGATTCGTATGGGAAATTAAAAAATAACAGATTAGTTGGTAAATGATTTTATTTTTACATTCATTTCATACGTGAGAAATATGGTCACCACAAATTTAAACCACTTAGTTGTGTCAGTTGCCACTGTCAAAGCCAATGATCTCCAGAGATGGATCTTGGAGACAACAACTGTAGTAACCAATGCATATTTTGGGCGAATTCCTAATTTAATAATTTAAGGTGATTAGATGATAAGCCCAAAGTGTCCGAGGACTGGACCACTTAGTCCTAGGAGACTCAAATAAGTTAATATTGACAAACTCAATATTGTTCAGACATGTGAAATAATAATAATAATAATAATAATAATACTAAGATGTATATACCATTAGCAATTCTAAGATAAGTAAATTATAAATTTGACAATTTTAATTTCAAAAGTTGTGTAAGTGTGACAGCCCTGGAGCTCAGTGCGGTGGCTCGATAAACAATCCCGCTATCGAGGTCGGTGGGCTCCGCTGGGACTGCGGGCCGGAGCCAGGGGTGTTAATTATAAGCAAGTCACTTGCAATGCTCCGAGGATACCCATCCCATTATTATTTTGCACAAGTGTTACGGGCTCGAAAACCTTTCTGCAAATTTCAAAGCCGAAGACTTACTTAAAACTTATTGAATCAATTTATTTATTCAAAAAAGTTATTATATTCATTCAATAATAAAGTTTATTATTTAGGGAAATTGTATGTCTAGTTTGATTAGATGAAATAGTTAATAGTTACTTGGAATGTCAAATGAGTACAGAAACTGAAGCAGCTTTTCTTCAAGCCGTTGTTGGTACCTTCGAGAACTAAATATCAAATATTAACTAAAGTATAACGTACTCGGTACAGTTTTGAAATGCAGAACTGACTTCGGATTAAACGACTTACAAGACAACTGACAAAAATATTTTTTTTCTACGATATGATTCAACAACAATATGCTTCAAAAGGATCTGGTATGGTAGAAGAATACTTGTGATAAAAGACGTCCCCTTTATTAATATCCGTAAAATAATTGGAAGTATTTTTAATACTTTTTCTTTCAATTTTATACGTCTATTTTTGACGTTTAATATCTTTCATAAAAAAAAACCTTTTTCTTTCGTTGTTATTTTTCTCGAAACCCGAAAACATCAAAAGATTTGACGGCGACACCATGCGATCATTATCAAAATTGTAATATTTTTCTTATTCTTTGTCCATTTGTATCATTTCTTTGATAATTAAAACGCAAATATAAGGTACTTGAAAATTTACAAACTAGAGCAATAAGAATAGGCTTCTGTTGCAACAGATATATATATTTTTTAATTATATATACCATCTGAAATCATAATTATACTATTAAATGTAAAATTAGCAATTTAATTATTCTTTTCATTTTTATTAAAAATAATATTTATATATAGTACTATATAAACTAAAGTACTATTTCGGTATTGAATGATGAATTTGCACGATAAATATGTTTATTTATTTGACCATTAAAGACATCTCAAGAGTTCGATATACCTTCGCATTCTTACCTTTCTAAGGAACATCTCATTGCAGGCTTGAGCGTTCCCCTTCCAGTGGTTGTGTCTGTAGCGTACATTCCCCAGCATGCTGGAGCCGCGCAAGATGGACACTTCGTACACGATCCTCCTAATGTTGAGGATGTTAGTCCGCATCTTGTACTTCTTTATCTTTCTTCTGTTGACGTCCCTCTCGTCGGGCTCGGAGTACTCGCCCGTGCTGGTGAGACCCTCCTCAGCAGCCCAAGCGCTCAGCACGCTCTCGATGAAACTGAATAGTTGTTGGACGTTCGGTTCGAGTTTGCTCGGGAAGCACAAGTATGGAGACGGCGCTACAGGGACTTTCTTCTGGACAGGCTTCACCGGGACGAGACTCTTGGAAGAGGCCACAGAAGGGTGCAGCGGACAAGCGTGCACGTGGTGATGTTCAGCGGCTACTTTCTTTGTATGCGTCATGACTTTGAGAGGTTTTTTGCCTTTGTCGGTTTTGTCAAAGGATTCGCCGCCGCTCGAGTGGGATTGGGAGTCGGTCCGAGCCGGGCGCGGGTGATGGCGTTGGCGCGGCGCGGGCGCTGGCGCGGATGAGGCGAACGCCAGCGCGGGCAGTGAGGCCTGCGCCAGGCAGCAGTGGTGCGCCAGGCAGCAGTAGCGCGCGCCCGGCCCGCGCCCGCCGCGAGGCTCGTGGCAGAAGCTCACGTCGGGCAGGCGGGGCCCGAGCGCGGCGAGGTGCGCTCGGTTGGCGCAGACCTGCATGAGCAAGTTCTCTCCGAAGTGCACGGTCTTGTGGCGGCGGCGGCGGCCGTGCAGCGAGGACACGGCGCCGCCCCCGCCCGCGCCTTGCGCTTTCGTCATCAGATCACGATGGTGCGCTGACCCCGATGCGCGCGAACATTTTGGTAGTGACGAGTGATTCGACTCCACCATTATTCCACCATCACCTCATTCTGAGATTTCCTGGACGCCCACCGTGGAGCGATCGCTGCCGAGCATCTCACTGCACTACCGTCGAGCTGATCGCTTTCGACTTCAATCTCCAACGAAACAATGATTTCGCACATGCGAACATGGTCTCTCAATTATTTATTTATACTTTATTACTTTTTAAATCACTTAAACGTTTAATATCACAGTGTCCTTCGATTACGACAACGAATCGAACGACGGTCTACTATACTTGACTCTACTTAGTCGCCTAAGTTCGCTTATGGCTTTTTAAATGAACACATCGTTGAATTGGATAACGTATCGTGGCATCAGTGGCTTGCAGTTTCATAAATCTAAAGAAAAAATACGTCAATCTTGCGCTCTGCGAGGAATGATGGCGATGCACGTCGACCGCAGGGAAATTTCTGAATAATTAATCTGTCATTTTCAGGACGACGCATGTGATGTATAATTAATTACTTAAATTATGTACGTATTCGTTAGAAAATATATTTCTTGAACTATTTTTTAATAAATTCGTATTCAATTTAAAAATAGTATATAACGAGAGATATATATAAATATATAGTTTGTTATTCATCTCAATTATTTTAGATGAAGGTTTGAAGTAAATCATCGTTAGAAATAAAATATATTGTAGAATAAAGTACCGTTTTTAGTTTATCCAGTCGAAATAAGGTCGAAGAGTTGACTAGCTTAATGTGAAACTGCTTATGTAGGGTGTACTCGAATAAGCGGAACTGCGGAAATTGTAAATATTCTCGAAGACTACTTTCAACACTCAAACATTCCGAACCCAGTTGTACGGAAATTGAACCAAATCACTAACGACAACTGAAACTACGTTTAAATGTTAAGCATATGCTTTTCGCAATGTTTTTCCTTTGTCGTGTATATAATGTGGCAAATGAATGTTGAAACATAAAGTTTTTACTGCTTAAATTTATATTGTAATTCAGACATGGAATATTTTAAATTTAACATTCTGTTTAACTTCCACTTTTATAACTTTAACTTCTTTCTTCGTCAAAATAAATTATTTTATGGGTCACATATGGCATTTATGTAAGACATACACCATTTCGCAGATCTTGACGATATACTGTAATGAGAACATATATTACTTTTTTAATATTAAAATACGAATAAATAAATGGATTTTCGAAACAGTTATTTTGAGTAATCGAAACACATTGGACGCATTATTTTCAAATAATAATCCACAGATCAAGCTTAATTCTCGTGTGCCATTGCTTTCAAATAGTGCAAACAGCCGGCATTAGGATCACCCAGTAGTTATTCGATCTGCTCTGAAGTTATGGAAATGTGAGAAAATATATCATTCGGAAGAGATGGCCGGACGGCGGGACAAGGAATTAGCGAGGAAGAGATTTACGGGTGAGGACCGCCCACAAGCCAAAACCACCGCAAAATCCACCGCCCACCACAATCCCGCCCAGTCCACTCCGCGCTCTACCCCTTTATATTATTTATCGCAGTGTTTACTCAAATATTGCCGTTTTATCCGCTTCGTTTGCTTGAGGACCCTCTCAAATAAGGTCCATCATTGCACAGGTGTGAACGTCCAAGTGTTTTCGATCAAATTTAATGAGTAAACTTCGGTAGATAAACGACTTTCGCGAGAGATACATTAATTATTTCACGTCCTGTCCATTTGAAGTGGGTCTATTTTACCTGGGATGGCACTTACCGCTCATTGATTGGTCTTAATTTAACTGAGAAGCAGTTGAATGAACTTCATGTATCACTTTTACTTGCCATGAAAATCTATTTATTTCTAAAAACACGAATCTGCACATTTCAATGTCATAATATCTCCTGCTCTCAAAAAGAAATATTTTTTCTTTAGGAAATATTTAGGAAACTTTGTTTATAAAATAAAGTTGTTATTAATGTTATTAATATCTGTCTTAAATATATTGTAGTGAAAAATGAGAATACAATTTTGATTTATGTTAAGAACCCAGATACAATTTAATATAAATTTTTTTATTCAGTTTAGTTTTTACGTAAATTTTTGTCATAATAAAAGTCTTTTATAAATGTTATTCAAATAGAATATATTTTAAAATTATAAATATTTACTTATTTCATATTTATTTTATTACAAAACACATTTCGCCTTCGGAGACTAACAAGTAAGGATATGATGCGCGTTTAGTTATTGAATAAATGTGAACTACGAGTAAATATTTTTCAATATTTTTTTTTTAAATTAAAGTTTTATTATAAATATGCACTTTCACCAATAATCGCAGTTAATAACGAAAATATCATTATCATAATGAGTTAAATATTTCAAACAGAACAACCACTATCGATAAAGTGTTTTGAAATTATTGACCAGACAACGATAATAAAAAGCATTTCGGAGTTAAAAGTTTTGCAATAAATGAGAAAAAATCAAAAGCGGCGAAAGAAGAGGGTTGCAGAAAAGCCTTGGGGCTATTCAAAATGTAATGAAAAGTTAAGTAACAGCCTTCCAGCGCAGGGTGCTACCGTTATCCAAGGACGGGGAACGAAATAACGATGTAATTGGAAAAACACTTTCTAGAGACTAACTTATATAAAATACTTGTTTTTGGAAGGTGGAGTTGCATTTTAATTATCCAAAAAATAAAATATTTCGATATAAATATTTATTTTATTAGATCTCTGCGGTATATTGAACATTATTTTTAATATAATTATTGAAAGTTCTTTTCCTTTTATTCTATAAAAATATTTAAATTTCAAATAGATATATATTTATTGAACACAGTCGTTTAGTTGGCTCACAAAGCCTCATCTTTTATTTATAGACGCCACTTTCAAACATTTTGAATTAATCTCTACTGCACGTATAAATCAACTTCTGGTTTCATGATTTACCTTTGTCGATACAGGACAAACAGATTTTTCACCTCCTTCTCTAACACCACTGACACGTTTTGGAAAGTTCTCCTAGATTTTGTGTTTTTTCATACATATAATCTCAATCTTCAAGCTGACCCGGTAAAGGATCGTAGAGTACAAATCTCTCTGGTAATCCTCTCCCGTATGTTACATCACAAACTATGTAAAATTATTTGTATAGTTTTAATTTGCTTAATAAAATAGTTAAATTCTATTCTCAGAGCAGAAATATGTCGTCAAAAATAGAAATAATGAATTTATAGTAAAATATTTATAAAGCTTCATCACCAACATTGTAATTTATTTAGATCTAATAATATATAAAACTATCAAAAAATCTTTCATCAAATATCTGTATGAAATTATTCAAAACGACGGTTTTCTGATAATTGCCTATCATGTTTATTCGTTAAAACAAAGAAATAATAATTGCGTTCCGTTTTGATACACTTGAAAAACCTCGAGTTTTCAACACCGGCAATTTTGTTCCGGGTCCTTTTCTAAATTGTAGCAATTTAAATCAGAGAACACAAATTTGTTCTCGGCCGAGCGATAAAGCCATGCGACTTTGATGCCTCCCGTCCGGGTGTGGGTTGAAAGTGGTCGGGAAGTGGGCAGGAGGTGGGCGGTGGGGGGTTCCGATGTGGAAGGAAAATTGGAAAAGATGAGCAAACGTAATCGCTCGAAATATTTATATGCGATGGTTAGGTAAATAAGTCGGCCCAAGATTTTATAGGCCTCGTCTTCAAAAGAATACACACATGCTCTTATGCTGTTTGTACCCTCGATTCCGGAAGATAACATCATTGAAATTTGCGCTTACTCTTACAAATTTGAAAATATTTAATCTTTTTTAAGTGGTTACACTGTTGTAATTAATTTAATTTCAAAATAATATTTAAAAGTTGAAGTGACGGCAAGTATAAAATAAAATTCTTCTATATCAAGTCAATGTCTTTAAGTTCGATCCTTTATAAAGCTTTTTATTGAAATAAGCAACAGACGATTTATGTGAAATAAATCCTTCACTAGAAAATGCCATTCAAAATCATAATTTGTGTTACGAGAAAGTTGTCTAGTGAACACCACAAATTCACAGTGAGTCCTCGTTATTTCCATACAAATATATGGAAATTGTGGTATTTATATATGAGAACGTTTTACTTTTCTCTCTCCGGCTGAGAGAAAGTTTTTAAGCGCCTGAATACTTTGTATTTGAATCAAACTCGTGCCTTTAAATATCTTCTTTATTTTATTTTAGATTTTAACATAAATTACGTGCAAAAATGTATGTAAAGTTATGTAGCAAAGTAAAAGTTTCCTCGCTCGTCGCTAGTTCCCCGGGCTGTTAACTTTTCCTCAGGCGCGCCCCTCAAATGGAACCAGCTAGTCTCCCAACAACTGCATAAGCCCAGACCACACGAGGAACGTTCACATCGCTATTTAAATAAAGTGTCCTTTGCTTATCAGGGAATGTAATTTTGGAGAGTAAAAAATTTACATTTTGCAATTTAATAAGATTATTATATTTATTAAGTGCGTACACGAAGAAAAAATATGCATCGGTCAAGATTGGGACAAATAACAAAGTATCATTGCCTTAATATAATTTAAATTTTCCATTAAAAAAAAAACGTTGTTGCTGTTATTACGAGTATAATAGCTTGAACAGTGAAAGGAAAGATAAAAAGTTATAAGCACTGTTGCGTTACTAAAGATGTGCTATTGTAACCTAATTGCTCTTTGATTTGGCAATACAGTGAGACCCCGCTTAACGCTGTCTCTTTTAGCGCTGTTTCGGTTTAGCGCTCTTTTATTTCAATCCGGGGTTATTCCCCGAAATTTTGCATAAATAGTGGAAAAAATAGTGTAATTAGCGAAATAAACCGGTCTAGATACGGTAAATGTGAAAGACGTCGAAGAAATAGTTCAAGAAACAGCAGCTAGTCTTTCTAATGATGAGCTTAAGGAATTAACTGAGCAAGAAAAAAACAAAAATATTGATATTAGTGATTTCGAATAAGAGCAAAAAGAACTATCGATGGAGTTTGTAAAAAAGAGTTCGACCAGTATAACTGAAATTATGGACCAATTTGTTGAAAATGATCCAAATTTTGACATGAGTTCAAAAGCAAGACGGGGTGTTATAGATGCTTTATCCACTTATCAACAACTTCTAACAGAACGCAAAAGGAAAACGCAAACAACATTAGATGCCTTCTTGACAAAAAGGCAAAATATTGGAAACATAGAATTGACTGAATGATCTAACTGACTTAGAATTTTATTTGTTTTTATAAGTATATTCATGTTAAAATAGACTCGTTTAGCGCTGTTTCGCATTACGCTCTACTTTGATGGAACGTATCCCCCGCGTCAAGCGGGGCCTTACTGTATTAATATCTTACCTCTGCTGTGTTAACGTGAATTCATATAGTAAGTCTGTTAAACTTATAGACTTCGATTGAAAATCGAATAAAACTAAAAATATTTTCACAGATAAATGATAAATTTATAATTTATTTAATATAATATAATAATAAGTACTCGCAGAAGCAATCGGGAAATATAATCGGGGAACTAAACTATTTCATTCGTCTCATGAATAAAGCTTGGTCGATAAAAATAATCTTTTGTGAAGGTTTCCTCACTGAATTCCGTAAAGAAGAAATCAAGAACGTGGTTCATAAATTTGGTAAAATAAATTATTCAATCATTGAGATGAAAACCCTTAATCCGTCTTAAACGTGATTGAATTTCTTCGGCAATGTACTATTATTTTATTTATGACATTCAATAAATATAAACGGGGAGATGAATTTTTCCTTGGGAGTCTAATGGAAGGAATTATTTTGAAGATGAATATTTTTTAAATAAAATTTATTGAAAACCACAGCTATATTTATTTCAATTTCAATTAAGAGGTTAATAGTATTATGCAGAATTAATGAAAAAAGTAAGGTTATCATAAATTATTATACTATAATATTTTGTGAATATAAATGAGGTATATTGTATTAAATTCAATCCTGCGATAAAAACGCACGCTTTTTTTAATTTGAAACGGAGATTTTCACTACAGCGTTTGCGGAGATATTTCATATAACGGTCCCTTATAACAACATACCTCCGAGTATGTTCTTATATTGGTTTGAACCGCCACTTAGAGCTAAATGGACTAGGCCCTTGCGAACATCGGGCTAATCATGTAATCTTTTGAAATCGTTAAATGAGGATTGACTGCAACAATGTTTTGACAGCAATAAAAAATATCTTTCGTATATTATAATAATAAATATTTCTTTATTTGTCATAAACAGTTACTAAAAAAATAGTTTTCCCCCGAAAAGTCAAATAAAATAAGAATGTGATTACACAAGCAATCAAATAAAATATGAAATAAAAACGCTTGATATGAGAGAAAAAATAATTCTATGAAATATTATTGTTTGCCATATTAACATTTATTTAAGTAAATTGTCGTATTTGTTTCATTATCGGACATTTAAAAACAAACGAAATATCGCTGAACAAGAAAGTTTTGTTAACTCGAAAATATTTGTTTGTTTATTCGACGGAGGACTTAGGAGAAATAAAATAACGAAATAGAATAAGCCTTCGACAGCAAAGCTCAGGAAAGTGGTAGCGGTCACAGAGTAATGCGATAAAATGAAATAACCCTCAGGCGGAATGACACTCAATATTATTATGGCTAAAGCATCGCAGGGTATTGAGGGCCTTAGAAGATATGAGATGAAATATCTTTGGTTTGTCCTCGTTATCGAACTTGTAATGCCGTTACAAAAAAAAAACCTTTTATTTTTCGGCGTAATTTGGACAATTCTTCAGAAATATTCAGTTTCTCCCCGACCGAGTCTCGAGATATTCTAGCATTGTTGAAAATCCATAAAACCAATTGTCTGAAAACGTAATTTATATACTCGCCTTGAATAATTTATGTGCGATATATTCAAAACGCCATGAAAAATACATAATAAAATATTACAATTGTGTCAGTGAACTTTGCGAGCGTCAGTTATATACAATAGCAAACGAGGATTTAAGAGAAAAAATTAAATGTAAGTAGTGAAATTTCTGGGACATCAAAATGTAGTTACAATATTGTTTAGAGACGTCAAACTATTTTAAAAACTATAAAATGTCAACAATAATGTGCTCATTAGTATCGTGCTTATTTTTTCTATCGATAACCATATAACGTAATCTTGTAAAATAACGATTTTTATGACATATTTTGACTTCGATGAGAAAACATTCTCAAGAACGACGACTTTGACTTTTATATACAAAACGTGAATGATTATATTAATCGCAAATTTAAACCATTTTTTTGTAAATATTTTCATACGTAATACAAAATATCACCTTTATAATAAAAATAATCATTATTTTTATAATATGAATTCTAAGTATACGAGTATTATATAGAAATTTTATTGAGTGTCGCAAAAGTTGTCGAGAATCCGAGATAAAATCTAAATGTTGCATTGCAGATCTAGGCAGAATACATGAATACATTACTAGGCGCCAACACAAGGAGCGTAGCGTTACACATACTTGCTTACTCACTTGCTAGGCCCCCAAGACACCCCACAGTCTGATGTACAAGATTACGGCTTTTTCCTTTTCTCTGTAAAACTGTATCTCTCTTCAGCCATATCGAAACATTTATTTTGCTAGGTATTCCACGCAAGGTGGATTATGGAATTATTTATATTTATGGTGAAATGACTAGAAACTTTTCAACTTATCTATGATGCGATTAATATTTTAAAAGAATATTGCTAGTTCTAATCTTTAAGAAGGCGGGCGTATCAAATGATTCTGAAATATATATACTCGTACATTATATACGATTATATATAATGTATAAATAGGCATTATCTGCATCACTTATTTAAGTGAAATATATAATATATTAAATATTTGGTTCACGAATATCATTATCCTGATATCGCGATAAATCGCCAAAATAATACAAATTACACAAAACATATATATACATCTACTACTATTTAATAAACTAATATAGCATAGATGTTCTACACTGAAGCCGATGCGGTTCGGTTTGTCAGTCGGTTAGAAGCATTTTATTTTGTTATTTATTTCCGGCTCTGTAACACGAGCTCGTTATTCGTATAAGAGCTAAGGTCCTTTGTTGCGAAGATACTCCTCGCGTGAGTTGTCTGTTTCAATACCTTACATCGTTGACTATTTAAGGTAGAGAAGTTAGAACTACAGTCCGCAGGCGGAACAGGTCCCTTTCATCATTTAAACAATATTGTACAGCACTGAAGCGGAATCTTGTTACTCTATCGATATCAGTTTAACTACGAATATACGACCTTTATGAAACATTTCGTCTTTTCCAATATAGTGCTCTATTTCCCACAAAGGAGACAAATAATAAAACGATCGCTTAAAGTGATTGATTAATTTATTTTAAACTTAAATTTATTCAAACAAATGAATATCGAAAACTAACTGACCCAGAGTATTTTATATTTTATAACGCCTCAAAAACAATAAAAAAAATAAAAATATATATAATTCATGATTGAATTTTATATACACATTTTTTTGGCTGATGAAATGTTTAGGTTACATCAGGTAACTATTGTCATTGAAATCAGTTAATCAGTTCTCGAGATCATCTAAAAAGTCTTTCATTCGAAATGTATAAAAAAACTATTTTCTTTTATGATTTTTTCCTGTTTATATATTAAAATGTTATAACTGCTTTGATAGCCAATTTCTCTTTTTCAATTTTAACGTATATTTAATATGTTTTTTTTTCATTAAAAGAAATCTATGATTCTTGCAGCTTATAAAATTAATATTGTTGACTGGTTATTATTTTTAATGACAATACAAATGGAAATAAATCAATTTATAATGTTATAAACAATATTGTAAGGTCACTCTTGATATGTATTTATACTTCCACGTTCACGTGAATGAATGTATTATCAACGGCACGCGACAGCACATTTACTGCAGAATAATACAGGTAATCCAAAATAACTTTGTTTCTTTCAATACAAAGCAAAACTTTAAGCAAGTGGATAAACAAAAAAGGCGGTTGTTGTATTACGTAAATTCTAATAATAATAAATATGACAAACAATATATTGACAATCATGCATTATGTATTATATAGGTTAGTAAACTAAGACTGTAATTGTAATGAAAAAATATTAAATATTAAACACTTTTCTCTGAAGAGAGAATAAGAGATTATGTGAAAATAGGGTAATTTATCAACATTAATAAAAAATGTTTGAAAAAATTAGTATGAAAGCAATAAAATATTTTGTTACGTAAAATTGGTAAAAGTGTTAGAAAAACTCATTTCTTATATAGTTGAATAACTCTCAAATGAAACATTGAGTTTGGCCGGGGGTGTAGGAAACCGTTAAAATGGCATATAACTTTAAGTCATCAAAAGCCGCACTTGATGTGTCTTGTGGAAGTGAGTGGTGGTGGGTATGTGGTGGTGAGTGGTGGTGGGGGGTTGTGAGTGATGGAGGGTGGAGATAGGGGTCGATGTTGGTGATGTGAAATTGTGTGTGGTAGTGGATTTTAATGGGTGGTAATAGGTGGTAGTGGGTGGTAGTGGGTAGAGATGGATGTCAGGCTACGAGTTGAAACGTTAATTTATAATTTTCCCTTGGTGGTGTCTTATCCCAACGTAAATAACTTTGTCACTCCCGCGTGTAAATATTATTACTTAAAAACACGTGGTGATCCACACGACTTCATCATTATTCACTTTTACAACTCCGTACAAAATATACGTCTTACTAATTATCACTCTACTAAGGAATTATATTTTCTATGTACCATTTGGTTTATAAACCGAAATTGTCGAAATAAACAGTTTCAGAGTCTGTTGACTTCGATGGGATATATTATAAATATCCGATATAAGATCAATTTACTTGTATTAACAAGTTATCGTGTAATGGAAGAACTGCGATTATATAAAGATCGATATTTATCCTAAGGTTATTTGATTTGATAAAATGGTTCAAGTAGCGTAATAAAGTCCATGGTGGAAGTTTGTGGTAATTTTATTGATAGATCATAAGATTTTTTTAATTTTTATTTAAGCACATATATAAGAAAACCAACAAATGGTAAAATTAAATGCTGAATTCTCATATGTTGATTATATGCCACTTGCCATGCTACATATGGCAAAGCGCTGAATGTGGAGTGTTGATCCGCATAGACTATAGCCATATATTCATGAATCATCCATTATTTTCAGGATTTCACTACGAATATATTTTCAATTGACGATATAAAGGACTATTTAAAATAGTTAAATAAAATAAATAAATAAATTTTACCTAAATAAATTAAAATGTTTAATTTTATAAATATTTAATTTAAAATTATTTTAATATTAAAAGCTTTTTTAATTAAAACAAAAATATGAAAGAAGCAATAAAGATGTGGGCGATGATTATGTATTTTGGCAGAAGCACCGCTTAATATTCTTTTTAATGCAAATCAAAAAACTTTTCATGTTTCTTATGTAAAAAGCAACAAATTATTTTACGGTGCTTTGAAAAGTTCCTTGCAACTGTTTTTCTCGAAACATCGGATGGGTACCATTAATTTATCACGAGCCTTTTTTTTTTTAAAAATATTCTTCCAGAAAGTTTGACAGGCAATTTGTATTGAAATTTTATAAGACATTATACATTGGTACTTTAAAAGAAGATAGCATTAATTATTTCGTATTCTAAAATAGAAAGCACATTTTAAGTGAAAAATTAGTAAGTATTATAAACAGTAATTAAAACAAACTGCTGTCAATACTATTAAACATCATTCAATTAACTTTAATAAAAAAAATAAAAAACAATTTACGTTATCAAAATACCAATTTGTAAGTTACCAAAAAAAATAAAACAATTTTTTTGTATGATGCAAAAAGCCGTATCTTAAAAAAATATTAAGTATACATAAACGATAAAATAATAATGGCTGTTATGTAATTTTTTATATATATGATATCTTTATGACAATGGCTTAAAATAAATAAAAATAAGTTTAATTGATCTTACTAAAATACGCAGAAAAACAATTTGCGTTGTGGTTGATGATAATTTGAAAGATCAGATTTTTTGGACCGAATGTTGGCCGGAATAAGCTAACACCCAGCTAACCTCATCAGGTCAAGCTGGTTAGGGCACTCTATTGTCCTGGAGGTAGTAAATGCCCTCCTAAGGCGGAAGAACCTTTATGGTCAACGGCATTAGGATGTGGAAATAAAGGGGAAAATACCACATTAAAGGTCTTAAAGACATCCCACGTATCAGCAAAAAAATGATTGCATCTCAAGTAAAATTTTCCGGAGATAAAATAGTCCCCCAATCGGATCTCCGGGTGGGAACTGCTCGAGACAAAACAACCAAGACAAATAAGAAAAACCTTCAGCCATCAAGATATGCCACCTGGAATGTTCGAACAGAACAGTATTTGGAGTATTTGCAGCAAGTATTCGAGGATATGAACTGTAGCGCTTATGCTGAGCTGAAAAGGGTTGCGGAGGACCGAGAGGAATGGAGATCGAGATGCAAGATTCTGTTGCTGCAAACCAATCCTCCGGATTGATACTACGAAGAAGACTAAAATACTTCATCTTTGTGTTATAAGGCATGCTGGTATCACAAAATAGTGAAAGATAACAATTGCTTGTTCTAAAATATTTTAAATTTTATCTACTTATCTAGTCAGATATTAAACATACTTGAAAATCAATTAAAACGAAGAATTTCGACGTTCCATTTATATCAAGAGCCCATTGCAGAAGACCACCACGAGAGGGACAGAATAAAGATCATTATCCCCGGTATAAACTTCAGTGTACATCCCAATTATCTGCGTATAAAACGAACCGAATTCCACTCAACTGGCTACTTTGTCAGACGGGCGGCATTTGCCGATGTGATTTGTAGGCAGGAGATTGGTCGTCCTCTACGCCTCTACGCTTCTACGCTTCTACGACTTTACTCCACTAACACATATGACCTCCTACTATATAGACTTAGTGTCAGTTATAATACTCGTACTAAAACTCTATTCATGCAAACGCACTCGTACAAATGTCTAATGAACAAGAGAAAAACATTATTTCTATTTTAAATGCGATTTCAATTATAACTTTTCAAATACAGAAATATTCTCGCAGAATAATGGTATTTAATTTATATGAATTTAATTTAGAAACAATAACAAACACTTATTACGTTAATAAACTTTTAAATGCATTCCTTATGAAAATAACATTCTGGTCAGTTAAAATATATTTTCCTTTTGATTGAATTGTGACATTATTATTGGTTTGCTCAAGAACGAATTTGAGTATCGTGTGTTTATATTCGTGAATTGCTTAGAGAGTCTCGAAATTATGTACGAAAATTCTATTGGCGATATTATATTTTCTTTAGTCATCAATTGTGTACCAAAAAGCGTTAAGACTTGATGTGTGGAAAATATTTTCCGACAGTGACGTAATCCAATTTCTTGAAACGACAACTTTAAGAGTGGATGTTTTGATAAAATTTATTTTTTATTCGACGAAAGTTGTACAATATAGGATAGAAAATAAGCTTCATTTTGCTGGAAAATTCATTTTGTGCATGAAAAGATGGCACTTTTCTTATTGTATTATAAGTTTATATCAATACAAATAGAACCTTAAGTCATATGTGACAAAACTCTTGATATATATTCGTATCTCAGTAAATAAAAATCCCACTCCATAAGAAAAATATTTTTTTGTTAATAAAAAAATCATACTACTGATAAAAAAATAAATCAATTATTCCATGTAAGAGGGAGTGCTTAGTAAAATTATTGCTACTTAATAGTTTATTTGGTGATATGTTTACTTTATAAAGTAACATTTGAACCAGTGAGGTTGTGATATTAAGCAATCTATCATGCATTGTCACCACAACGTTAAAGGAGTAGCTCTACATGTTTGCCTGAAGAATGGATCAAAAAGAATATTGATGGATATGCTTAGGAAAGCAAAGCTTCGATGTGTCATTTGATTTCATGTTGAAAATGTAAATCTTTTCAGATTAATTTGCTTATTAAAAAAGAGAAAATGCGTGAAATTGAAACAAGAATAACAACATTTTCATATTTTATAATGTGTTTCAATAACATTAGGAATTATTTATTGTGGATCAATTATTTGATTTATGCATTTTAATGTGTCAATTAATTTTATTTACGTAAAAAAATGCCTATTTAATGAAAAATTCATGATCATAATATAATAGTCTTTTTTTTTATTACAAAGCAAAGAAATCAAAAATTACACATTTTAAAAACATTTACCATGTTATGAAATATATTTTAATTATACTAGAGGCTTCTATTTTTTATAATAATTGACAACATTGTTTGTGGTGATACACATCTGAAAACTTTAAAAAAGATCGCAGCGAACATTGTCTTTAAAACTTGGTAGGTATTGTTTCAATGTTGTATAATAGCAATCGAGATCTCAGAATGGATAAGTTCTCAGTAGTTCTTGTGCTCATCTACAAAGGAGTCCGTACCCTTTCATCTCCTCTAACAAACTTCAAACGGCGCATTTCAATAGTCTGCTAAAATTCTCTTGTTTCATTAACTTTAGTCGTGAATACGAAAAGTGTGACTATATTAGTTCAAATTTATTCAGAAATTTCCTTACGTTTTGGCGTTAGATTTTTATCATCATTATTTTGACTTGTAATATTATGATGTGAAAAAAATATTTCCACATAAACAGTGAACTCCTGGAATATATTTAATTCACGTAACTTGGTTACATGTCGTTGCAATATTTTATATTGACAATTAATCAGCATAGTAAACATTAACTATTTTAAATATTCACATCTTTCGTAGATTTGGAAGCTACACTTTTATATGTCGAAACTGAACACCGATTTTTCTCTCAAATCAGTTGATACACAGAATATAGTACACTCGAATAAAATAAGGCCTTTCATTATTTACAGAATATTAAAAATGATACACGTTCTGGCGATTCACTCTTCCGATCTGATATCGGCACATATTACAGTCAACTTTACTGCAGTCAGTCTGGTCACTTTTTGATATCGGCACACATGACAGTCAACTTTACTGAAGTGTCAATCGGGTCACTTCCTGATATCGGCACACGTGACGGTCAACTTTACTGAAGAGTCGGTCAGGTCACTTCCTTATATCGGCACACATAACGGTCAACTTTACTGCAGAGTCACTTCCAACGTTCGGATACACATTCAAGTGACGTACCTCGAAAGAAGGCACTCGGGTTAAATTCACAATGTTGCAAAACGTCAAAAGAATCCTGTGCAGAAAATTCGCGAGACTGTTTGGCAGATGGAAATCACGATTCGATGGAAAACTGAACGTGAGAGTGGATTCTGTTGTGCCTTTGTTGGTTTTTCAGATGGAGCGGTAGTTTTTTAAACGTAATTATCCATGGCATCTGAATGGACCGTTATGTAATACCGTCGGGGACCGCGACCGGCTTCAGTCGTGAAGGTCTGCCTACAACTGGTCCTCGGCGGCCACAAGCCGGGCGCGGGTCGGGCCGCGCCGAGCCGAGCCGAGCGGCGCCGAGCGCCCGCGAGGGACGCCGCTAGCGCGCGCGCATCCCTCTCGCTCGGCCCTGCTCCCCGCGCCACGCCGTAGAGCCATCGTAGAGCCTCCGTTACAATTTTTGTTAAATACGGATTAACGTGATATTTTCTGTTAAACAAAAAATATATATTCAGCACTTTTTAGGGAGGTGTAATGGAATTGCAAATATGTGATATTTATTTATATTTAAAGTAAGTATACTTTCATTTATAAATTGCTTAACAAATGTTTAGTCTTTGTTTTTTTTAATTGTAATATATTAAATATCAAATCATTTTCGTATTAGCAATCCAATAAAATAAATTATTATAACATTTTAGGACTGACGACGCAACGTAACTACAATACCATTACTTTACAAAATATGTTTTATTATTTCCATTCATCATAATTATTTACTATTACATCATATATACGAGGCATCATCACGTGTTGTGTAGTATTGGTATCAAGCTTCTTAAGTGATGAAATTAAAAGCCCTGTTAAAATATTCAAATTTAAAACAAATTTGAATTTTGTTCTTCGAATACCTTTTTTTCAGTAATATTCAAGTGTGTCGTCAACAATGGTTGGAACTTTGCCTGTTTCTCTTGCACCATTCGTCTCTTAGTTAAAAAATAGTTTTTATATCTACCCTTATTTCAAATAAATAAGAGATGCGTCCATGAAGCCGTGGCATTTCTTAATTATCCTTCGTATTCGATACCAATGACATAATTTATTTTATTACATTATAATATTTTTTATTTTTAAGTACAATTTGTCCAAGAAAAAATAAATATAAATGAATCGAAGAAATCAATTGCATTCACGTATATCATATGCATTTTTTTATAATTTTATTAAAACTCCGTAGGCTAGACGTATTATTAACGCCAAGCGCTGACCAAAGAAAGTCATGCAGACTTTCATGACCAAAGGTAAAGACCATAGAGCTTTTAAAATACTCGTAAATACTTAAAATATAAATGAAAAATAATAAACCTGAGTGTATAACTTGTTAATGTATTGTAAAAAAACGATTTCTTACAAAATAAAACATTTTCATATTCAAAACATACTCATATATCAACTTTATATAATAAACGTAAATAATGAAAACTATATATTAATTAATATTCTTCTTTGAAATCTCACTGGTGATTAATGTTGTTTTTTTTTTTCAATAAATAGGAAATTTATCACGTTTCCGTATAAGTGTGTGGCTACTTTACCGATGCGGCATCGACCACAATAAGATTATTTATTACTCGATACAAAAAGGTGCCTCGGCCCGGAGGCTGCGCGGGTCTGGACCGAGGCCTCTCAGGGCAGGCGTATGATTTACCTGGACCTGGAGGTCGGCCCGGAAGGTCTGCAAATACTGGCCATAGAGCAAATGGCCTTCCCGGCCAAGTGTTGATTGCAATTTAATATGCTAAACTTTTCAGGGGAAAGGTCTGCGGTCCAGCCAAGGAACGCTGCCACTGAGAGCATTCAGCGAAACACCTCGAACTCCTTCCCAAAATAACAAACTCATACATTCAAGTACGTAGTCTGAACATAATTTTTTTTTCGATAAAAAATGTTTGTTTATTTTGTACGAAGCATACAAATTTTTATTTCGATTATTTTTTTGTGTAAAATACGTTATAGAATAATGCGTAAATTTAAAAAAAATAAAAAACGTTTATATGACATTTATTTATTCGAAACTTAACGTGATCCAAGAAGAAAATATACTCCAAATAGTAACGACCCTTATTTTTATTCAAAAGTAAATTTCTCACATTGAAAATGAGAATGAATAAATAATGAATACATGAACTTATTTTCCAGTGAGTTTTTTACTTTGATTTTAAATGGCTAACACTGTGTTCACAGAACACGAATCCATGTTGCCATTGTCTCATATTAAAAGAAGTCATTCTGATACTGTGACTTGAATTAATTTTTTCTAATAAATATATATTTTTTAATTACTTTAATGAAAATAAATAAAAATAATTTATATGACTATAATAATGCTACTGAGTAATCGGGAAGTTATTTATGAAAAACTATATTGTTCTGTTTTTCTATTAAATAATTATTGTCAATTCTATAGTGGTGTCAATTTGATTTCCAATGTATTGTTTAATTACGCATATTTTTACGGTACGTCTTTTCTATTCTCCTAAATATTCATCATTCAAAATTTCATTAATTGCCATTTATTATGAATGGTGCAATTGTGTGCAATCAAACGAGTGCCATCGGTCGAATGAACAATTAACGAATGTTAAATTACTTGTTTTACCATTAATAAAAATCATTAACTGTCTCAATTAATGGCAAACTTAAATTAATGAACGTAATTAGTGTTACAATTAAAATGTATGGTTGTATTTTTATTTGTGTAATATTAACAACGAGCAAATAGTACTGGGCGTTGCTCGGTTTTTTTTTCATCATAGAATAAGGTTAGATAGTTATTTGTCAAATGGTTTTAATGATTTCAATGACATAACTTGTCTGGATACGTAATGAACATATTTATACATTTTCATCTCTATCATATAAGGAGTAAAGGCATCAATAAATAATTACACAAATACACATACATGGATACAATATTTTTTATTTATACCATTTATTTATTAAGTCGACTAGCTTGAAAGATATCCATCTCTGTGGGGACCTTAACTTATTATATCGTAATATAAAAATCTGATCAACCGTTTAGGTGTATAAAATTACAAATTACTAAAGGAAATACAATTAGAAACGTCATGTAAAGTCCTATTTAAATAGTAGTGTAGCTATTTATATATCGTCCATTGCAATAATAGTTCTAGATAGACTCACAGACAAATTATCTGTTAATCCAGTTCAAATATATTCCACATTGTTTTGTTTATGTTTAATATAATATCATGCGCTCTTGTGACGAGATGCCTCGATTGGTGTGTTCCAGTTCCCAGCCTTGTGCGTCACAGGCTCACAGTATCAGTGGCTACACCAACACTTCTCAGGTGAGTATTTATACCTGCGAAGTACGCTTACAATGACACACATTTATATTTTTCACATAACACGCGAGCATGCATATTTGTAAATGCAAGCACTGTTTGTGTTATCATTTTTGAAAAATAAGGCCTGATATGAAAAAACCTATTCTGTTTATTTACGACCCGTGCAGTTTTAAGATGACGCTGCATTTACATCCAAATTGTCGTCATAAGCTTCCGTCAGAAGGCTTTGTTAGTCGCCATGGTCATGGATTCATGCCATGTCAGTTATGTTTACTGGAGCTCCGCAAAGTACACTTTATGTGAATTCCCCGTCGGCTTTCTAGAACGGCAATAGCTCGGGGGTTGAAGAAAAATAAACTGTAGTTTATGCTTTCCGACGTCATTCAATAACAGATTGTTCAAGTTTGAAAAGTTTGAATAATCTGTCAATAACGATGCAATTTTAATGAAAATAGTATTTGAATATTTTACTTAATTACATCATAAATTGCGTTGAGTGATTGATAAATGATTGACTAAAGGAAGAGTATAATGTACAAGAAACGGAGGTCTCTTTTCTTTGTAGTCACGTAATGATGTAATCTCAAAATGGTTCTACAAAAAGAGAATGCAAACATTTCTACTATTATCCATATTATATATTTTTGTTTTTATATAACAAGCTGTATATAATGAAAGGTTCAAACTTACGTCATCAGAGCCCAGATGCAGAGGTTTATTTGTGGCTTTCCGGAGTAAAACGCCTCGCCGGTTGCACATTTACACGGACATGTATGCAAGTACAAAGCAGAGATTTATAGCCTACGGTTCGCTCATATTGAAATAACAAATGGAAAATGTGTAGTGTGTTTTATTTTTCGTTGAACTTTGTGCACACAGATCTTCTTATATTTAATGCATTATGTAATATTTTACTTTTACGATGTTAACTTAGTTTGCAAGTAATTTGGGATTTAAAACTAAGTATGATACAGCAGTTCGATATCTGTGTCACAGGGACAAACTTATAAGTTGACAATAGCAAAACATATTAAAATATCTATGTTTCATAAAATTAATGTAAATGAGTCAATATCATAATTTTTGTGATGTTTAAATGAGTAAATTTTAACCAAAAATTAAATATATCGAAACACTAACAATATTATTTGATATGAAATTTAAAATAAAAATTGAATTCTTTAATAAAAGTATTATTAGAAAAATGGTTCATTGTGCCAAATTGCTATTAAAATACTCTCATTACATTCAATACGAGAACCTTAATATGAAAAAATACAATTTATAAAGATCTTATAGTTAAAATTGCGTCACTAAAATTAGGTAAAACATCGTAGAGACCATATGAGAGCGAAATCCGTATATTGATGCTATACAGTAAAACTTTTTATACAAAAAAGTACTTCTAGAGTACTAGTTGTGAATAAATAAATCGGTATTTTGCTTGCATTAAAAAGAGATATTCGTTTTACTAACTTTATAAACTCTTTGATTATAACATTTAATTACCATATTAAATGTCTCCTCTCAATTTAGTTTTATAATTTGATTTTTCACCAAAAATATAAAATATTCTCTTTTTTTATGCAAATAATATCGAATTTTCATTAAGAGCGCGAATATTGGCATGCAAAATAGATGCCGATTCTTGAAAACTGCGGTTTTATAATTCACGGGAAGCAAACGAAGAAGAGAAAAGTTTTACGTTTTATAGTAAAAAACACTTGTGTAGCGTGACTTGTTCAAAGCTACGGACAACGGGCGCCGAGCAGAAGCCGGGAGCTGCAGACCCGCAAGCTCCGGTCTACCAGATGCTGAAGATAGTTCAACTGTTCAGGGTTCACCGTAGCTCATATTTCACCAATAATAAGCGAGCGTATACTCAAATATGATAATAGTACGGCACAACTCCGCGAAGTGAGCGCCAACGACTGGATGAGGAGTACTTTCCAAGTATTTATTATATTTACATACACACAATCGCCAGCATTCACAATTATCGTTCGCATCTATAGTATTTTTATATGAGAAAATAATATTAAATTTATTTACTGAAATTAATTAAAATTAAAATTTAATTAAGTAAAAATACAGTTTAAAAGCATTTTAGATTATTGCTAGTATAAAGGTTTATACTAATAATGCAGTTTTTTATAAATCTAATAAACTTTTATTTTTTCATCCAGGTTAATGAGTGAATACGTCTAAAAGATTTGCGGTTCACTATTTATCATTTTAATAAAGCACGCGGGGTGATTTCCGGTGGGTTTCCACCTAGTTCCGAATTCTCTTGGCGCCTAAAGTAATTATCCACATATATGGTGTCTGAAATCTTCTGCTGAAAAGAATACTTTCGAATTGTATTTTTTCCTTTGTGAGAGTTATTTTTTTCACACCTCTCAGAAACTTTTATTTATCAAAGTACAAAGATTTTTTGCTGGCGTTGAAACACCACCCCATTGGTATATAGAGAGTAGGTAATTAAATAAAATCACGAGAGGGAATAAATCTTGAACAAACAGAGGAGTACATTTGAATAAATTCTATTTTACGAGTAAAATTCATTATTTGAGGTCACGAATAATGTTGAAAAAAAAAAAGTACTGAAATTCATGGTATTAAAATTGATATTTCATTTTGTTCATGATTAAATTAATATTTCAAGCAAAAAATGGTGTTTCAATTTTCAATGTGGAACTGCTGAAAGTTAATTGGCATTCGATTGTATAATATAACTCTAGTTTTATATAATACTTTGAAATGCTTTTAATTAATAATTTTTTTATTAAATTGTTTTTTTTTTTTTATTAAATTTAATTAATATTTTAGTAATCTCTCAACGGATCCTATAACATTGAATTTATATATTTACAATGCATTACTATTTGATTTTATCATTTCAGTATGTTTTCAATATTTAAGTTCATTCAAATATTAAAAAATGTTTTTACCACTTTACTTTTCGGCACTAATTGAATAAAAAATACTAGATGTTTATAATTCTATATCGAATTGCATGTGGCTTTTAAATAATGGTTATAACATTATCATCGCTTAAAAAATAAAACAAGTACAACTTTTTATGAAACCACTAAGTTTTAATAAATCACGTTACCGGTTTCGGTACCAACGCACTCAGAAGCTACTTACTTAAGACGGTATTTAGTAAGTAGCTAATCAAAATTGAGTTATAAAATAAATTTGACAAACCACAAATTTACTGCGTTCTACATGTATGAATTATCATCGCTGTTATGTATTCAGGCTCTCAGTCTTTTTCATCATTGCCATTATATTTGAAACAATTTATTTTATTATACAGTCAGATCGACCGTCGTATTTCGATGCTTTTTGTCGTCTGGTGTCCGATAATTTATCGTTCGCCGTCGATTGACTGTCCTGCTTACAGTTCAACGATCAATTCATCATCGCAAGTTCAAAGTTCGCGTGTTCAGTTGACCGCTGTGCCGCGCTTCAGGCACACGTGAACATTAGCAGGTGCACGATTGCCTCACGCCGCAGATGCGAGAACAACACGTCCCGCTGATATATCACCTTTATAGGGCGGACGGAGGCGGCGAAAAGTTTTTACGGTTCGTTATTACGACACAACGCGGCCTAACGACGGCTGCGGTCGGCCGCCGCAGCAGATCTTATACGCTCGTCAGGTTTCATTCATTCCTCTACTCAAATTTAATGTAACAGTTTATCCCGCATAATGTATTCAATAGAAAACGTTTTTGCTCACTAAAAAGGTCCGTAATACTTCAAGTTATTTAAATATCTCTCTCTCTTAACAGTATGATTTACATCCATTTGTTTGATATGAGATTAAGTAGTAAAAATGTTTATAATCACTTATTTAAATTGTTCAATTAAATTAAGGAATTTATATTGAGAAGCACATTAACACTAAGCGGTATAGGCATCGGGAGCGTCGGTTTGATCATTCAACCTCTTTAAAAACGATGATTAAACATACACAAATATACCCCGGATACTACCAGCCCTGGAGGCTATCGGAAATTATATTGGTTCCCAGGTAGACCTCAAGAAATAATATGAAAATTGGCCGATCTATAAGGAGAAAGGTAATTTGTGATGACGATATGCAGTATTGGTTATTATAATGGATAAAGAAACAAATAAAAAAAATCAATCGTTATTGTACAATTTTAGAATTTCCTTTTAGATATAGTATATCACAAATATTAAATAAATACATATTTTTAAGCTGAACCATATTGAATAACAGCTTATTACATAAAACGAAGAAGCGCACTCAATGAGTGCTTCATCTGCTCTTCGCTTATACACATCTACTATAGTTTTTACATTTGCTATTAGTAGTGTGCAATACGAACCATATTATTTTTATATAACATTGTTTCGATCATTAAATTGAAAACCTCATCAATTTTCGGCTTAATCCGCAGTACCTTTGCTTTCAAAGCGTATACTTCAACGTAAATATGTAAACTGTCTCCACGTATTCACTACTCCACATTATTATAAATCCGCCACTCTGTAATCTGCTCCAGGCGCTGTAATACTGTAATACTCAAGAAAGTGGTCCGGAGGCTCTGGGAAACGTTTCAACGCGCATAAGTGATGATTACAATTATTGTTCGGAAGATCTATAGCGTTCAGAAGGATACTTCAGGAATAGTAATTTTAGCAAAGCTCGTGCATGGAGGTTGTAAATTTTCACCTATAATTTATGAGCGCGTTGACAATTTCAATTATTACAATGGAATCGGGTGTAATTCCGGGGAAGACTAGACGGTCAGGTGCTGGAGTCGCGCCCGTGCCCACGATGCTCTCCCTGTCCACGTGCCCGCCTGCCGCGCTTGTTTATGATTAATTGCTCGGATGGGAGCACTGTCACGTGATTAACACGCGGTTGACTTCCAGCATCATCTGCACGCTCGAGGGTCCAGCCCAATTGAAACCCTTTGAATAATCATGCAAATGGAATGTGCAAATATAAAAAAATGCTCTCTGGAATATGTGTTTAAAAATTCCGCTTTCCGTCCAGCAGATATTCGTTTTTTTTTTAATTAAACGTAAATTTCACCCAGTGGACACCTGTAGAAGTATATTTTTAATTTCATAAAACTTTTGGCCATTTTATATTTTTATGTGAAATTGTTGGTATATTAGAATATTTTTGTATTCTCCGAGTTGTCTAGATTCAGGTTTTCAAAAATATATTATAAGTATACATTAAGTTCTAACGTTTTTTATTACTTTTTCTGATATACTGATATACTAATCAATTTCCCCGAAAATTCATTTAAGGCCTTCACAAAATCTTTCGTTTGAAAGTACACTTAGTCTTAGACCAAACAAAAATAGATCGAAAACGCGATCAATAATGTGCATTTAGTGTAAATATATTTTAAATCTGTCAAACTTTTGGCGCTTACACCAAATTCGCAATAAATTTCAAGCTAAGGTATATAAAACATCGATTAAGTACGGATTTATAATTTAAACTGAGCAAATTTGGAAAAAATAAAATAGAATATGCCAATATTCTTTTGTTATAAATGCACGCCTATATGAAAATTCAATGGAAAGTTTTTTGTATGTTCATTGTGAGTGTTTTTTTATATTTTTATCATTCACTTTGACATTTATTTAAATATTCAGTAGATAAGTATTTCATACCTTGTAATAACATTGATTACACTAAGCATTGTTTTACTTACTGAAAGACAGTTTCCCGATTAATGAAAGCTTCACAAACATACTGTTGGAACTAATGAAGCTTTTAGTGATCGTGAAGTTGCAGTCTTCCAGCAAGTAAAACTATGTTCAGTATGATTAATGTTAAAAAAAGGCATGAAATACTGATCTATTTAAAATTAATACTCCTATCTGTTGAATTTACGACTCGTATTCACTTTACATTTAAATTATGAAATATTCAATTCAATCATGTATATCAGATATAAAATAAAAGATTGCTTAGAATTTATTCTATATTTACTTTTTTTGACTTGAAAATGGCCATCCGACCTGGCTGAAACATGTCGTCAAAAAAAATATATGTTGAATAAATTTTAAAGAATCTTTTATTTTATATCTGATATTATGGAATTCCACCACGAAATATCGATCGAAAAAATCGAAATAATAAATAATATATCATTTAAAATATGTGAATGATAATGATGATGAAGTGAGCAAAATCAATGATTTTAATATTTAAGATCAATTATAAGATAAAATTAAATACGTTATTTTAACAAAGACGGAACACTGTTAATAATAATTACCTCCATAAATTGCGTACAGCATCAATGATAATAATAATACAAAGTCAATTTCTAAGATATTTTCACGGAAATCGAAAACGTTTAAGACAATAGCCGTGTTCTGTCACGGGGGAAAATATTTTCCTTTGAAAATTCCACAATGATAGCCACTTGATTGTTGGCAGCCTCAATAATATTCGGCCACCTGATCTTCCTTCCTTGCCGGGGCCGGGGACCAACAGCCACCCTAAAGAAAACTAAACATACAGGTTCTATATTATACTTAACCAACAAATGATTCAAAATAAATTAA
The DNA here is from genome assembly GCA_022606575.1 of Glossosoma conforme. Lineage (NCBI taxonomy): Eukaryota > Metazoa > Arthropoda > Insecta > Trichoptera > Glossosomatidae > Glossosoma > Glossosoma conforme. The sequence goes on from JAGTXR010000092.1 coordinate 1,523,564, forward strand.
TGATTTAAATTAGACTTTCTCGGTTTATAATTCCAATATTTTGATCTGCTATACGAATCGTAAATTGCAACTTATTCTATATTATTGTATTATCAACAAAAAAATATGAATGCAGAAAGATTACGCAAATAGGTACGAAAGTTAAAACCATACGGTCCCTTCTTAATTGTAACAGTCGTATAGCGGCTTTATTCTACATGGATGGATCCCTATGGTGTCATTTGGGTCGATTGGCTGATGCGTTTTGTAATCTATAATGAATGAATATTATCAATTTTGCCTCGTTACCTTTCTTATATAACCATTAGAAATATAAAAAATCCATAATTATTACAATAACTTATTTAAATGTATAACTTTTATATTGTTAATTGTATGGGTAATTGTGTGGGTTAATTGTAAACATTTATAATATCATTAATAATATGTGGAATTTTGGAAGCGGATATATCCGTATATAACATATTAAAATATATTGGTGTCTATAGTAACGGGAAATACTTGTTTTTTTAGCTTTATTTAAAGTAATAATAAAAAAAATTATTTTTCATACCGTAGATTTTGAAAAATGGGAAATATATGATCTTCTTTGTCCCCGATAAAGATAAAAGAGGCCATTTTGATGTTCAAACTTGCGCAAAAATCATACCGAAATGGTTGCAATGTGGATAAGTCATGAGTTATTTTAATTATTAAATAAAATCTATTCAAAATATTTTAATGAAATAGTTGTGTAGCAAGTCAACATTTTAATTTTTTGTTTTTCCTAAGGTTTTTTGTAATATACTCGTAAAATTAACTTATCTGTCATTGTTATTTAATATCAATTATATTAGGAAATCATGTATGTTTGAAAAAAAATATCTGAATGTGATCACTCGTACTTGACTACTATTAGTACTATCCTAATTTTATAAATAATAACTTCAAACTGATTGAAATGTTTCAGAGCACACATATTTTACTCGATTAATAATAAGTATAAAAATGGCATAAATAAAAAACGTTTTTATATCAAATAATAATATTCCTATACAAAAATAGTGATAATAATCTACTACTACATTAAAACTGGTCTCTTTCGTTGTATTTTAATTTAAAGCTTGGAGCAAATTTTTCAAATTTCATTAGTATTTCTAAGCGTTTCAAATTATAAGCGCGAAAAGCATTGTTATTGTTTCACCATCTATGACCTGATTCTAGTCAAATTAATGGCGCAGTGCTTCGGAAAATTACTTATACTATGGAGCGAGTTCTTGGAAAAGCTTTCACAAACAGGGATTGTTATACTACAGAGATTACATAGTGCAGGCATATTTCGAACTGGTTCTATGTTCAACTGATACAAATAAAAACATGAAGTAAAAGAGAACATACATTAGTTTCTGATCATGCAATGAGATCACAACGTTTTACAAATGCATTACAATATTTACTAAGCCGTTATATATTATTTGATATATTTTTAATACATTTTACATAAACATTTTTTATAAACCAAATACTTTCGAGTTTTTATATTGGGGTTGGTTTTAAAATCAATTCGTATAATTTTGAAATGATGTTTCAGAGAAGATTTTGATCGATGCTTCTTATTTAGTCATAATATTATAATGTTTTCATTTATTTTTGGTTTAATAAAATAAAATCATAAGTAAATATACTAAATCATACTGGAAATTAATTTCCATCTTGTGAACTTTTATCATTGAAATAACATATAAAAAGTTATTATATTGACATGTGAGTCATTTATATTGTTTTTCGTCTTTTTAAATCAATTATAGTATTCATTAGCACCTTTTTCCGTATTTCTCAATGTATTTTTTTAGTAATGACTAAACAATTATTATTGGACAAAATATAATGTGTGCAATTAAATATTCACACGTTATTTGTCTTACATCTATGGAGAGCTTTGCTTAAAAAGTTTCAAAATAAAGTATAAAATAACACATTTACAGAATAACAACATCTTTAAATTTCAAGTTGTATCTGTATTATAATTCGCCTCTGGGATAATAAGGAAGGGTTAAATTAAATTTTGATATAATTACTCGGATCGTATTTAGCGTGAGCAGTATTACATTACATTACTAAGCCGCTGAACTCATCCGTGTAATATTGATAAATGTTGTTCACAGAGAACAATGTAACCGATCCGAGTGGGTGGGATACCGAACTGGAGATTGAGATCTGCTGAGGAGTAAGATCTATCTCAAGTGCTTGTCGGGTGAAGAGGTAATCGCACAGCCGAGGATCTTCCAAGATAATTAATACACTATACCCGCTAAAGTCTACTATGAGAATTTTCGTTCTTCTTAATAGTTCAGTGTCTATTGGATACTTTGATCGATACTAAAAACATATCGTTTTTTGTACACTAAAAATGCATAATATATGTATTTGTTGCAGCAGAATTTTCCATTATAATAATAATGACTTGTAGTTTTTATATTTTTCTGATAAATATTTCCTCCAGCTAATACCCTACATCAATCAGTTTAAATTGAGTTACGTCATCATGTCATTAATAGGATATAATCATGGGTAGGCGTTGTACGTAATCCAGCCAGAGCATGCGTCACCATGCGGATTATCATGCACTGTAGGCTAATGAATTACTGATGTATTATGACAAAATTGAAATTTAATATTATTAAGAACATTTCCAATATTGAAAACAGTACATTATCAGCAATTTTCTCGTTTAATTGGCGAATAAAAACAACATTCCACGTTTCTTGAAAGTTGCCGGGAACCATATATAATCACAGGTAGAACACCAAGAGCAGAAATGTCTTGGAGAAATGAATTGACACAACTATGTGGTGGCAATTTATGGTGATTATATGCTACAAATAAGAAATATATATTTATTATCACTCATTTAATTATTACTCAGTCAAAATATGATTTTATAATAAGGCGTTTTATTTTTTCTTACTTATCGACTTTCTTTCATGGCTATTATTCATTACCTATCTTTATTTAAAATGATTTATTTTAATCAAAACTTGGAATTATATCCGTAATAGTTTCCATCACAAACCTCAAAATTCATATAACGTATAAGGGGGCAATCGTTTACAAGATGCCGGGGGCGGTTGGGGGCCAGGAATGTAGGGGGTGCGTCAAATCTTATGTATCAACGTCATCTCACATTCAGCCACTTTTCACACCTCTAAGTCCCCGCGTATTCCGTCCCGCGTGGCGTAGCATCAATACGAGGCGTGGCCAAATGATTGATAATATAATTTAGTTTGTATCGTAAATCAAATCGACGCTTATATGCGCTATTAAAGCGATGCTGTACTTTCAGAATATCTGATTTTGTGGCTTCTTTCGTGTCTGAAAATACGTCTTAGATACATCGATAAATTATCTTTGTATTTTGATTCTACATTCAAAATGGCGCCGCTTTAGAATCTCTCACGAGGCTGCTGCACTTAAAGTGATTAATTTCGCACAAAATTCAAAACAGGCGTAAAATTTCACTATACATAAGCGCTTCGTTGATTTTTACGTCAGTTTAAAAACAAAACACGTAAAAAGCACAGCCTTTATTTGTGCTTAAATTCGAAGTACTCGTATAAATGATTTACTTTTTATGATTACAAGTATCAATAAACTGTATAGAAAACTAATGTATCGTTCGTATGAGTAGAAGAAAAAGATTAAATATATTCAAAACAATTTAACTGACTACTGCAGGATAAAAATTCTCAGTCACGAGCGATACGACTAAATAAAATAAAATATTGTTGAGTTTATGAAATATTTAAAAATAGTCTTTCCTTTATATCCATTCAATACATATTTAGAACATATGGTCTCTATTAATTGCCTCCACTAGGCTCTTTTAGTTGCCATTGTCTGACTTGTACCAAAACATTTCTACGTCCAAAGATCCACCTTCGAACTCATATGGTTACCAAAATCCCCATATCAAAAGCCCGGAGACTTGAAGAAACGGCAGCTGTAGTATCCGAAGAATATTTTGAGTGATTAACCCGACGCTTCCGAGGCCTGGACCTTTTTAATCATAAATATATATATAGATAGTAAAAAAGATTAAAGTAAAACTCTAATTAAATACAAGAAAATGTATATATTTCCGTAACTAATCAAGTAGAATATAAAACGGAAAACATCGAGTGTTTTGGATTTTATTTGTTATTGCACGGTATGGGAAAATTTGATAATGGATATTTTTTTTTATTTTTTTATGTAAACGCATGCAGGAGAGCACAACCGGTCAAGACCAATGCACTCTATGACGCTCAGCCAGGGAGGCTGGACGCTGCATGCGGGAAACGTGTGTTGTGTTCGTGTTTGTGTGTGGGTTGGGGAAATTGCAAGTGTATATTTATCTGTTTCTTGAAGAGATCCAGATTGTAGGAAGGAGGAAACACAGACGCTGGAAGAGCATTCCATAGCTTACCGGTGGCATTAAGGAAGGAACTTTGGAAGCTGCTAGTTCTTGGTCGACATATATTAACCGTGTATGGATGTTCGGCAAGTGTAAGACGAGTTTGTCGGCTGTGAGTGGGTGCAGGAGGAATTAGTTCTTTAAGTTCCGAAGAGCAGCGACCGTGGTAATAACGGTAGAAAAGAGTAAGAGAACCAACCTTACGTCTGTGTTCCATTGATTGTAGATTAGACGTAAGGGTGTCATTGTTTATCAAACGAATTGCTCTTCTTTGAACTGAGTCAATTAAGTTTAGAAGGTATTTTGGGGCTCCAATCCAAAGGTGACTGCCGTATTCAAGGATAGGTCGGATTTGTCCTTTATATAGAAGAAGAAGTTTATCGTTGAAATACCGACGTGATCTATATAATACACCTAGTTTTTTGGAAGCGAGACCGGCTTTACACTTAATTGACTCGTAATATTTATATATTATATAATATTTATATATCCAGAGAAGTATGTTTTGTGATAAGAAATTTCCTCAAACCTATATGTTGTATTAAAGTCGAGCTCTCGACGACATGTTTACTCGGCAAAAACGAGTAAAACATGTTACATGGGAGGGAAACATGAAAGGGGAAATGGGAGGAGATATGCCCACTTCTTTCTGTATGTATGGCTGAGGTAGATAAAAGGGAAATATATTCCCATCGGTCGTAAATGCCATTATTGCTGGGGGTGAGTTTTAAATATTTAGCCGCTGTAAAATTGAGGATACACATCAGTAAGTTAAATACTGATTTAACGTTTAATACTCGTATTACCGAAAAAGTCTAAAGCAATTACTGACATACGTATAGCTACCAAAAAAGAGATTTGGTACTGGGTTTTCTAATTAAAATAATAGGAGTGTATATGAATATGAAAATTATTCAGTTATACTTTAAAAGTAATAAAATTAATTAAAACCATTAAATTAAAAAAAAACTGCAGTATTTCAGCAGAATTCGTAATTTCAACGCATATATATAGTACCGAGCAAAATTTTTATATTTTATAAAAATCATTTTTTTTTATTTGTATTATAGTACGCAAATATATTACACATGCAAAAAGTCTATTCATTAAGCGGCATACAAGTTTTTTTTTTCTTCTCTAAATTCTACTACTTTTAGAGCTTGTTCATTTGGATGTTGTCATGGAAGTCTATAATAAGGAAGACACCATGGAAAGTATATGAATTTAAAAAAATTAAATGCAACAAATATCAATGCAGAATGTTGTAGTATAATGTTAGGCGTAGAGATAAGAATGGACGAGTTTCAGAGGCGCCTACCATCTCGCGGTACCAGAGCTCTTACTTAGCGGACCCTCGCCCGGCTGGGACCGGACATAATTGCTCGCCTCGGTGTCTTGAATAGGCAATCAAAGAAGATGGGATACCTTGACTTGTGACCCAGAAATCGAATTACTGGTCGCACGTAATTTATGATTTTACAATTTAAAACTTAATTGCAAACATCCAAATCACCGGGCCACATCAAGTACCTAAGTAAGTAATAAATGGTATATCATCAGTACTTCAATGTCGATGTGCTTGAGCACACTACGTATAATTTTCAATTCATTCTTGATGTCTCACCAAATACCAATCCAGCCATTTATTTTGTTTGATAAAAAATTATTGCGTAGAATAAATACTATATATATACGATAATTGGACTGCAGGCTAAGCAACGTTCCTTATTACAGTCGTTTAGGAGACGAAAATGGACGAGGAAGGCTACTTTGGATGTCCCAGGAGCATAATACTATAAATATACTGTAATATAGTATACTGGGGGATTCAATGGTGTTACTTTTTAGCAGTTCTTCTGATGCAGAAGTGTACAAACTGTTATTACTTTTTCTTCAATCATGGGGTGTCGTCTTTCTAGAAGGTCATCAAACACAGTATGTTCTAGAGGTATCTCAGGGAGAAAGAGTTGAAATATGATGAGGCAAATGTCTTAATGGTGGCAGTTTATAACGGCCGTATGCTGCAGCTAGGTGAGTGGATTTCGAATGATGACGGTTATTGTTATATATAAATCATACAATAATGTCACAAGTAATTTATACAATATGCAATCCAAATATTTTTTTGTATAATATACCATTCTAAAATATTATTATATCTGTAGTACCGTGAAGAGTGTTTAAGTATCAACACAAAAGCATTCGTATGTGGCAAATGAGACCCACCTAATGATCATGAGAGTCCCAAAACATAAGGGACGCGTTATTAAGAACCTTTGCTGCGAAATTAGGACCTTGAAAGGGTCATTTTTAAAATTAAAGCAATAATATTATATTTTTTAACATAAAAATATGATAATTAAATATAGTTCTAACGAAAATTAATGTGTATGAAATGTAATGTCACAGAATATTATCTCTAAGAAGGATTTTTTAAATTAAAAACACATATTTTATAATTTATTTTTAGTCAAAATTGTGGTACAATTTATTATAAATATGAAGATAAATGTTATATTGGAAAAAAAAGGTGTTTTTTTTTATGAAAACCTCTCATGCTAATCATATTTTCGAACTGCTCGAACGCATCGAATTGAAAATGCCCCAGCTTGAAATGAATCCTCATTTGCGGAAGTAATCTATGCGGCGAACCCCTAGAGATTTGAGATTTTTAATTTAAATTCAAACAGGAAAAAAGCAAAAATAGTTTCTGATCTACTGCGCTCTGTGACGTTCAAACAAGATGTATGCGAAAAGGATGTAGGTTGTTTGTATAATATTAAATGTTTTCCAAGATACTCATATTATACATTAATTTTAAATTGATTCATATTCTATAAGTAAGAAAAAATACTGAGAAAAATTGGTATTCAAAAACAATGGAGAAACGACTAATTTTCAGGACTCGAAATAACAACGAACGTAGTCAGTTAAAATTACAATGGAATATAATATTGAAAATTAATTTGAAGTCTTTGTTCCAAAGCTGATAGGTGAAGTGTGTTCTTAATATTTACTTGCCAAGCTGTTCTTTATCTATCTTAGTCATAAAGTCGATAAGATATTTAGTGCTCATCAATAAATATTAAGTGATTTCTTACTAATATAAATAGACTTATGGTTATTCGCATCGAATTATAGTATAATTTAGTTTTTTTAGTATTTTTAATATTTATCTATAAATTTACATGACTTTCTTATATTTAAAAATAATTACAGTAAATCATCGGAACTGAGGAACATACCTTAACACTAAGTATTATTTTCCAATAAAAAAAAGAAAATACACTTGTTCAGATGAGATGTGGCAGTGAAATATGACAATTTTAAGATTGTATAAGATAAATTCTTGAATTATGTTTATTTTAACTTTAACTAATTACGACGAACGAAGTTTGTTCCTATTATATTTACATTTGCACAATGATTTTGAGAACTCGTATATTAACGCACGAATACTAAGGTTTTAGTTACGAATTGTGCTATTTTCACAGTGCTATTTGATTGAATATTATAATTGACAATCCACCTAAATAAGAAATACCTGTTTTTGTATCTGTACAAAAACAAAAATCAAAGTATCCCGAGGCAAAATGACCAGAAAAACTTCAAAACGCTTGTATGCCAGCAAAGTGAAGTTTCTCTACCTGGATTTATTTTTCGTAGTTGCACTGATTTCACCAAACCACTATCAAGTAACTTCCAACTGCTGGCTAGAATAACACTACATACTCAGTACCCGCAAGTATATTGCAACTAGAAAATAATATTCTTTATCAGAAAGGAATGGCACTTAGCGAAGAGATTAATAGTTGAAAAACGAAGTATTATATATAAATATTAAGCTTGTGAATAAATGAAGACTGATAGAATAATAATAAAAAATATACATACTTTGAATATATACTATGGCGACATCTGTCGTACGATGATAGCAATGAAATAAATACTAGTTTCACCGCAAGTCAGTCTGGGCATAGCAATGGCGCAGTTCGCCGAGGGGTATGAATACCTGGGCATAGTTGGTTTCCAAGGTCCGCGGTTCGCATCCCGCTTCTGCCGTTATTTTTGTGCTTGGATTGTCGCGTTGAAAAAAGAATTTTATGTATAGTATATGTATATTTAAGTAATAATAATATTGTAATATAGTCAATGATCTATAAAAGTAGATTAGAATATTGAAATAATAAAATAATATTCTAATAAAAATCAAAAAATTAATAGAAAAACGAAGTATTTATTTATTTTATACATATTAATTTTTAAATTAAATGATTACCATCATTATATTTGCACCTTAGTTGGTTTTTTTCGGGCTTTATCAGTTTTATCAGCCAATATAGTCTTCAGTTCTTTCCTGCCTAACGATCCTTGATATGGAATATTAAGAATGGATTTGAAAGAAACTCCAGCCCTCTCTGATGACCATTATTATCTGAAACCATCTCAATAGTATTTCATTCACTATGCGTGTGTTTTTTAAAAAACGCAATAGTGCATTTTCACGATGAATTTTACTTTAAGCACGTTTTTATTGAATTATAATTTTGTTGATAACAATAATCATTAGAGTTATAAGTTTAATATAAACCTTACATCTAAACCATATTATTTCGTAAAGTTCTCAAGATACTACCGCAGTTCAACAGAAACGTTGCACTATGAACACTAAGGAAACTTCCTTCGAATAGCCTGCAGGTAATAGTTGCGGCAAGCTTAGATAATGTATTGAAGCACGAGCATGATTTTGAGTATCTACTCATATGAGTATATTGAACGCTAATAATTTTCTCAATTTAAGCTGTTATGAAATGTGAAATTAATAATAACATGAAATTCAAAAAGAATGCAATGAAATAAAGAAAACATTAAGACTTTATATTTAAAACATACATACTGGGAAAATATATATATTTGACGTGAAACTTTTTTTCGCTTGTTGAAAAAATCTCAATATCACTGCCACCGCTTTCGGTAGAAGAATAAATAGATAAATTAAATTGTAAGTAACTTACACACAATCTAAAATTAAAATATTCTTGAATATTTTTGCAACATTAAATATTACTAAACATACATTTTCCTATCAAGTTTCCACGGTAAAAGACTTCCATTTAAATTGCGTATAAGCTTCGCTTTTGACGGACATCTCTCGACGTCACACTTTTAATTATAAATAATAACCACAACCTGCGATCTTTATTGGCATAAGTATTTTTCGCTTCACTTTTATTTGAAATATTTGCTTTACATTTTTTTCTTTTAAACCCAATCGCTCAAACTGCATAGTTTATCTGGCTGTAGTGGTGTGGGAAATAAAAATACATCAGACTGAATATATTCAAAATGTATATTTTTAGAGTTTGATTAAAAAACAATCAGTGCTGGTAATCTCTTATGAAATAAAATATTAAAAAATAATGATGTCGCTACCACTGGCGAGTAGCATTGCAGTACTATTCTTTTATATTTTATACATTTTAAAATTCATCTAAAAAATAACTATATATTTATTAAATAAACAAATTGTGTTCGCTCAACGTGAACTTAAATTTATATATTTTACATTAAATATAATAATATTACTATAACTAAGCAATTACTTGCAGGTGACTTTTAATAAAACATAATCGTACACTTAATACAATTTGTGAATTTCTTGACCAAATCTAACTTATAATTTTTTAAATCTTCTTCTTCCCATATCCATTCCATGTCTGGAACATTTGGTAACCACAAATTTACGCCATTTCGTTGCCATTTTCTCAGCTGCTACTGTTCATTCCTCATTTTAGGACATCAAAAACGAGGAACTGCTGAGCATATCTGCACCTGAAGATCCACTTGCGAAAATAAATGGTTCCCGATAACCACCAAAGAAGAAGTCCGAGTGCTTTAAGTGGGGTAGCTGTAGTATTCAAAGCATATTTTTAGGTGATTTGTTAATCGAACTTTGTAAGAAAATCGATTGGTTAGCCCAACGATTCCTAGGCTTGGACAATTGGGACCCACACGAATGTGAATCTTCTCCTTCATAATATCAAGGAGGATACAAAATAAAGAAATACACATAAATATTTTAAGAGTACAATTTACAAATTCTAATTCTACATAGTACACATAACCGTAAGGATTTAATTATGTAAGAAACTTTGGAAAAAGTATTTACAAATAGACGCTTAGGAAGAGCTGTAGTTTTACATACAATCCAAGTAAACACGAAGCACTATTGAGATATAAAAACCGCTTTCTTGCATAGCATACGGTTGTATGTATACGTTTTATATCTCTCCCTTTCTTCCCCGTGACGTCATAGACATACCAGATATAACTGGGACACGAACTTGTTATAAGGTCGATAGTCAGCTTTCCATGTCACGTTCCGAATGTTCCGCAATAGAGTGTTTTGCCAGAGCTGCGATTAGAATGTGAGGGGAGGGCACGGCTTTATCCAGGAATAACCTTTTTGAATAGGGTAGCAGATGGCTGAGCTAACTGCTTGTCACAGGATGTATACTATTTTTTCTTATGATTTATGTACAAATGTGTCTCGGTTATTACTTTTCAAAATAAACGGCCATTACAGTTACACTGTACAGGTGTAAATGCTAAGGTTTTTTTTTTAAATAAACCCGTAAACTTTATACAAACTATTTAGTGGAAAAACAGAAACGATGAAAAAATTATCAAAATACAGATCAACAGGTTGTTTAGTCAGTAAAAATATTTAGTTGAGTATATTTTAGAGATAATAACATTTTTTAAAGTAGATTTATGATTATATTATTAAATGTCTGTAAAATTTCTTTATTAACTGTTTTATTGAAGAAATTTAAACTATCAATGCATATGCAAAACCAAAGCAGAAACGATATTCCATGACATTTATTTCAACAGTTAATATGATAAAAAGAAACGGAGGACGAGAGATTCGAATCGCCTATAGTATGCATAAGTACTGCCTATTAGTGTACTCAACGTCGACCACTGTGCAATTTTACAACTTGATTAAATAATTGTTGTACGGTGTGGTATTTGTTTACGATATGTAAGTGCATTAACTTTACGATTATCTACTGTGGTTTTAAATCTTATTTTTTTTATTGGAAAATAAATAAATATATTCTTACTTGAATTTAGTCGTAGTTACTTAAATTCATATAATTGTAATAAATACAAAACTAGATTTTTTCATCTTCAGCCTATATCCGTCCACTGTTGAATGTAAGCCTTCCGCATGATTCTACATTATTTTCGATCCTCCGCCTTCCGCATCCAGGTCACTCCCGCTATTCTTCTTATGTCGTCAGTCCATCTTGCAGGGGGTCGGTAAATGCTTCGTTTGCCAGTTCTTGGGCGACATTCCAATACTTTTCTTCCCCATCGACAGTCGTCTCTTTGACAAATATGTCCTGCCCATTGGCTCTTGAGTGTGCCTAAATGTTGGGTAGCCTCCACTACTTGAGTTCTTCTGTGTATTTTCTCGTTTCGGATTCTATCTTTTAGCGACACTCCGAGCATGGATATCTCCATAGCACGCTGGGTAACCTTTATATTATTGGTAAGCCTAGATTCTTTATAAAACTCGGATTGAGGCAAAACTTGAGTCCAAAACTGCTGGTCTTATGATTTATATTATCTCCTATGTTAATAGGAGTTATACTTGATTGAATTTTATTTAATTATATAGATGTTTGGTAAAAATTACATCATATTTTTTTTTTGCTAAGCACTAATTTGTACGTTGATAAAATGAAAATAATGAATTCTACTGTTTCAGCGACATCTTGACAACAAAAAACGATAATAAGTGTCGTTTACTTTGTGATTTGAATTGTAATTACTTATTAACGAAATTAAAAATTAAAACGAAATTTATTGTATCAACTTGTATTAATCACAATACATTGGTGACGATTTAATTATGGAATTTGAAATATAGCGTTATAAATAATAATAAACAATAAATAAACTTAATTTATAAAATACATTTATACGATGTTTTGTATTGAAAATAATATACTTTAATAGAATTTTTATATAATACTATAGTATAAGGTGAAGTTATTGTAAAATATATTTAAATATTAAAGTATTTCCTAGTTGATATGAATTTATATTTATTACGTTTAGGTATTAATTTTGCGTTTAACGAGAATCAGTGAATGCAACGGTTATTACAAAAGTACACACATGATCAATAGTAATGCCGAATGTCATGCGGTGGATGTGTGAAATTTATGCAAATCTGACAGCCTCCAATTAGGCATACTTCATGTACAATTTAGATGCAAAATACAATAATTTTAAAGTTATAACTATTATATATTTACGATGAAATATATATACATATTTATTATTATCGGCGAGTAAAGCGGCCCGACCCCGTGGGTACATGTACTACCTATTATACCGACTCGACCTAATTCACAAAACGCTATGCAAATAGTGCGTCATCAGCTCTGTTTGTCATTGCTTTTGATAACCAAGAATTACTTTTGGTATTTAAATTATACTGCATAACAATTAAAGGCGTAATTAAATAATTTAACTAAATGTTTTATCTCGCAAAATATAAAAAAAAAATGATTCTAAAAATCATAGGACGTGTGAAAAGCTCTAAATAATACTAAATAAGTACTATTATGTTCATTTTGCACTACAATGCACATTGTACTAATAAATAAGTCAAATTAAGTTGTAATAAACAGATTAAAATTACAGGAAAACACAGAAAAAAGTAATGAAGTCATAATATTTTGTCGAATTGGTTAGTAATATATTGCAGCGCTTAGTATGAATGCTTAAATTACTTTTTTGGTTGAAATCAAACGGTTGAAAAGTTTTTGAAACCAAAAATAATACTAATTAACTAATTTCTCATACAATTTATGAAATTGTGGCTTTTGGGTTGAGCCGTGTGTGGTGACCTTCTTTCAACCAATATTTCGACCGCCATTGCAGGGGTCTTCTTCAGGATTAATAATTTATTTAGTTTTGAGTTGGTTTATTCAGATTATATATTTCTTTTATAATCTGAATAAACCAACTCAAAAGTAAATAAATTATTAATCCTGAAGAAGACCCCTGCAATGGCGGTCGAAATATTGGTTGAAAGAATTCACCACACACGGCTCAACCCAAAAGCCACAACATCAAATCTGGCCGTGAAAACCTAAGAAGTTATTTAAATTGTGAAATAATTCTTCCGCCTTAACCACAGGAAACATAATAAATTATTGAAGAACAGAGTTGATTAAAATAAGATTTATGCCAACATTATAATGTGGATGATTTACTTATTCTTTGTGTAGTCAGTTTTCATTTAGGCTACAATAACTGTTTCATTACTTTAGTAATCTCACCGTAACATCAGAGAGCGATGCAACGTAATCCATGTATTACGAGTATACCGATTAAAATGTAGACAGTGAGAAATTTTCCTACTCGTAGCTTTACTTTTCTAAATGTAATTTCAAGATGCACAGATATTGTGATATAAAAAAGAATTTCAGCAATATCAAGTAAACAGTAGATAAAAAGCTCTACGAAACTTAACTTCATACATATCTAAGACGGAATTATACAATAATATTCTAGGAAATAAGATAATAATTACGAAATACATAGTTATGAAAAAGATCTCCAAAAATAATGTTTTTTACGTTACAAATAAATTATTTATGTTACGTATATATTTAGACAGGTATATATTTTTATTGCACATATAATTTACATGATAGTTAGTGAAAATATGATAACACAGCAAGATAAAAGCTTCAAATCATTCTAAAATCTTAATAGTCGTTTTTATGGCTTTCAAATCCAACCTTACATTATCTACGAGTATATTACCCAAGGGTAACGATGTGATGTATACCCATAGTCGATTATTATCAGATGTGGGTAGCATTAAATTTACCGTAACGCTCTACGTAAAAATATGTATACATAAAAACCTGATCAAACGCGCTATATATGATATTAATTTTTGCACTCTTTTGCATTCTTAAGCTTCTCCCATACGAACGGAAACTTAAAGTAGCTCTCTTCTATTGTTATCAACACAAAACGGGAAAGATATGGCGGGGATCACCTCTAGTATGTTGTGGTCACTGCATAAAGGGTGAGGGTAACGTCGAAGGCCTTTTGCATCGCTTCACAAGAGAAAAGCTCAGGTACATCTCTCTGAATATTAGGCACAAGTTGAAAAAGCAATAACGGTTAGAAGTAACTCACCCAAGAAAAATATTTTTTCAGCTTGCTAGGAAAAATGCTTTTTTTGTTATATTAAAATAAGATCGATCGTATTGAATAACGGAGGAATTTCATGTTCATACAAAAAAAAAATCTCATAAGTAAAAATATGATTGTCTTATTTACAGTAAACTGAATAACAAATAAATCGTTAGTGATATTTCACGATCTATAGTTACTTATAGACACTTTTTTTTAAATGTTTTTGTTGTCCTTTTAATGAATTCTATTTCATAACCTTGTTTTGAGAATAACGAACACCTGTAGTAACATTGTTATAAAAGTCATAACGTAAAACGCTTGTCTTGGGAGAGTCTATTTATTTGCGTTTAGAAAAGAAAAACTCTGAATCTGAATGAAACTATTCTCTTGAGAATACTGTAAATCGGATTGTATAGGTGTAATGATTGTACCTACACAATACAACATTCAATGTTAACCTGTACGAGCACGTAATTCGTTGTAGTAGAAGTCAGAGAGAACAATTTGTAATTAATAAAACTATTTACCCGACATTGTTAATAAAGCAAGATTGAAGATAATAAATATGTCTTTTATATAATCATAAAAAAACAAATTACCTACATAGTGAAATTTAATTAATCCTTTGTTACGATTATTTAAAAGCAAAAAAATATTTTTAAAGCAAAAAATGGAGAGTAAGAATATCTATTATAAATAAAGCTGGAATAAATTGACTGTATTTATATATATTTTATGAAAAGGTTATTTTATACTATATTATAAATCGTCTTCTACATAAGATTAAACGTAATTTTATTTAAAATATGAAGGGATGAAATTGTCGGTAAGAGTTTGCAGTGGAATATGAAATACTCATAAGTGCATTTTATGTGTATATAATTTCGGAATTAATTTATTTGTTGTTAAGGTTAAAAAATTGGCCGCCAGGTTGCGCTAGGCGGGCGGCGATCGATGCTGGGGGCTGACAGGGCGCGGTGCCCCCCACCCGCCCCCACCCGCCCCGCCTACGCCCTCTTCCCCGCCCCAACGCAGATCCATTCTCCTCTTGCCGACGTGATCGCACCGCGAGCCGCTCTTGCTATCGCGGTGTAACGCGCAGAGAGCTATTGCCACGTCTCGCTCACTCGGCTCGCGGGGACGTCACCTTGGAAAACAGGACGTCTCTCTCTCTATCAGTGCGTTTCGTTTTTCTATATCATTCTCTATCGTACATACTGAGACGCAAATCAATGGAGACTGCGCCAATGATCACTTTATTTAATGCTTCTGTAAGAATTTGGATGCAAAACAAATGCAGGTCAGACTAAACAAAAGTAATAGTTATTTATTATCTTAGGAATACACAAAAACTTTTATTCAAAGTTCAGGGCATTTAATTTAATACAGAGTGAAGTTTTTAATTATTGTTTGCCAGACAGTTTTAGGCATTCCTCAACCAATGTACAATAACACGTAACGCGAAGTTCACCAAATTTTTAAACTACACGTAGCTGAATCACACAGTCATCTCAAAACTGATATCAAATAATTCTGTCAGCGGCCATGATCCATAGAACGTCCTAAATCAACTGTGCCAAGAATATTTTATGCATATGCTTACGTTACACATCATATAACTCTCAACGGCCAAATTACATGAGTAACTGAAGCCTTGAAGAAAAGAGATCTGTGGTATCCACATTGAGGCTCTTATTAATATTTTTAGTCAAGGCATATCTGAATAAGCGGACGCTCCTGTTTGTATATATTATAAAGGTTTATTTTTCTTTGTGACCTTCCCTGCTAAAAACTTCAACCTGACATGTCGACATAAAAACAACGGAAAGGATAAAAAAAAACGACGTTATGTGAATCCTTTTCGTTTTTCATCCTCAGGTCTGCAAGAAAGTAAAACAAGATTTTTTTAAATTCAACTCGATTAACCTTTTTGAAAAAGTGGCGCAAAGGCCGTGCGTCGGAGGCTTCAACCTCGGGGAAGGGAGTGGGGCGAGGACGGAGGAGGGAGGGGGGCAGGTTGCCAGGCGACCAGCAAGAAGAAGAGGGGAGAGGGAAAACCGACGCGGGGATGCTGCAGTCCAGAGCGAGACGGATAATGAGAGAGAACGATCGAGAGAGATCTCCAAAGGAAAACAAGGACAGATATATATACGAGTATATACGAAGGCTCTCTTTACTAGCGGTGCTCCACCAGCTAAATACTCTTAGATAAATTTGCGACATTTGGTAGTAATTGCGATTCTTTGTCGCTTTGGTTATACTTGCGGGTGTCGAGGCGGCGACTTATCGGGCTGTTTCTCCTAATACGATCGCCCGGATGCGCCGATCTCTTGTGGGCCTCGTTAAGGCCTTGATGTGATTGTCGCATAAAGCGGCTTCACGAATATGATATATATATTATACCTCACCGCTTATCGCTGATCTCTGATGGCTGCGAGCGTCTTGTGTTAACAAAACATTCACAATTTCTTCGTTTAAACTTTAATGTATATTTATGCGTGTTTTTTTCTAAGTCGATAGCATATTTATATGACACAGATACACTGCATATATGAAATATTTACGTATTGAATTTTCAACTTCAATCAAAGAAGAATAGAACTATTAGTTGCGTCATCTATGTAATACAAAAAAATGTGATGTGTCCCGTACATATTTGCATGTCATAATTTGTACATTTTATTTCAGCCATTTAATTTCTTATACAATATCAAATTTTCTTTATCTCATATCGGCTCAATATCTTGAGCATACGGTCACCATAAATTGCTGCCACTTAGTTTTCTCAGTTGCCAATGTCCGTGAATTCTCCAAGCTATGAATACACTTATGATATTAATGGGTAAATAATAATTGAAGATTATCATTCAGTATCTATCCTTTATTTTTACTATTATACCCCATGTGTATATAAAAAAAGATATTGTGCTTAAAATACAGGTATAATATAGTATTAAGCCTCATTATTGAGGTAGTTTTATCAAAAAGACGTATTTTCCATTAAATTATGCGCCTTAATATTTATATGCATAAATAAACGTAAAGGCGTCTTAATATATCATATTAAAAGCTCACTTACTCCGAAAAATAAACATACGCAAAAAAAAACATTTTTGTATAAAATTTACCTGAGGGTAACAAATATAAAGTATGAAGTAGACTCAATATGACTATAGACTGCCGACCGAGCTGCCGAAAGCTCCGACTAACAATGTCATCGTCGCAACTTGTCAACTAAAGCCTTGTTCTTCACAAGTGCTTAGTTTATTTTTCAAAGCTTTGTAGTGGTAAAAACATATTTAAATACTTTCCGTTAACTGTGAAGCTCCATTTTTTTTACAGTCAATTATTATTACCAATAGCAATAGATCATTATAAGCTACAGATTACAAGAACAGATTTTCGTTAAATCGGATCAAAACTTTGATAGATTACCGCCAATAAACTGAGTATTGTTAATTTGGTACGTCAGTCAGCTCTTCAAATCCCAGTCTCCTGCCTTGGAGTTTATTGAGCATCATATAAGCTCGTAGATATGGAATGAAAAAAAACGATTTGCGCATTTAAGTTAATTACAATAGAAACGTGTAATGAATATTTTTTTAAAAAAATGACAGTAACTAGATTGTAAGGCAAAATAATATTGTAAGATCTTTTGAATTTCCGTTATGAAAACAGAGCAACGACTGTATCCATTAGATTACGTCAAACGGTATATTTAATTGAATATTAGGCACACTGATAAGTATACACACAGCTTAAGAGATGGTTTATTAATATGGGTGATTAGTAAGTGTGTGTAGCTACGATATTAATTAGTAATTACCGCCGTTTACGCTAACCTCTTATAATATTGCGGCGTATATTTATGCACGGAGTAATTAGTAGGGTTCATTAAATTTAGCAGCGTATTGAATGTGGCGTGTGTACGCGTAATTCCATTAATCAAGACGCTTTGCGAGGTGCAGTGAAGACGCTGGTAAATGATAACGAGGTCTGACGCCCCTAATGAGTGTCATCAGCTGTTGGTGTACTTAATAAGTGCACCAGCAAACATCTATACAACCGAGTTGCAATGACTTCTTTACATGAAGACGCAGGAAGAAAAATAAATAAATTACGTCGTCACGTACATTTATTTGTAACTTTATACTGTATTCATCTCAATGGACAACATAAAATTGCATGACAAGTTAACAAAACTTTTGAATAAGTAGACGCGTTCGCCACAAGAACTAACTACTCGCTAAAATAATGGACTTTCCAACACGCACTGTCTAGCGCGTTGTTGTTAAGGCCAATAACACATGACTTAGGCCACCAACGGGAAAAATAGGCAGATGATAAATGTTACTTACTTAATACATTAGTTGAAGAAGGCCTACAATCGTAGAGATTGGCAATCAATGAAGAATATAAAAACAAGATTTTATTTATACATTAAATGAACAATGTTCTTTGTTTAATTGTGAACCACATTGAGCAATGCTCATTTACATATTAAAAGACCGCGCTTTCACTTTCAACGTTTATGATAAATAAATTAAATACAAGTTATACAAGTACGCTATAATACAACTGTAAAACTGGAAAAGCTCTTTGAAATTTAAAATACAACCGCGATCTGTGTTGATAAACAATACTCTATGTGATCTTTTTTTTAATAAGTAAGAAGTATGTAACTTTATAATATTTTAAATTGATCTCAACGTTAATGTTAATAATATAATGACCAATATTTCGTATTAGAAAATATTTCATGAGTAATATACATTTGTAATATTTATAATAAACTATTGTAGAAACGTATTCATATTTCTGAATCAATATACATAGAAAAAATATAAATCATCGCCATCTAAAGCCTCATTATATTTGAAATGTATACTGTGCGCTTTTACAGTCTGTAAAGGCCTGCAAAAAAGTCACCTGACTAGCTTTATAGACGACAAACAATGGAAACGATTCCAGCCAGCCTTCTGAAATTATAGCTGAGATTCTATTGTATTTTTGAATAAAACAGTAGCATGTTTCAAGTTTTTTTACAGCAGAAAAATAGGTTCTACTTAGTGTGTGTTTTTTCCAATCTTTATTTAATTTTCATAAATGAATATATAATATTAAAAAATAAGTCGTTTTTTACAAGTTTGCCAAACATTACGTAATTATAAACACAAGTAATAAAGCAATGTACAATTATAACCATTTTGAAAAATCGGTATATTTAAATATATGAATAAACAAAATAACTTGGATAAATAATTTTCAAATATAAAAAGTCAATCGTACCTAGTAAGATTGTTGAATTTGTTCAAATAATCTTTCAATTTTATTATTTATCATAAAATTTAGTAGACCAATAGAGTAAAAGTGTTAAAAATAGCTTTGTAAAGGTTGTTTTTAATGCCATATTTATATAATTTGTAAGTAATACCTTTAAATTTTAAAATAAAAATTGTTAAATCCACTTTCCAAGTTAGCGTGTAAGCCGTTAATTAAACAATTACTTTGAAGTTAATCGTAAACTTATTTTATGAATATTGACAATCAAGTATTGAAAAACGTTCGGGGAAAGTTCCACATTACAAAAGGTCCCAAGACCTTTATTCAACCTTTCTTTCGAACTTATTGAAACGAAAAATGTCAATAATATTATCGAATAAATATCACCATTTACAATAATTTTTCTTTGTTATTTTTTAATAAATATTTACATTTAATATTTTTACATTGAGATGAGCATAAAAGTATTAATTTTCTTTTTACACATCTAAATATTACAATATTGCTTGTTCTTATTGAATTCGCAGCTTTTAATTTTCAGTCGGAAAAAAACGATGCCATTCAAATCAAATTAAGTCCGCTTTGTAGAAGTCAAAATTATATTTGTCGGGCTATTATTGAAACAAAGAAACACGAATGTCAAAGATGCTTTATATAAAAGTAAAACATGAACCAAAAGGTGAGAAAATATATTTTCCTATCATTTGAAAGGCCGTGTTTTAAAATATATATAAATATATATATATTATACATCAACTAGTTTTGTATTGCAACCTTAAAATATTTATTGTTGTAACTACATAACTGTTTTACAATTTAATTTTATATTATGATCAACATTTTATAAAGAAAAAATAATGTTATCAATGTGTATGTGTATCCTTATCGTTGTTAACGTGGAATACATAAATGTACAAATATTTAATTGTAATTATTTCAAAATCACAAAATTGTTTAGACTTTAAAGATATATAAAAAGCGTAATATTATTTATGACTATCCTTTTTTTGTATCGAATTGAGTTCATTCCAGATTTAAATTTAAGTTAATTCAATTGTGGTCTATAATATCATAGACGAATTTGAAAAGTGTTCTCCGGACGTACTCTAACCATTTATATCCAACAATCCAAAACTGATTATTAATATTTAACCTTAAAATAATAATCCTGGAATGTCCTTTTATTACATTTCTTAAGAATATTTCCGTAAAAATTAGTGTGGGAAGTTTTTTGGGTTAGGAAATCATATCAGACCTGTTACTTGGAATTGTGGTGGCTTAATACTCCCAATTTCAAAATATGACAGAGCTCTTCGATGTTAATCCGGGACAATAAACTCTAAGAGAATGAAGAAATCATATGTGATGTTTTTTTAAAGGTATGGATACTGCAATTATATAAATATCAGTTTTTACGAGTATTCAGTATATGTGAAAGTGGAATAATATATAGTAAAAGAGCATTTCAATGTTTTATGAAAAATCGTGGTTGTAAATCAAGCTCCTCTGAATGCGTTAATGTAGTGTGGGTAATATCATCTCATAAAAAAAGAACGCTCCCGTAATATTAATCGTGAGGTACGAGTGCCCAACGAGCTAACTTCCATAATGTTATAAAAGTTCCTACTGTAATCTCCTCAACAACTGAATATCTATTATGAACACTGGTATGGTTGGCTTAACAAGTTTTTCCGGTGAGAAAAACAACTTTTTCAATACGCTGATCCGGGATGAAACTTTCCGTGTGGAAAAAGCAATGTTGCTCAATCCTTAAAAATAAATTCCCTCTTTCTACGATGTTTTTTTTTTCGAAAATTAGTGGATACTTTAAAATGACTCAGGAAGAGTTCTTGGAAGAGCTTTTTATATCGTTAATTTAGCGAATCTAGCTTGCACATATTATTTCAATCTCAGTTATATAACATGTATTTGTTTGCAAGTTAAAATCATTACGAGTACATTACCATATTTATACAATTTTATATTTACGGATGGCGTAGGTGAGTGTGAACTTTAGTCTGTATTTTTTTCAGACACACAGGCTCTCGTCATATTTGGAGGCCATAAGAAATTATAAATACATTGTTATCGAGAAAGATCTAAAACCAGATCGTACTTGGAATAATGGGAGAAGAGAACCATGGTAGTTGAAAAGACCTTTGTGACGGCAATTAATGACTATAATATGCTCCATCTTAGGACCGGATATGAAACGGTGAAGATTAAAATATTGCTGATTATAAATAACATCCTCACATGTGTAATAATGATATTTTACATTACAATCCATGTAAACCATGCAACTTTTAGTATCGTATTATCTGAATATCATGTTACTCACATTATTGACACTACAAACTTAAAATAATGGACTTGGGCAAATGTATATTTTCTAATAAACTTTTGAACGCATATCGTATACGTAAAAAGTATGAACTTTACAGCGGCATATCCATTAACAACATTATTTACTCAGTTGTCTTCCAGAAACATCGAGATCCTATCTTATTTCATAGCAATTATCCCAAAAGTAAAGTACTTGTACCATTCAAACGGTCGCCTGGCGATACTATTTCAGTAAAAGCGGTTTACTTACAAATGGGTTTCGTGATGGTTGTATGGTTTCATCATAGTCACGACAATTTATTCCTCAACTTAATGTCATAATATATTATACTATACTTTTAACATGTGAATTTAATAAAATAACTTTAAATTATAATACTTATTTAATCGATAAAAATGTGCATTTACTCAGTGATTTTAATATTTTTTGTAATATTATTAAAGCCATTTTTAACAATTATGACGACGTATATCTAGATTGTAGATGAACAGGATGACTTAAATCTGATAAATCGATTATTAATATTTAAAGATATATTTAAAACTCTATGCTTAAGATATTAAAAACTGTTTATGAAAATAAATAGATTCGCATTTATGATCTATGTAGGTAATATTACATATTAACTAT
This sequence comes from Glossosoma conforme, assembly GCA_022606575.1. NCBI lineage: Eukaryota > Metazoa > Arthropoda > Insecta > Trichoptera > Glossosomatidae > Glossosoma > Glossosoma conforme. Next base: position 1,546,495 of record JAGTXR010000092.1, read on the forward strand.
TTATTATTCTCTAGATATCGGTAACAGTTTATGAATATAAATAGCACTTACGTTTATAATGGGTTAAATTTTATAAAATTTTCATTACTTTAATTTCAAATCGAGAAGTTAACTTAATACAAGAATATAAGAAGCTTTTAAAATCAAGACAAAAACTGTAAGAATCTCTATATTAAGGGACATAAAAAAACGTTTTGTGTTCTCTCTGTTGGTAAAATGTTTTGTCCTTTGACAGGAAAGAAGAAAATGAATTCAGTGTATTGTGCAGGTTGCCAAGTGAGCTCTGATAAATGACGGCTATTTAAGTGTAATGACTGGGTGGTGGTGGCATTCTTTCATAATAAGGATCATATGGCGTCTGGCGCGGCTTAACGTGACAGAACACTGAAAGCTCCTGAAATATACTGACTTTACTTTAAATATTTATTATGATTAGGTTATTCAAAGCAGCTGATCATTTTAAAATTAAATCAAACAAAGTTTATAATTTTTAACCTTATTTGAATATAAGTTTACACCCATTAAGCAAATAAGCTTATCTTTAATTCAATGAATGAGTTTACAAAAATGAATGATGCGTGAAAACAGCGTTTAGCCACAATTAAAAAATATATTTTAAAATATGAAAAATACGTATTTTTTATTAAATATTGTCACAGATACTTACATATCTAAACTATTTATATTATTATTGACTATATATACACAGGTATGATGCATACATATTTTATAATAATCAAATAACACTCTGTGGAAATAACGATTTAAAATATTCAGAATGATTTTTATCTTACCCACATACTCAAACAACAAAAGGAAAATTTCACCCTAAGAAATTTGAGGTGGCATTGGAATATTTTTTCTGCTTGAATAAAAATATCATTTATTGCGAATTGTATTAAGATCCAATAGCTTTTTTAATAAGTTTATAAATCTTCGCTTTGCTGGTTCTTGTGAGAATGAAAAGCTTACAAATTTCTTTTATAATGTATACAGGGTATTTAATTATTATATAAAAAATAATTTAACGGTTGTTTATTTTAAGTAACTCGTTTTTTTTCTCATTCAAATTCTGAATTTTTCTCTTTGGTTTTAAATTTAATAAAAGCAACAAAGATCTAATTCGTGCATACATTTTCACACATAACGTATGCTTTCTTAATAAAATACATATTAAATTACCTCCCTTAAATTTACGACGACTAAATTTCAAAATTATCCCATAAAAAAACACATTAAAATTGAGGATCCGTGCAAAGTTAATGGCTTATATTAATATAACTGCTTGAATTATATAAATATATGTCTGCAATTACATTTTATAGTAATTTTATCGATTTTCTATAAAACTAGATAAATAATTTAGTTTTATATTATTACATCTTAAACATTCTTTCTTCGTAGTATCAATCCGGTGGATTGGTTTGCAGCAACAGAATCTTGCATCTCGATCTCCATTCCTCTCGGTCCTCCGCAACCCTTTTCAGCTCAGCATAAGCGCTACAATTCATGTCCTCGAATACTTGCTGTAAATACTCACGTCTAGGGCAAAAACTTAAACATTATTTCTAAGTAAATAGGTGCATGAATCTTTTATATAAAAAATATATTTTTATTTATCTAATATAATAAAATGAGAATAACATAACCATGTATGGTTTTTCATTAAAATTTTACTTTTTTCCCGAGTAAAAACACTTCCATTTCAACGACATCCTAGTTTGATATGAAAAAGCTTTTCCATGTAAATGAATTCATGAAACACAAACGTAGCCATCTATCGAAAAATCTTTGAACGTTGAATACATCAAATTTCTATTTAAGCCGACTAACAAACCTCCAAGTAGGGATTTATCCAAGTCGCAAACAATTTTTACACATTTTTCCCGATTTAGGTATTATATTATCAAAGCAAAAAAATATTTATAATAAACGTATATTCATAGTATATATTTTATTTTTTATTAAAAATAATTACAAATAATAAAATACTCTAATCGAATATAAATTATAAATCATATAAAATAAATAAACAACAATACTCATTATAATATTTTCTTTTGGTAATTTAACTACACCGTTTTTTCAAAACTGTAAAATGCTGACAAAAACGAGTAAATATCTATCGAAGCCGTTTCGTATCGTTTTTATAATTACTCAATACTGTTATTAAGTAAGGCTTAACATAAAGAAATCTTTTTTTGTAACTGTTAAAAACGGATTTCCATTTTAAATAATTGTGATTGCATATGTATTAAAATGTAATTGGAAAAATAAATAATCAATAAAATCTAAATGTAATTTTGATATAATATACATGAATCTATTTAGCTAGAATTACAATAATCTAGGTATCTGAAAGATGGAAGTAAAAAGAGGTATTTCAATTTTTGTTCCCTCTTATTTTCTCGGGTGATGAAATTCAAGACCATCCGTGAATTGCACAAGTTGGGAAGTAATAAGTGCACTTAACTGTGGTGTCATTGATACAATTCAGTGCAATTTAACTTCTCTGTAAAAACTATTAATGCGAGAATTCAGACATTCAGCGAGTTTCAAACGAACATTCCGCAGCTGGTTGCTAAAGTCTCCGCCAGATGGCAGCGGCAGTTGATACGACCCAAAACCCCGTTTTTATATTTCAGATAAAATCCAACTAGATAAAATTTCAACAAAACTTTGTCTGATGAACTATCAAACAAACTAAAAAAAACTAATTCCCTTAAATATTATAATGCTTTGGCTTCGTATTTTAATATGAATATGATCGACACAAACTGCTGAAAAAAAGCTCTGTCAGACCCCATGCTCCTTGCTTCATTCCATGTTAGCTCTGCCTCCCGCCTAAGAAATGTAGGAAACGTATTTTACGTTTTGTGTATTCTTGTATTATTCTGTTTTTTTTTATCATGATACCACGTTTGCTAAGTATAAGAAATATATCCTTTTTACATAATAATTTATTTAAATAATATATAAAATATTGTATTCCGAACGGTATTTTTGCCAAATGTTTTTGTAGTTCATTTATTTTTAGAACGTATTGTTTCTCTAATGATAAAATTAAATTAGAACAAAAAAAAACATTACTTCCGTGATGAAACATGTTAATATGTAATCGACATTCGACTAACAAGTTTTATAAGTTCGCTCCTGTAACATTACACGCACAATCGAAGTAGCGAATAATGACATAAACTATATAAAGAACTCGTATTTAAAAAACTTTACCAGTTACATTAACTGAGTCAAAATAAATTTATATCAGGAATAGTAAAATATCTTCTTAAAATATGTATTATATGTAGTAATACAACATTCTTTATGTCTTATAGCCTTATTTTGATTTCCTTTATAACTCACTTTTACTTCAATAATGTTCCTATGGGAATATTTGCGAGCAGTTGAAGATAACGAAATTGCATAATACACATTTTATCTACAGCCATTGACATTTTTTCCTTTTAATATGTCTATCATTTTTGTTTTAACAAACTTTTTTTTATATTCTGTTTACAGAAAAGAAAAGTAATTTTAAACTTTAAAAAATGCAATAATGTTTTCGATGTCAATAAATCCAACTAAATATATTATGCTCGTTCATTAATTAAATAAATTTTATACTTTACAAACGCATATGTATTTTTTTAATTTAATAATTAATAAAATCTGAAATAATGTAACTGAAAATAAAACGAAGTTTCCATAAAACCTCAATGACATTAACTGAAAATATGTTTTAATGATTTAAGTGGTTTTCAGGATAGAATAGTTTTGCAAGAAATAAATGTTAATTTTTATTCTGCAAAAACAAATGAGTATTATTTTTAAGTAAGGAACCGATATATGTTTTTTCTAAAAATCTGAAAAAATATCCACGAAAACGATTGATGGCCTGACAAAAAGCCTTGAGTAGCTGCCAATTCAACTGTATAAAATATATCATCCGATGGGTAGAAATAACGTGTCATGAAAGTCAATGTATCATATCACTGAGGAGAAAGCTAAAAAATATCTCGAGCGGACGTTACGAAAATACAAATCGATAATTTTGCATGCAGTGTTATGTGCGACACGTAGAAAGGCAGAGCTAGGAGTCGATTAACCTCCAAAGACTGGCTTCTTCTTACATGCCACCCCCCATGGCCCACACTATCGCCACACTTTATATCTTTAACGTGGTCTCTGAGCTAAAAACCATCTTTGCTCGTCACGGCTCCCTTGAGAAGGGTATCCTCTCTTCTTGTCTTGCCTTGTCTTGTCTACGGCATTCACGGCACTCTAGTGTGTGGAGGCTCTCTAACACTTCAGTCTGCACTGTGGGCTCATTTTGTAGGTGGGACAACTACAAAATCTATCATGACATAATTACTAAGTGGAGACTTTAATTAATATTGCCGGTACGAATCACTGTTCACTATCGTTCATTATGATTACACTGAATTCATGACGTGTTTGTCACTGTTAGACGATATAAATATCTTACATTAGATATAAAAGTGTGAATTTATGTTAAAAAATAAAATTTAAATTATTGAAGTAAAGCAGGTTCATAAGATATTATATAATTAATATATTTGTTCTTCAAAATATATTGTGTTTTGCTAACATTTTAGAAGTTTTGTTTTCCGTAATTCACAATAATATTTTCTTAAATTCGTAACCATACAATAATAATACGATTTATTAGCCATTAAATGGACTTGAATTAATTTCCTATGTGAAAAATCGTATGAGTCAAGTTTAATTTAAATGTGACAAGTAACATAATATGAATAAGTAAAGAAAAATCCCGAAATTTCAACACGCAGTACATTTCGAGTATTTTCATTGGCATTCGATGGCCATGTATCGAACTTACATATAAATCTTAGCAAGTCAATGAGTATTTAGTATATTTGCACGTATATTTGCACGTATATTTTCTTGGAATTTATGGACGTAATGTGACATTGTCAAGCAAAGTAAATCCTATTAGCTGATACAGTAAGTATTCTTAATTGTTTCTACATACAATGCTTAATACAACTATATAATTTTAATATTTATTTAAAAAATAAAATTATTTTTGTACACATTATAAAAAAAATATTTTAGAAATAAACTTTCTTGTACTGTTATAGTTAGTACATAAATATATGAAAAAGGGTAGTATTGAAAATTAATTTTTTATGTGCCTGAAACATAAAATATTTGGTGGAGCTCAGGATATGTATCTATAGCTTAGGAAGAATATTTTAGGGATCATTTCATATATATATTTAAAGGAATTGCAGCTTACAGGCACAGCGATCCACCTGTTTCACATCGCCAGGCGTCGTTAATACAGGAGTTATAATAACATCGATTATCATACTCGTAGATACGTGAAATTTACAATTATAATACGATTATACCGGTAACATAATTCCACAGATCTTAATTATCAAATTTATAAATGTTAGGCCAACGGTTTCTCTTAGTCAATAAAAACATTAAGCCATTTGTATTCGGTAGAACTTCTGACCTGGTACGAAACGAAAATCTTTCTCGAAAACAAAATTTTACGCCGACCATTCGCGGTAACCTTTATGTTTATATATTGTATGCTTTATTTAGGGAGCAAATATGGAAGTGAAGGAATATAAGTGATTTGTTAATATAAAAATAACACGTAAATCAATTTCGGTTGGTTTAGCCTCCAACGCTTGTAATGTAAATTTTGTCTCATATTACTTTCTACCTGTGTCTCTGAATCTTTATAGCTCGGTTTTGCGGAAGGTCGCCATGGTGATGCCGACTACCCTCTGAACAAAATACAAGGCAAATTATACATAAGTTTGTTCATGAAAACTGAGACAGACCTACGCGACACAATTTTTGTGAAACAATTATTTATCACATGTCAAGAAACCTACTTAAAGGGATAAAAGAGAATGTCAGATTAATTCAATGGATTTAGTATTTGAAGTATTATCATATTGAAAATCTGAAAATACTTCGCTTCACGTAAATATTACACACACACATCCGTATTAAAAGTATTTTTATTGAACACAAACAGGATTACAAATCGATAAAATATATACTCGTATGTTTTTGCGGTACACTGGAATTGTCAATGATGTGAGTATTTATATTTTCACGCTTTTCATCTAATACAAACCGCATTGTAAAATATAATTAATTCCTTCCATATCTAGGTGTATGGTCACTATGAACTGCCACCAAGCAGTTATATCAGCTGCTATTTTCGATAACATGAAACTATAAAACTCACCCTTAGGTCCACTTTCCTTCCTCGTTTCCGACAAACCCCAGAGCAGGAGTACTGAGACTAAATAAGACGACCGCTGTTATATACGAAGCGAATTTGAGTGTTTGTTAATCAGTATTTTTATGTAGTTCGCGTGTTGCTGACAATTTCTAGATTAATTTCTCTTGAGGTTGACCAAATATTTTAAAAAGAATGATATCAATTCAAAAAACACTACATTGTAATATTATTTTAATAATATATCTTCATTTAATTCACATATACCAAGTAAGTATATAAAAAATGTGAGGATAATTAATTATTAATTTAGGTTAAATTGTAAACTGTATTGAATACATATAAATAAATGATAAGCCAAAATCGAAATAATAAAACGTGATTTAAAAAGTAAAAACTGTTAATGTAAGGCACTGAGAAAAATTGGAAACGTCCTCTCAGGCGGCAAAAATCTTGTTCCAGTCAATTTATCTTGTCAGAGATTTCGTCAAGTCAGTTTGTTACATTTCCCAAGAAAGCATCAAGCCGAACAGAACAGCTGCTCTTATCTCCTTAAGCTCCACGTATCACTTTGTGTAGTCGCCATGAACAATAAACAATGCAACAAAATATTTAGTTGCTTGTCATTATAACGTGAGGATAATAAATAAATCAATGTTTTTAAGATGGTAAATCGGTGGTCAAAAATTTTAATGTCACGATTAATACTTTTTATTTTTATTTAATTTAATTTTTTAAAACCATAAATATGACATATTTGCGGGTATTTCTTAGTAATGAATCGCTTGCATAATCAGAGGGCGATACCCGAGGAAGATTAAATAAAAATATTTTTAAATAAATTTATGAAAATTTTTCCTTACAGATCATCTGAAAAAACAATTTCAGGAATACAAAAAAGTAGAACATTTATTTTGAAAAAATATTAACTGATGAATAACTAAGATTTTTTTGCTCTTAACTTGTTCCTACATATTTTCTAAATGGTCAGAAAATCATTTGAATTCAGTGATATTTTCTTTACATGACTGCCATAACTGCCTTGTCACATGCTGATCCTAGAGATCGTTTTTATTCTAAAGGACGAATAACTGAAGAACAAACTTGTCTAGCAGCCAACGGCAATCACTATAAGTTAATTCTAAGGTCCACCCGCCAGGCAAAGCGAAGACCGAAAAGCTGAGCAAGGATTTTCTTCCTGTCACCCGACAGCCTTCTTTATTTCTGATTGATCATTTCCTTGAATGTTGCTTAGCCTCGTATCAATCCGCTAGCGTTGATTAAACCAGATTAATTGAAATTTTTAAATATATTTTTTTTGTTGTAATTACCGAATATTTATCTTAAGCTGTATAACTAGATTTTATAATATTCTGAAAAGAGTGTATTAATAAAAGTCATTTTAATGAACCGATCCCAATAGATTGAGATTACTATATTGCTATGACTGTCACCTTGATAGCATAATAGAAGGATTGGTTAAGGTGAAAATTTTCATATGGTGGCTAAGTATATTTACAATAGGTGCTTTAAGGTTTGTAATAATATTTTAAGTGGTAGAGCATACTGAAAGAAGAGTTGCAAGATTTCACTGCTATAAACTAATCCTTTGGATTAACACTGTCAATATGTTATATCATTATTTATTATATGAATCAAAGGAAATTAAATTCATGTCATAGGCATACGTGCCATGCATTATTATTGATGCGTTTTATTGTCTTTCAATGTACAAATGTCTGTAATTTTGATATCGCCATCTAACATTCTTACAAGAATATTTCATGAATAAAATCAAAGGGTGGGTAATAAATCTCTAATAGACATTCCGAAAAATACTCTTCGAGAAAAAAAGTATTCGTGTATAATTTAAAACTAAAAAACATTGTTTGACGACAATTTTAAATCCTAAGAATTTATTATGCGTAACAATTTAATATTCAAATACTCGTTTATTCAAAATATATATAATTGGAATAAGAAAATCGTATGTTTTTAAGGAAACAATCTCAATATTCTAAAGGTTTATTCCATAGTTGTAATAAACATAGGTTATTCATATTCATAGATTATTATAACGAGTATATTACATAGTTGATTAGTAAACTATTGTTTATTATTTAACAAAAACGAAAGTTTTTCTAATATGTTTAATTTTAATACAAAATCAATAATCATAATACAAAATTATTTATTTAAGCAAATGTTTCATACAAACATAAAGATGAAAATCTAAAATTGTTCTTACCAAGTTGTCTAATCACCTCAGAAATATATTTTGATGAATAATGAAGAGAGAGATAATTCCCCTTTTCAGTCGTTAAGGTTTTTTTCAATTAACGGAAAGCGCTGCTCCTCAGGAATTCCGATTCTTTTAAGTTATTCTTCTGGGCCGGTACGTGCGGAGGGCAGATTTCAGGCTAAAAGTCAGACCTTCACGATTCGCGGATCGATTGGTTCGCTTCTCCCATTGAGCATTAACCGTTCTGTGTTCGTTTCCGGTTCCGGCTGGCTACCCTACCAGACACCTGGACTCCGAACCCTGAACCTGAATCGAAGGCTTTCGCTGCTCAATTGTCACACATTACAAGAGTTCTGCTTTCATCCATTAAATTAATATTTTATAGCTCTTGGATATATTGTAAAATCAAATTAGTAGTATTATCTACATTTATAAAATGAAGAATAAATTCGTTTTACCCTCAATTACATGTGTTACCTTTGGGTTGATATATACTTTCTAAACTTCATAAAGTCAAAAAATAGTAGTTCGTCTTATAAATAATGCCAAGCCTAAGTCTTACCTGATATTAAAAACACAGGCAAGGTTGGTTCTAATCTGTCTCACACTTGCCGAGCATCCATATAAGGTTGTTGTATGACAACCAAGAAACGTGAATTTTCATAATACCTTCCCAAATACCACCGCTAAGATGTGGTACGCTATTCCAGTATCTGTTTCATTCTTCATACAATCCAGGATCTCTTCATGAATCAGAGCAATAGAAACTTAACTCACACACAAACAAAACACACATTGCCCACCGGTTTCCACCGAATATTTTTTCTTACGTGCGTTTACATAAAACAATTCAGTTTAATTATTTTATTATCAAAAATACTCAACAATATCAATATTTTAGCAGTTGAAGAAGAATATTGGAACTTTCACGAAAGTCTAAATAGAATCAAAGTAAGAAGGCTTGTAATAAAAATCATTTCAGAAAAGCGAGGCCAATAGATCGGCCACAATATGCACAATTATAGTCTTCTTTCTAATTAATTTACTTAGATTAGAGTATTCGCGTTAAGTGTACTTTGTTGTAGTTAACCAATCATCAAGATTAAGATTGAAGTTAATTAGTAATAAATTGATTCGTTAAAAAATACGAGAATTAACATACTCGTACACAAGAATTCATTTCGGTTGGATAAGAGTTATTGAATATAACGTCTGTCGTGCATGAAACTTTTATAGGCATCTCATTAATCATTTCTACAGTTTCAGAACACACTGGAGATCCTTCTCCAACCCTCCTGTCTATATCGTTCAGCATGATGCTACAGTAGATGTTATTCACAGTAGAGACAGTAAATGGATGGACGCCTCTGTTTTACCTTTTAACAAAAATCCAACCCCGCGCTTAATTCCAGATACGGTGATTACTTTCCGAGTGTAATTAAAGATCAGATAGATAAATATATTGCTAGCCGAAATACTAGGAGTATTTCGGTTAGCTATTTGGTACATATATAATTGCTACATTTATGGTCATGTTTATACGAGTACTATTGAAAGTTAATCAACGTTACTGAAATCAGAACAATATTAATAACATTAAGGTTATCAACTGACAATGCTTGGTGAAACTGCATAATTATAATTTTAAATTAATTTTAATTAAAAAATAATAAATTTAAAATTTATAGTTTTGATTCCCAATTTATTTCAAATGATTACATATTTCGGCCTCCCTCAAGACCATCTTCATTCGAAACACGTAATCATTTAAAATAAATCAAAAAATAAATAAAAAAACTTTAATCGAGACATTTGATCATTTAAAATAAATTATGAATCAACACTAAATATTATTATTTTTTTAATTAAAATTAATTTTAAATTAAAACAAAACTAATTTTATTTTATCTTTATTCATTATTGTATGTGATTTAAGTTGTATTACGAGCACGTGTATTAAAATTCTATTATTTAGTTTTTAAAAAAAGATAATCATATATTATTAAAAAATTCAAGAAGTATTGTAAACAAATTTAGTACGTTATTTGAATTTTAAATCTTTATTTTACGAAATTGATCAATTGTTTTATAAAATAAAATCGTTAAACAACAAGAAAAAGTCATTACAATCAAGGTTTTACAGAAAATATTAGAGTTTTTCATCAATCACTTGATTGATAATTACATAAAACGTTTAAGGAAATACAGAGTTATCCAAACATAATTTTCTCCTCAGAACTAACTCATTTTAAATGACAAGTTTTATTAAGAACAAACTGCAATGTTTATGCATTATATTAATAAGTACTCGTGTTGTTAAGATTTTTTAGTATCGTTTGCTACAAAAATTATTTAATTTGTTAACTTAATTCCTCTTGAAAAGTTAAGCAGTTTTATTAATCGTATCTTTCTTATGAGTGGACGTTTTTACAATATATGTAACATCCTTAAAAAAGGCAACGAAGCACCTTCAGTACCTTTACCAAAATACATGACTTCAGACGTTAATGAAAAGATAAAATTCACAAAATTGAAAGGGACCCCGATATCGATTTTGATATTTTCGCCCTTCAAACGGTGCTCCTTTGGCAACAAAAGATTCTGCGATAAAGTGAGCGAACCCAGCTGCCGCCTTGAAGGACAGCCTCAGGGAAATTCGCGGAAAAGAAATCCAACTCGAATCAGCAAAGTTTCCAGTGCGAAACGAGAACCCACGAAAATAACCGCAAAAAGCAAATGTTCAAGCTAAACATAGATGTTATTGTATGTTTTATAATCTTATTATGTAATGTGGCATCTAAATAAACTTGCTTTATGGCGAGTGAATGAGACCTAGAAGAAAAATATTACGTGAACTTTTTTCTGGAAGCACATTCAAGATGACAACTATTTATTTTATTGAGTATTTAATTTGGCATACCAATTGTTTGTGACCTTTGGGAATGTAATATGTCCACTATATTCACATTAAATTGAAGTGAAAGTGCTTATCTTCAACAAATACTATTTGTTTCTGTCCAAAATATTTTCAATGAAATCCAATTACCTAAAGTACAGCATTTTAATTTTACATTAGTGCAATTGGATGATTGATCAACACAATTTTGTATTGCTTTGTCTCTTTCCGCGCGCCACGTTGAAAAGTTTTCTCTTAAGTGTTGCTAGTTGTCATGACAACGCTGCGCTTGTTGTATTTCATTCTAATAGTTAAGCAACTATGCAACATACATCGCTTGTTTTGGTTGACCTTTAAATATTTTTTTATAAATCTTGTGAGTATGTGTACAACAATTTTTATGTCATTCTGATTTTGCCCAAAATATTTATTTATATTAGGATTAAACTGTATTTTACATTTGAAGACGTTTTTTTTAGTTTCTCAAGTCGTTGTAACAAGCGCCAAATATTTTTTCACTTATTTATAAATAACAATCTTTTTATATTTATCGAATACTCCTCATTTTACCTACTTACAAATAATTCGCTGCTTTCCGTTTGTTTTCGAGTTGTGGCATTTTCTGAAGATTTACATTCGTGTGTCGAAAGTTTCAGACTGTCAAAACTTTTGCCTCGCTTTATTAAATATTAACAGCAACCGGATCGATAAAAATGTCGTTTATCTTAATATTTCCAAATTGTCCGTTAGTCTTAAAAGTCTTAAAATGTTAAAATAAATATTACTTCAGCGATTGACAATAACAATCTTTAAAAAATATATTAAAAATGTTTTTACTTTCATATATATTTTACAATGCATTTATGATTTTATAAAACAAATAATATTATTTTAAAAAATGGTTGGATCAAAGCTATTTATTCAGATAATGGTTTTAATGAATCAATATAATTCTTGCACAAATAATTTTAACATATTTAGTATTTTGTATTATATTATTTATAATTCAACAGTATCTACAATCATTGTAGCTGTAGAACAGTATTGATTTGACTGGACAGTAAAACTAACAAAACTATGTACCGGCAATTTGTGATGAGCATATATTTGGATTTGAAAAGATATAGAACGAATATTTAATGAAAAATAAAACATTTAAAATACTTATTTAATACTATACAACACATTTTATTAACGATTTATAATACCTGTATGTCCAAGAATATTCAAATTTTGTTAATAAAATAATTTTACACATAAATTATAATTTTTCTGTCGCTTACTTAGTAAAGCGATTTTATGCTACTACGAGCCAATAAGAATAATCATTTTCGCTGTTTAAAATTTTATTGTTTTCTCAGAAAAACATTTAATTTTTTTAAGCCGAAATGATCTAATGCACTAGACTCTTAGTGTTGTCAATTAAGTACATTTTAAATAAAAAAATATCTGTGGTATTGTTGTGTTTACAAAATATAACAATGCAAGGCTTTGTAACGTCAACGTGACGGATGCGGAAATATGGGGACATTTTGTCTGACGGAAGGTGTTCTAAAAAATAGCGACGCGGGTTCAAACTTTTGGCCAAATAAATGACAGCTGTCACGAAAAACTGCGCCTTCATTCGACCCTGTAAATTAACTACGCCATACAAATGTTTCCGTCCCATTTGCAGGCAGCAGTAATAAAAGTTGTCGGTGGAAATATTTCTTCCCAGTTTCATTTTGTATGTAAAGCGGCCTTCTATGTTTTGAATCGTTATTTTTTACCGTCATCGGAAGTTTTTAATGTCGAGATTTATATGAATTTTAAAAAAATAAGGTTCATATATTATATAATATTTTTAAAAGCAATTTTTTTTTTTTATATTTAGTATGATATATTTGAAAACATTAATCGATTTTATTAAATAAAATTTATTTCGCTACTTTGAGAATGTTGAGAGTTGTAGATATCTTGGAATATATGTCACCGATAAAGCTGAAGCCTGGAGAAATATCTCGTTTCAGGAACGCTGCAGTCTCTTGATGCGTAAAATTTGGCAGATCTACTCGTTAAAACAAAGTGCCTTTTTTGCAATAACATTTCTTTTTTCGAAAATATTCTTATCGTGACTGTTACTGTTCGGACCAACGAACAACACTCCATTGGCTACATGCGCAATAATCGTAAAAACGTTTGTAGAATAGTATAAAAGAATGTTACAGCCATGTAAGTATCTAATACAGAGATTGATAAACCGGGAAATGAACCGGCCGGAAAATAAATTGCACCCATTTAAGATAATACGCTGACTTCCAGATGCGTTGTCACTATCTTTTGTTTTTAATACCGGCTTTGAAAATAAAGAGGTGAATTGGGTCGTTTCAGGAACAGATTCCTGAATTTGTGCCAAGGCTGTGACCTCAGTGGTCCGCAGAATCCTCACCCAGACCTCACCTCCTCCCCTCCCGCGCTCAGATCTGCCCGGATGGAACCAAGGATGCGGATATCACAATCGGTCGTTTATGATAATACTGTGCATTATAAGAGTATCATATATTTAAATATATCACTATAAAACAATACAGCATTTAAATAACACAGTTTATTTCATTAACATTACTTACTAATATTAACCGATAATTCTCGTATATAACCTCGATAAATACGAGTATTATCGGTTAATATTTAAGTAATGTTAATGAAATAAACTAAGTAATTTAAATGCTGTATTGTTCTCATCATACTATTCATTTGCTTACGACATGCAACAAATACCATAATATTTTATCATATTTATATATGGGAGAATACCAATAGGCGTTTAAAGAAAAATCTTATATATATATATGAATTCTATAAAGATTGACATTTTATGTATGGTTAAGCGCTCTATCTGAAATGTAGATTCGCTTATTTTATTAGACTGGGGCATGAATTTACATTTTGGTTAGTTATATAGAATATATGAAACAACATTTCTAATCCAATTTCCCATCATTGCAACATAAATTTGGGGTGCAAAATTCATAGCAATTATATTTATTTTCAATTTCACAATTATTATGAAGTTAAAGGAGTTTGAAAAGAAAATTTAAGAAAAATAATCAATTAAATAAAAAACATATACAAATCCAATCTAAATAATTTTATAATATCTTATTTAAGTACAGTAGCATTATTAAGAATATATTATTAGCACCGAAAAAAATATATAATTATTTTTTCTAAAAATATTTATTCATGCGTGAACGAACTAATCATTTGATGTTATTTTAAAAATATATAAATCACTTAAATTTTTGGTGATAGTGATGTGCTAATTTTTTTCATAAACAAGCTAATGATGCAATGACTAAATAATTACATAGTAATAATCCACCTACCTCATACTTTCCAACAAGTTAAAAATAGTTATTAATTATCATCATTTTGGTTGAACGAAAATACAATGTTTATGTAATTATGGCACTTAGTTTTAATAATCAATTGTTTTACGAATTATCGAGAAAAAAACGACTTTATGCACAGTACTTTATTACTAATTACACAACTCAACTTTTAGTTTATGAATTGCCAATTATTGGTTAAATTACATAATTTAATTTAATTTTTATTTTAATGATGAAATGAAGAAAAATTGTCTATTCCACAATTATTTAATTACAACGCCTTTTGTCTCCTTACAAAAATAAAACAAATACTTTTAATTTTACAATGTAAATGACAATAATAAAACTCAAGCTACAGGTTACCAATGAAATAGGGTTTATTTTTAAATTGATAACATTAACATTTTCGTTTATCAATAACAGGGTATTTTTACAAATAAATTTGAAATTTCAATTACTTAAATAATATTGTTTAATTAAATATTGATTGATATTTTCATATTGTATTGAACCATTAAAATAATAAAACAAAAATTACGACTACATAATACTCTAATTTTTAATGTAAATTTCGATTATGCACATTTTGTTTTCAAAATTGTGTTTATGAAATATATTTTTGATATATTTTTAAATATATTTTTGTACAACTGAACTACTCCGGCGTTCAACCATCTTCAAAGCCGCTCGGTAAATATTTCACCGTCCACACGTGATAAGCGAAGCCGATCATATCACGATGAAGGAATTGCCCAGTCGCCCGGAGTACCCTGATGGCAGATAGTCTCCCGCCTGTTCCTGAAGCTGGGCAGCAGAGCGATCTGTCAGATGGACGATCGTATCTTGGCTGAATGCGACCATCCTCGCCAGATAACTTCCATGATATAGAGCTACCCCTAAATGTACTCGAATTATTTTACAATTGGCATGAATTGGACGTACCAAATAATTTTGATAAAATAGATAGAATATTTGCGAAATAAAAATTTTAGGCATTAAAATTCACATTGTTATATTTAATTATACAGTCCGTATTTTAAGGAGAATTTTTAACAATTAACATAAGCAGATGTTTGTTTAGAACTCATTAACATCGAATAGTGTGAGTCAACGGTTTTAATAAATGTCTAAATTCATTTGAAAATGGCTTCGCAATGTAGCCGAAACATGTCGTACAAAAATAAAATTGTAGAATATTTTATCATTTAATTTAATTTATATTATATAACTCTGCGAACAACTAACGATAAAAAACAAAAATAAATATATTTAAATTATTTGAAGCGCAGAAATCAGAAGGTGTAAATTAAAAGAGAATTAAAAGCAAAAATAAGAAACAACGCAATTCAAATGATAATATATTCTATTACTCATCTATATCATTTCTGCTTTAATAAAATGTTGGTTTTATGTTTGTGGAATATTTTTTGTTTATTTATTTTTTAATATCACGAAACAGTTAGTGTTATTTATTTAAGATATGTATATACGGGATTTGATTACACAGTTTATTTTTTATTTGTATTAAATGTGTTGCTTATTTAAAATAATTATCTATAAAAAAAATTAAGAAAACACTATTTTAAAATAATTTTAATTTATTTTAATTCCAGTTAAAAAATATTTTTGTTCAAATTTAAAAGAAAATGTGTATTTTTATTTTAAAAATATTAGTATTCAACAGTTTATTTTGGTTAAAACAACAAAAAAGAACCAATCTTGCTAAGCGATATAAAATTCATAATTATTTAGTCGATTGACGCGGAGATGATATGATAATTTTATTCGTGTATACTTCGCAAGGCTCAACCAAAGTAAATTCACTCAATTAAGCACTCAGGGGGGAGGGGAAGCATCTTGAATATTCAAATCGCTCGCACACCGATTCACCGGTTAGGTTTGGCTGAAGGGCTCTCAGCTGGCGCGGGACCGTCCGCGACGCGGGAGAGAGGAAAACACAGTGCTACGGTTTTAACAGCCGGGCTCTCTACGCCGCTACGCCACCACGCCGCTAGCCTGCTACGAGCATGCACAGCATCGGAGCGTGAGACTGCCTCAAGTCAAAACAAGGAGCTAACTTTTTAACACAATCTACTTGAAAAGTAATATTTTCATTTTTAAACGAACCAACCATGCCCGATATAAGTCATCTGGTTAATTTTCAATAAATATAGTTAAAAAAAAATTACCTCTATTAAAATTTATGACGCTCAACTGTTTCATTCAATGCTGCGAGAGGAAAGATATTTAATTGTTATGTGCGAGTATGTGTAAAAAATGAAAAGCAAATGCTAATTATTGTATTTTTTTATATAAACAAAGAAAATATGGTAGTTTAAAGCAAACGCTAGATAATGCTAAAAAGGCATACCAAAATCTACCTATACTTTTAAAAGAAGCTGTAAAATTTGTGTTCTAATTAAGGAATTATGTTGATTCGAGAAAAATATTCGTTCCGAGTATGATCGTGGTTTTAACGTTGGTACAAGCATAACTAATACGAAATTTGCCCGCAGTAGAAGCTAAAAAAACTAAAATCAATGAACTGACAGAACGTCTGTACTCCATAGATTGAAAACCATTGTTGTCGGCAGTACTTCTTTTATTTAAAAAAATAATCGAAATTACGCAATTAATAATATGTTACTGTAATAGAGTTTATAATTTGCGTACTTTAAAAAAATGATGTTTATTTTTAGAGACGCAAGTCTTACCCTAGATCAATTAAAAATGTAATATAAATAATACTTTATTCACATACTATATGCAAACATAACTAAAAATTAATCAATTATGCAACTGATTAAGAGTTTTTGGTTCTAAAAGAGAGTGATTTTATGTATTTGAGTAAAGGAAGGTATCACTCGTAATGGTATTTAGACGGTTTTATGGCTCGCTGTGATAGGCGGTAGGATCAGTGGCCTTTGTGAAGGTTGCTCCACTACGCGAGTCCTGGCCCAGCCGGCCAGGAGGTGCTACTGGCTGAACAGTGGAAGCACTACAAAATACACTAGATGATCAATGGAATCTAATAACTGGATTTGTCTAATCCGATTTAGAGTCTTAACAACATTGTACGAGTGTCATTTGGATATATTTACAGATAAAAAAAAAACAGGTCATCATAAAAAAATAATCTATATATGCAGATATTAAATGATACAATACATATTATATTATACTCTTATGTATTTAATGTATATTTTGTGTATTATCTACGACGTATTTAATGTCACATGAGTAATTTTGTGCATAAAATAATATTTAAAGACTACAAACTCATAAATACTCAGTCTTAATGACATAAATATCAAATATTCCAAAATATATGTGTCTTTTAAAGGAGACGAATAGGAAATAAACTCCTACAAGTGTTGATATAATATCATCGCTTACTTGTTTTATGTAAATATATTATTTAAAAAACTTACGTATAGTAATAATTATTTTTTATTTATAAAAGGAGCTATATATAAGTCCTGGTGCTATATATAATATGCCTATTATACTTTATATAATAATATATACTTAAGCTAAAAATATTAAAGCAAGTATAATGTGCAATGTGTATTGTGTAATGTAATTTAAAAACCACTTTATTATAATACTATATACCAAAATAAATATATTGTTTGTATACAAATTGCTTTGTAATTCAAAAATTAACTAACTTGATATGTCATTTATATATAATATTCGAGTAAATTTTTTTATGTTTAACTTTATTGTTACATAATAAAATATTCCCGATTTATTTACAGTTTATATCATCTGTATAACAAAAATAGTGTAGTTCTTGTAGGCTTTTTTGGTCGTTCTAAATGTTTTTGACAAACATTAGACTTGTTCACACATTTTCATACACTGCGAATTCCATTGAAGAGGGTAACAAAAGTTTTTAATTAATTGTGTTCCTGTTATAAATTCACGCCAGATCCATTAATAATAATGATCTAGTATGTTATGATGATACTAGAGGTGGGTGAAAGTCGTTTTGGAACAATTCTGAAGTAATATAAATCTAATGTTATGAAAATATTACTATTTAAAGAAGAAACTAGTACAAAAAATATATTTGAAATTAATAGCTATGCATTTGCTTATATCATTATTTGTTATATAAAACCTGCGACTTCGAGCCAAGGTTGTTTTTTTTATAATTTATAAGGTTATCGTAAATATTGATCGACATAATTAAGATAATAATCGTGTGATGTGAAATTCTCAAAATGTCATCCTGTGAACACCACCCAATCTCTTAATCTTTTAACAAATGGACAATACTTGAATGTCGAGCACCGCGATGGCGAATCAATATCTCAGTCATCCTAGAGCATCATATAATCTACAGATAAGATATCTACATCGTTGTCTGGCAGTGTTATACCAAAAACATTATTTATTTTATTCATATTTGTTCGAGTAAATTACAATAATATAAATTTCGGGCTTTATTACGGACTAATACATAACTCGAAGAATTTTTTTCTTCTGATTTCATTATTTGTGGACAACTTGTTGATATTTCAACAGTTTGCAAGTTGTTTTGAAAAAAAGCGTTTCTTAAGTTGTTTTTTAATGAATTGATTAATCGACTAATTTAACTCGCAAAGCGACACGCGACAAAATGTGGAAAGCTCGCACAGTTACTTTTATTTACGTAAAAACTTTTCATTTTGCTAAAACACAAATAATAATAAAAATATAACTAAAATCACGATTAGTAAATCTGTTTAATATTATTCATAAAAAAAACACTCCGTATAATTATTATCCCTTTAGGCAACAAATGTCCAGTTACTCAATGAATGGTCCAGTATCTTTATTATTTGGAAAAAAAACGGTATTTGGAAAATTCGTGCAATACCATTTAATGTTGCTTATACAACATAAAAATTCTATTACGGGGGCTAATATTTATGGTTGAAAATAAAAATATTTTCCCCTAACAAAAGATTGTACAATATTTTTCCAAGTGCTTATAATAAGCATTAATATATCCGATATTTTCAGAAAGCAAGTAACATCTTGTGTTAATTGATATTTCCTCCACATAAAAACACAGTCTAAGGAAATAATGGATTTAATAAACATCATCCATTGATTCATACAACTGCAGTAATAATACATTGCGAAAACGGAAAAGAAACCGTGCTTCCAATAATCTAGTATAATAAATGTCAATGACAACAATTACAACAATAACAATTATAACACTTATCTTCTCAGACTACACTAATGTGTACGCGTAACAAGGATCTACCTCCAAATTAGTAACTGTTATAAACTTCACAATAGAGTGTGCTTTCGCAATTTAAAATATTTATAAAGAATCTTGAAATTGATATTTAGATAAATCATTGTAAATTTAAAAAATATATACTTACAAAACATTCAAAGGATTGTTTTGAAATATTTTAGAATGATTTTGATATTTTCCTTGCATCATGGGATCGTCATATTCTATACAACACCGCGATATGGATTTTCCATATTCAATTCAAACGGAAATTAGCTTTACGCGCAAAATGTACTGGCTGAAATTTATATCGCCTCCATATATATTTTTTAATCAAAATTTAAATTTAAATGCTACTATTATGGTGTGTATTTTTGTAAGACTCACTTTGACATCTATTGTCATGGTTAAATATAATGTATAAGTACAAAAATATGTTTCTTAATAAATTAATTATGTAAAGCATTTATACTTATATGTAAGTAATAACCGTGGCCTTACGATAAATATATTGAACTTGATTCATTTTTATTTCGTAAGTTATACCAAAAATTTAATAAAATTATTTTTATAATGACTATAAAAAATATTGGCTTTTGTTCTGTAGAATATAAAAGTACGCAATTTTTTTCACAAAAGGTTAATGTATAACTGAAATATTAATTCCCTGAAAATAATACTTTTTAAATTTCACTTAACAATCTTTGGTGAATTTAATTTTAGAAAATGTCAAACAGTGCAATATCTTATATTAGTGAAAATAATATATTTTAGTTTTAAGAAGGTAACGATATTCCCATTGTTATTTAAACTTTAATTCAAATAAATATTGTATGATCATTTAGTTCCTATAGTTATTTTGGTAACAGCAATAATATAATCAATAAAAATTACAATTTTGTAAGAAGTTTAAAAAATATCTGTATTAAAAAGATATTCCGAAATATAATTGGGTAAACAAAAATATTATTTGATGGTATACACCTATTACAACTCCGAGAGAAACTTCCTATGTAAAATAGACAAAATTATTATATGTATTTATTCCCGTATTAAATGATGATATCTTCCCTCGACAGATCATCTTCAACACTTCATCTTTCATCAAACAAGGCTTGGGCGCCTGAAAGCTCTTCAGGAAAAAGTAAAATCAAAGCTGACAAGGCTGTGAGATACTCTTAACGTTATTTTATTCTAATAATTAAAACAGACACTCAAATAAAATAGACTTTCACAGAATGAAGTACTGAAAATTTTAAATTCAATAATGAAAGCAAATCTTTATTATATATAATAAAAATATATCTTCTTTTCATTTAACACTAATTTTATATCTTTATAAAGCATATTAGAGAAATTTCGACTACGATAAGTGGCATTTAAGTATTGTTGTATTAATGTACGTTTACTACATGGTAACTAAAAAACATAATGATACAAAACAACATTATGTAACATATTTTTTTTATTAATAAAAAGGTTTTAATACATTGTTAAAAATATATATTTTATAAATATACGCTGTTTAACAAGTCACAAAACGGCTTTAGATAAGTTCTAATTAAATACTGAAAAAAAACGTCTGCCGAAATTCATTTTAAATCAAACGAGGTTTAATTTTTTCGATTCAAATGGAAAATACGATTAAAATACCTTTGATGTAATATTTTTTTAATTCTTTAACATCGCTGTTGTTTTTGTTTGTGAATTTTAGAATTGAACATGAAAACACTTCCCCCATTTAAGCTAAAATTTAGCATTTCGACTTTATATCGATGACGATTCATAGGAATGCATTTTCTCGACATTTTGACTATCTTTTCAAGGTTTATCACTTATCTTTAAGGCATGAGATAAAACCGATACCGAGACATCACAAATAGATGATTACTACATGGGCACATTTTTTACTATTGAAAAAACATAAAAAGTAAATAATATGAAGTCTCTTTTATTTGCCAAATATAAAATATTTTTTTTTTATAAATGATATATTTATAATATTTCATTCCAGTATGGTTTGGTGTTCAAATTTTTATTTTTCAAATGTCCTAATGTTTCTCTGATACTAGAGCTGCAATCTATGCAAGTTTGCGGGCTCTTGCCCTGGAGGCTCCCGGGAAGCATCTATGTTCCTATGTGGGCCACCGGATACACAGGTGTTCTGGGAACACGTATAGAATATCTGACCTTACTTATACATTCCAAATATGGAGCGAATATGGTAAAAAAAATATTTGGTAGGACTAATAATGATTATATTTTCTCTTGAAACAAAATGTTTTTCTTGCTTTCTGTTTTACCTTCAGAATAAATTATTTGTACTTTTTTTCTAACGCTTAAAATTTGTACTAAAAAAAAACATAAAGTATTATTATAATCTTCTTGTGATATGTAATGATGAAATAACAAACCTTATTTAAATTAAACTTCATAAAGTTAAGTAATATTCTCAGGAATATATATTCTGACAAACATCACAAAGTCACCTTTATAGACCGGTGAGAAATTGAGTTGTTCAATATAATCCGCTTTAAATTTGAAATTGCGTGTAAGGTATTTTTTTTCATATACCCTCTAAAATCGGAGCATATGGTCATGGCTGCCATAGCAAACTTGTCAGCTGCTACATCCTGCGTCGTGTTACAAAAATATTGGCATTCCGAAATTCACATCCAAATCGTACACTTAAAAGCGTAGTTTACTATTTTATGTTTTATGATTTAATCTACTATTCATAGTAGATTTGAATAAGTTAAAATCATAAAAAATACACCAGCATAATCATTTTCATGTATTCCACTTGAATATCTCTTAAGTAAAACTAGATTATAATTTTTTTACTATTTTTATTCTCCCAATATTAGTGTCTATCAGGAACACTTAATCAGCAGAGATTGCCGCCATTCAGTTCTAACAGTTGCCATTGTCTATGCCTTGTCTCAAAACATCTCTGATCTCGAAGGGCCACCTGGCAAAAATTAAAGTTCAAGACGACTTTCAGAACAGGAGCCCGAGGACTTAAAAAGATGGTATTGCAGTATCGGAGTCATATTTTAAATAATTAGTTTTTGTTTAAATCTGATTATCAGTCTAACATTCATGTGACTTGAATCATTTTCATACTAACGAGTGCCTCACAGCTCAATCAAAGACACACTATAAGCAGCAGGCTTTGGTCCAATTCCAATATTGTTTTTTCATTGATCTATCAATACAGCGTATTGTTATTGTTGGTCTGCTTAAGAAACTCTTTACTTAGACAACAATATTAAAAATTAAATCTTGGAAGTAAATGCCGAATGTGCAAACGACGTTTAAAAAGAATTTTAATTATCACGTTAATAATCTACCAACCAACCTGTTGATTGGTACCTTGATCATTAAATAATCATCGAGAAAGTCAGTCAAATGGCCGGGAGTTTCGGCTTCCAGGTACGTATCGTAACTTTGAATAGTTGATGTTCGCTCGAGGCGTTCAAAGTCGGCCTTTCAGCAAAGGAGCACAGAGCAAAGGTGACACTTTGAATAGACTGGAACATAAATATTTCGTGAGATGGCCTAATTGGGTTTCTCGTATGATGGAGAAAAACCGTCTAGCGCTCACTTTAAATATAAATGCAGGTGGGCCGCATGCATTTTAGTCTGGAGGCCGCGCCCTGAAAAATGGGTTAAATATAATGAGGTTTCCTCTTAACTCACCATATTCAGTTTATCCATTAGCAGTATGATAATATAATGAGCAAAACTATTTTAGTTTCCTAGGATATAACGTTAATCACGTTAGAAAGATAACGTTTTTACGTTTATAGCATGGACATGGAGTAATTAAAGTATTAAATCTAATTATATATAATTTGTTTCTTAGTCCGCTAAGTAGTTTGAGCATTTTCATATCAAAAATTTACTACACAATGTTTAACTGCCATTAAAGTGTTTGCCCTGTCTCATGTCAGCTCTGCTTTCTGAAGCTTCGTAGAGGAAATCCTTGGTATAATATCTGATGGTTTTGGAGGATCTTTTCTTGTAGAATATGGGTAATATGTTAAAAATCAAGAGACGAATGTGTAACTGACCGGATATATTTATAATTCTTAAAAAAATTTGGTATATTTTAAGCAATTTTGCATTCTAAATATTAACAATTTTATTATATTTAAGTCTATTCGTACATATTGCTTAATAAGTTGCTCGTTTTAATTAGAACACTTGTATGTTGTGTCATAATTGATTATTAATTTTACGACTGATAAATCGATTTTAGCTGAATATGGAATGATGCAGACCATTTATGTTTTTCGAAGAAATACTAATTTTTTTTTTTCGCTGCTATCAAAATTATATTATACAATTTAACTCAAAATGAGACGAATATACTACTGAATATATAATGAATTGGATTCGATGCATTTTTTAACAACAATAATGAATATGATATAATTTATATATTATAAATTTAATATAAAACATTTTTTTTAAATAAATCAAAATATTTATAAAATATAATTAATATAATTAATATAATTTGTTATATGTCAAATACACTTATAATAGCAGTCACAAATGATCCACCAAAAATGCGCTCCGCTCACCGAGTTAAGGTTTTTGAATTCCTGGGCTGTTTATATGCATTTCTGCAGGAAATATGATACTTATAATTTTTTCAATAAAAACAAATATAAATTGTTTATTTTTGAGATTATGTGAATTTTAAGGGATTGAATCGCAAAGTTACTGAGCAAAGAAATTTCTCGATGCGGGATTTATACGTTAGTATATGGCGCATGCCTCAGGCAAGTTTCTCGGCTAGAATGTCGGCTTTGTGGCACGGCCGACTGAATGGAGCAGTTCCACAAAAGCTTCTGCTAGGGTTTCCATTATTGGAGTATCTGCATTCATACTTCGGCTCAACTTGCGGAGTATCGGCCACCGCTGCACTAAAACCTGGGCCCTTACAAAATGAACACACCCCAGTTATTGAAAACCTGCTGAGTACAGTCACCTTATACGGCGATGATTTTTTAATCTTAATATTTCATCAAGCAGTTAATTAAAATGCTTTCGTTTCAGAGATTATAAAAAACATCTACCTACAATATTTTATACAAAAATGAAATGCATAGAAAGAAAATTAAATGCAGTATATGTGACTTGCAGATAATACTTCATTAAAATAATTTGCAGCATATATTTGTACATTACTTGTATTACGCACCTTCTTATATAGTGCTCTAAATTATGACATTATACTAAAATCCAATGCAGACGAATAATGGATTGTGAGAGATTGTGTGTTTTCTTATAATATTGAGGAACCTTGTCAGAAATAACGACTTAAAGAAGCTGACACGGCTTCTTATATACTTAAGTCACAAGACACAAAAAACGAGGACATGTTCTCACGATACCGCAAGAGAGCATAAACTATAACAATTTTTTTTTCAGAGTGCATTATCACACCTCTAGAAGTCTTTCAGTAACTATGCATAGGTTTGTAATATGTGGAGATCCAAGAATCATAGCTGTCATGAGACGTGGCGACTGTCAATTATATTCTAAGGCTAGAAAGCTGATGATGATGCTTTGTTTTTATGTACATAATGTGGTTATATTCAGCAAACTATTTAAGTATGTATGATGGTAATATTTAAATACAACGTGTACGTGTCAGGTTTATCTTTTTCCGAGTATTGTTATAAATTGTAGCATTGTAATATCAAGTTGAATTTCAGATAGCTAGTCAGGTCGTACGCATGTTACGTTCTCCTGGCGTATGTCAGGCAAAAAGCGGATAAAACCGGGGCACATTTGGGATGAAATTTTACACCAAACTCACGGCAAACTCTGACGTGCAACTTAGCGGGAACTGGAATGTCTACAGTCTGGTCGTTAATCAGGGAAATATCCGCTTCCATGTCAGGGGGAGGCGCTTAGCCCGAGCGTGAGTTGAGCACAAATCGAGAGAATAATTAATT
Source organism: Glossosoma conforme (assembly GCA_022606575.1). Taxonomy (NCBI): domain Eukaryota; kingdom Metazoa; phylum Arthropoda; class Insecta; order Trichoptera; family Glossosomatidae; genus Glossosoma; species Glossosoma conforme. Next base: position 1,572,474 of record JAGTXR010000092.1, read on the forward strand.
TTCTGGTTACTTATGCGAAATATATTTTTTGAATGAAGCGCGACGGCTCTGCTCAGGTCTGAATGATTTATCAGACGAGCTTCGTCTGGTAAGATCGAAAACATTAAAAATACGATAAAATTAATGAACTTTTTGTAATTTTAATTGTTTGAGTATAATGATCCTTCTTATTGAATTTTTATAAATTTGCTGGTGACAATTTATAAAATATGTACGTACCTACTGAATTTTCTAATTAATTATTCCAAAAAATAATTGTAACGCAGGTGTGTCTTATATATTTTTTGACTCATCTGTATAGGCTTATAATACAAAAAAAAATATTCGTAAATACTTGTCTAAAACCAAACTTTAATAACATGTATAAATGTTATTTAATCAAATAATGATATAATAATGTTATGATATAGTTTAAGCAAAAAACACTATCTTTATGCATTTTTTTAGTAATTAAAGTAATTCTTTCAGTCGTTCAAGGTAAACCATAAATAAAACTATTTATTAAATAATAATAAATATAAAAATTTAAGTGATGATAAAAATTCTACCAATGTAAAAATCAAAAATATAAATCGTCGTTGTATCACTTATGACTGAGTAACGCGGCACCAATGATGTCATATAGGTAAACCTATAATCTCCATTCTTTTTCAATAGTGTTCTCAAGAAAAAGCAGTTGATATAGATATTTTTCCTTGGTTTCACCTCTCTATAGAAATTGGTTAATTTGAGTGTATATTATAGTTTGTTGCTCATCTATATAATCTCATCTTATATTTATTTACGAACAACAATAATACAAATTGATGAAATATTCAAACGTCATTTGAAATAAAAACATCATTTGCTGATCAAATTATTGAAAAAACAAAATTTTTATTTTTATGTAATGAATACGTTACATACCTTTAAAAACAGTCCATGTTTAGACCTCGACACCCCCATGAAGGCAAATTAAGCACTCCCAAGAAACCGAAGACATATTAAATTAAGTCCAATAATTTCTCAATATATCTCACTTCAGATAATACAACATAGAATATACAGCGATTAAGAAACGCTTTAATAATGATTTTAATAGTTTTAGTCGATTTCAAATCAACAACCGTATAATAAAATATGTATTTATTGTCTCTTGGCCACTCTTGACTCTTATTTATGTAAATATATGTATTAAAGTTAGTTATAATTGACTATTGTTTGTTTTATTCAAGTTATTAATGTTTTATTTTAATAATATATTTTAAGTTGTCTACTTTAATCGGTTTTTTATTACAACTACTATAACGGATTATACTTTTTCATCTAATTTTATTATCACAACTAATATCGACAGATTAAGAGTTTTAGAAATCACTAAGATGTATAGTAACGATTATATAGAATTAATACATACAAAAACGATCATCTACTTATAATTATTTAATCACAGATGCTAAATTTAATTTCAAAAAAAAATATGCTAGTTTTATCTGTTGGCAACTGGATTATATTTAGTAAATAATGTTATGTTTCTATTTCGGCACAATGCTGATAATGTTATGTTTCTGTTTCGGCACAAATCTGATTACAAGTCTTACAGTTTTAGTGATATTTTTTCATTAAAAACAAATATTACAAGTGATTTATAAACTATTTTACGGTCACTATTCACCCTCACAGAGTGCACATCAAAACACAATGAGCTATTAATAACAAGGCGCAACAGCGAGCGACTGGGGCTTTTGTATCGTTCTTTGTGATGTTTACGGCGGCGAACTTGGCGTTTTGTGAAATTAGCAGGTGGTTTCTACGCGGTCGTCACGCGAGTGCTTTCTTTGCGGGTGAATTTAGATATGTCGAAGAAGCAACATAACCTCCAAATGTATCGAAGGCACAATCTTGCAGCCGCTATGGCGCGCGCTACGCCAGGCGTAGATGGCGCTGGCGAGAAACAATTTTGGTTCCAATGTGGGAGCGCAGATGTGAATCTTCAGTTGTAGTGGTGGTTTTGTGAACGTGTTGGTTTTAACGTATACTAAACGCACACAAGCACTCGCATCTTTCGGAGTGTCTTGTGTCTGTATGAAGGTTACACGGACGGGCTTGCATGTGCGTGTGCGTGGTCCGTTAAGCTTCCGCGGTTTAATGTGACATTGAATGGCCGTTATGCTTTGCCGTTTAAATGATATACTAAAGCCATTATCAAAACTTCCAACCGGGATGATACTAATCATATTTACCAAACATTTTTATATCTTATATGAATCCATACAATTTAAATTCGATATATTGAGTATATTAACAAGAATTCGTAGATATATTTTTTTCTGTAAATTTATAACTTGAATTAATAAATATAATAAATGTAATAAAGGACAAATTTTCGTGCTCAATGTTGTAAAAAAAGTTTTGAAGTATAGGTTTTTGTCTCAAAATATTTAATTATCAGTTTTTGGATAACATTGAATTCGTAGCTGTAAAAATGTATTAAATAGGTTTGAATGCTCCTGTGGGCGCCGAGCACGCACACACGCGCAAGTCGCCAGGCAGAGGTGACGTCAAGGATCGATAAACCGAGCCTTCAGAAGCCTTTAAATGAAACTCTCTAACAAATATTCGTCCCTCTCACACTCGTTATATCCCCGTAAGTTTCCCATTTCACCGGATGCGTTCGCTCTCCTCTACAATGCGACCCTCACCCTCATATTTGAACTCATTGAGTATGGGCGTCCCCCTCTCTCTTCTGGATTTTCTGTTCATATTTTATTGATAAAACGTGTTTTCTTTCGTCTTCAGATGATTGAGCGCAGAACAAACATTATATCATTCCTGTACACTTGGAAAAGTAACATATTAAAAATATCCATAGAAACCGCCTAGCAGGAATCGAATGGAGATGTCATTTTTGGAGATGAATATCTTCCCGTGAAAAGCATTTAAGTTCTTAAGTTTTTATTTTATAAGTTATTGATTTTTTAAGGAATGTCATTTGAAATGTTGCAAAAATAAAATAAATAAATTAATAGTCTACAAAGATAAATTTCTATTAATATATTACTTGCGTGACGTAAGATTTAAAAAAAAGACTTTTTCATAACAATAGGGCAATAAACATATTTATATGTTGACAATACTTACTGAATCTAATATTATTTATTTATGTTAAATTGAATCTAAATGTCTAAGACAAGCGATACAATTTTCGTAATTATAAAAAATTATTGCGTCTCATAATTGTCTAGCATTACTGTTTGTTAGCAGTTTGTGATAGTTAGGTAAAATGTCAGCCAAAATTTTTGATCTTTCTGCGGTACCTGATTCATTAAAATAAAAATATATTTAAATTAATAAGAGTGTGTACGATCTATGTTTACTTGAATAGACATAATTTTAAAGTGAATTTACCGTCAACGAGTCTCTCTATTTAATATATGAGTATACAAATTAATACAGAAATTACATTAAAATACGAGTATTTACTTACCTTTATTATTGGTGAGAAGTTCTCGGAGATTTTCATACATTTTATTTATTTTAAAAATCTTACTGTTTTTATCATGAAAAAATACTATTTATAAATGAATCTATTTCAAATTTAAAAAATATATTTAAAAAAAAAACTACTAAGATAAGTAATTTCCAGAAAAATTATACAAAGATTTTTTTTCAAAAAAATGTATATTTTGTTTTAAGTCAATTAAATCATCAAAATATATTATTATGAAGTCAAATAAATTGCACACATTTCGGTAAAAAATACTTATTTTACTTCGATAAATCGTTAAGAACTTAACTTACATAATATCATTTTAGTCGTAAAATTGACAAAAAATAATCAGCTTACATTAAAATCAAAAGTCAAAGTTATTGTACAACATACAGATAATAATAATAAATTCAAATATTATTTATAAATCTTATTTGTTAATCTACTAATTTTCACCAAAAAAACATTGTCATAATACTTTTTGACAATGTTTTTATAATTTGTAATATATTTTTGAATCTAAAACGAGTATAATTGAATTCGTTGACTATCGGAAAGATAGCTTTCAATCTATATTTTATTTCAACCCATAAATAGTGATGGAATTCAGTAAATATCTTCTGCAATATATATTTCAGTAGTAGCGATACAGTAATGATAGGAGAAAAATTAAATTTATGTCTGTAAATCGATCAAAGATCGTTTTACTTAACTGAAATGGATGTGAAAATATCCATAAATTATTTTGGAATAATACTCGTATATTGTAAAGTAGGTTTGTAGTATTGTTATGGATGAGAGACTGACCTCGCTTGAAGTGAGGTAGCAGAGTCGCGAGTCCGTGCTCTCGATGGAGGCTTGCTGCACCATGCCGTAGCGCTGAGACTCGCGGTCACTCAAGTAGTCGGAGCGGAGACTATCCTGACGGTCGAACATTCCACTGCAAAGAAACAATCTTTCAATAATAATACTTGAGATGCGGCATTCATGATATTGACTAAAATATGCATCAATCACTGTAACGTGTCCAGCCATTATAAATTTGAGCACTACTCTCCATTTGCTTAAATTATGTGTAGTTAATCTTACCTGCGATATTTTATATGACACTTAGTGTACAAAATTCCTTTATATCTGATAATTATTCTTGATTTGAATTATAAGTGACAATTTGAGATTCAACAAATGTATTTTAAAGCTATTAACAAACACCTTCTCTATACTCTCTGATAATTAAAAATATACAGGAAATATTAAAGAGCTTCCTGAAAATCACATTTGGATATCACGAAGTCAGTTATTCATGCACAATGAATGAAGAAGAAAAATTGCATATGAATTTCATTAGTGTCTTTATATATGTTTTAATACATATACAATATACCTAAGTTTTTTGTTTATATCAAATCACGTTTCAAAACAATTATCATTTCTTTATCAATTTGGATATCACAAAGTCAGTTATTCATGTACAATGAATGAAGAAAAATGACATGAATTTCATTAATGTCTTAATATATGTCTTAATATATATATATATATATATATATATATATATATATATATATATATATAATATACCTAAGTTTCATGTTTCTATCAAATCATGTTTCAAAACTATTATCTTATCAATTTAATTTAATTAAATAAGCCTATTTTCATAAACAACGTCATTTCAAAGATTTGTTCAATACGTAGATAAATTATTTACTTCACTTTTAAATTTAAAATTACAATAATTATTAACCATGAAATTATAAGACGTGAATTATATGTAGATTATTAATTTCATTAGGATTTTAAATCATATTATTACAAATCAGTTAAGTTACACATTAATTTTCACAAAGAGGATAGTATATAGTTATTTATTGTGTATATAATCATGTTTCATTTGAGAAAAAAATGAGGTTATTTTATTTCGCTGATGAATGAAGAATTCCAGTATGTTACACTTCCACGTTACTACTACACAAGAGTTCATAGCCAACCATTGTCTTCCATCCCAGATGATACTTGTAGTTTCACTAGATCTCTGTGATCTTTGATAAGTGACATTTTATTATTTTTAATGTTATTAAGTGCTGTACGTTTCTTTCACGATTATATGATTTATTGTTGTATGCTTATATTTTTGTACATATTTTTGTACAGGTTTTTTATATTACATATGGTTAAGCGCTGTATGTGAAGTGTTGATCCGCCAACGCCATAGACTACAACCCGACATTCACGCATCATCCTTATTACTACAGGATTTTACTATGAATAAGTGGTGTTCACGAGATGACTTTCATATACTACCAATATTGATTAATAGGCTATGACAAGCATTTTACGGATGAAGGATCATGGGGTAAGTTAGCGAGTCAGTTAGTCTTGTGTTATCATGTACCGTTGCTCGAAGGAGTCTGCTCTGTTGCTCTTGTAGCCGGAGTCGTTGAGGCTCCCCTCGTGTCGCAGGCTGGGCAGGGAGTCCCAGGGTGAGCGGCGCGCGGTCCCTGGAGCACGGCCTGTGGTCCCCGGCGGGCCCTGCCCCCCAGGGCCGCCAGGGCCGGTGCCGCTACCACTGCCCAAGGTGGAGGACCCGGAGCGCCAACCATCAGAGTGACGGAACCACTGAGCACGTGCAGACTCACCGATGCACGACGCGCAACGAGAGTTCGAAACAAAGCTAAGACAAATAATACAATTAGTAAGCATGAATGTTAAGGTACATTTAGCCTCAATTATCATTCGTAAATTTTATCCTCAGTTTTTTTTTCAAAACACACACAAGAGACTGTAAAGAGTTTGTGCCCTCTACGGACTCTATACTACTAAACTAAATCATCTGAAAGCTGCGTGTTGGACGGATTTGTAATGAATGAATATATATTTTTAGTTATTTAAGGATTGATAGTAATGACTCGTATTAATCACCTACTTCAATATATTCAGATTATATATGAGAAAAAAATTGCTGGAAAAGCATTTCAAAGTCTACCTTTTGTATTAAAGAAAAGGTTGGAAAAGCTTTTCGCTTGGAATTTATAAATATATACTGGAGGGATCAATTGAGAAACGTCAGTATCCATGATCCCACAGAACGTCTCTGTTCCATATGTTGTAATAAAATTTTGGGCTTCTATTGTTCATCAATTATGCAATACATTTCTCTCCTAATACATACAGTATAAATATCTTCATATGTTGCTGTATTTTCCATCGAAACTAATTTGATGTTAAAGTCACAGGCTTGAAAAGTTAAAATAAAACCGTTTTCACTAAATAAACATCCTTTATCATGCTTAATCTAGATATATTTGTTTGGTTAAATGCAGCCTTGGGTTTAATTTTCTGATAAATACGAATCATCAATTAGATTTAGATGTTTCACGAAAAAAGAAGGAAAAAATATTGAGGTGAGTCAAAAATATCATTTTATAAAAAATGTTCGCATTAAATTATATTTATGTTTCTTTATACCTTGAATTATGGTCGCTCATATATCCTTGGTCACGGTCACGTATTCTTTCTCTGAAATAAAAAACTCTATGTAAGTTTGTTGGCTATAAAATTTATAAAATAACTTTATCTTTACTGAAATCCACTTTAATTCAAATTTGATATGAACATATGAATAGTAGCGTGCTCTTTTCATTAATTTCATTGATCTATAATCCTAATTTTATCAACTTTAAAATGTTATTTGTAAATTTTTTTGTACATAAAAGTTAAAATTTTACCTGGTGTTGTGATCGCTTAAATATCCTCTTTCTCTCTCCCTTTCACGTTCTCGTTCGCGATCTCGCATTAACTCGTTACGGTCGCTGAAATAATTAAACAGCAATTTATTAGTACTTGCTCAAATATATTTTTAGTAAATTTATTTTTAATCGTTGATTTATTACACCCAAAGTAATAAAAAATACATTTTTAACTAATTCGAGACAATGTTTTCAGAGGGGAACAATAATCATGACATATTTAACCTAATTATGTTTTATAAATATGTAATACACATTTAATTTACAACAAACGTTTACAACAACGTCATTTTACTATGATGAAGAAAAAAAAACTCATTTAAATGCAGTTAAATTTTTTTTTATTCATTAAATCAACATTTAGAATGTTACGATTGGTATTTTAAAATCCATCGAAAAAATAGAATTTAATCGAAAATGTAAAGTTTTGTAGTAACTGATACACATACAAATTAATATATTGTGATAAATTAACGGCTGACGCGTGTATTCGAGCCACGGACATAGTACACCATTGTTTAGTTTTTTATCTCCACCACATGGCCACTCGTCTACTTACACTTCCTTATCGAGTCGAGTGCAATTCTAGGCTTTGTCTTATTCTGACGAGACTTTTTTTGATCATGAGAATTCTGACAATATATAAAGAGAGCCTATCCTCACCTGTAATAGCCATCTCTCTCAGACCTTTCCCGGCCGGAAGCGGAGCTCGGAGGCCTCTCCACGCTGAGGCGATGTGGTAGAGGCAATGTGGAAGACTTGGGGCCTCCACCCTGTTGGATGGGGCCTGACAGACACAAAAATACATTTTTAAAAGAGCACTTAATAAATTCAAATGTAGGTAAATAAACCTACTTATTAATAATAAACAAAATATTTGATCAAAATACTCACTCCTAGCCCATGGTACTAGAAGTTTATTCAATTAGAACGAAATCTATTTCATATTTTTTTTGTTTTGAAAGATGTTGATTGATTTACCTGATAATTTAATTGACATTACTGATATTTTTAGATTGGATGCTTATAAACAATAAAATATATAACAATAAAATGTTTAGCATTAAAGATGAATTTACTTTCTATAATACTTGTTGATTAAATTTAACATTTAAAATGAATACTTACGTCTACGTGGAGGATATGGACTGCGTTGGTTGGATCCAGGCAGACTTTCGGCAAATTCTATTAACAATAGAAGTTTTTAATAATATTTCTTTTGATTTATTGTTGAATGTCTTAAATTATTAAAAATTTAAATTCATAATAATCAATATTCAAAATAAATAATATCTTTTCCGTGAAATATCCATATTGAATGACTAGTTATTATTTATGATAAGTGGTTTTATTAAATAGAGGTTATTCTTTTTTACCGAGGTTTTCCATACTCTGCGAGAGCAAAGCTTCAAAAGTGTGTAGGCTATAGCTTTCAGCATCCATGCCCTTGGCCAAAGTATTGCGAAGATGCATTTCATACTCTAGTAAAAGACGCGATGTTGGAGATCCGGGAGCTGGAGCACCCATCTGTGGTGGCTGCAGAAAAGGAGAAAGTATTACTTTAAAAAAAACTCTTGTTAACACTCCATGAGGAAATCCGATGAGATTTTCAATATTAACTTTTTTTAAATGCTAAATCTTGCATCCACCAAAGCATTTTTAATACAGTCTTGTATTTACACATGATTTGTAAAAAAAAACAAATCGTTTCATGACGCCGGAATGATTTTCGCCTACCATATAGTGTGATTACGATGGACATTTATTAGAAATAAATGAAAAATCTTGATGATTCAACAAAATCAATTGCATTGCACCTCCTTTTTCATATTACCTATTCAAAAATAAAAAATAGAATATGAAACAACGAAAAATACTTACTTTTAGGTTTTACAATGAATTCGGCATTTATTTAAGAGATTGAGGTCCATAACAAATGTTCATAATATATTTACAATAGATTCGGTATCGATATTTACGACAAATGAAAAATAACACTAAAACATTGAATTTAAAATAAATATCCCATTAATTACGAGTGTTTTGTGAAAAACTAAGTTGTAGGAGAAAATCGATAAACTATTACCATCAAGATTAATTTTCTAACCACAAAAAAAGTTTTTGTCTAAATATAATTTAATACTAATAAATTATTTTTGTATAATAATACGTCAGTCGGTCTAGGCATAGCAATAGCCAAGTCGGCTGAGCGGTATGAATACCTGGGCATAGTTGATTTCCAAGGTCCGCGGTTCGCATCCCGCTTCTGCCGTTATTTTTGTGCTTGAATTGACGCGTCGAAAAAAGAATTTTATGTATAGTATATGTATATTCAATTAATAAATATAATTTAATTAAAAAATCAATAAGGTTGATAAAAAACTAAAATGTGAAGCTTTATCTCAACTAAAGTGTCTTGTTATCATAAAAGCAAACTTATTTTATATATTATTTAGGGTCTACATAATTTACCTATTCGTGAAAAATTCAGTTTAACCTTTTATGGCAACAAAACAACATCTGAAATATTTATTTATTGATGAAATTATTTGTTAGACTATCTACTTTTGGATAATATTTTTACATTCATGTGATCTTTAATAAAACATAAGCAGCAGTAGTTAAAATATCTGTTCGTAGAATCAAACGATTCAATTTAATATTTCGCCTCGTCATCGAGGCCATCAAATAGAATGTAGGCGATCATGACATTTCCGGGTGATGTAATGGTTAGAAATATCGGAACGGTGGGCTTACCCCTTAGACTACGTAAAAATAAATATATTGTTGCTCCTATCAATCAGTTCACACTAGTACGTAAATATACACAAGGTGCCTGTTATTTTCAGTTTTTTTAAGTAATAGGATATCGTTTTGGAATGTCGTCAAAAACAAAACTATAAAGTTACTTTCCATTTCATTTTTTATATCCTAAGTGAACTATTTATTTAAACACGTAAAAGACAAGAGCTTAAGTATTTAGTTAGCTCTCAAGTCTTTTTGGAAAAATAGTCCGTTATAACACATCAAAAATATTTTTTCTTTGAATTTCTGATGAGGCAATCATCTTTTTGCTTGCATTTGTGTAACACCAATGAAAGAATTTCATAAAACCATAATTAAAAATGATTGACATCTCATATAAATTTAGTAAATTAATGTTATTTCTTTATATAGTCTAAAGATGTGAGCGGAAAAATAGTCATCTTGATTTTATTAAAAAATACAAGCTTTGTAAAACTCAAATCATTTTTGTCTTCATTTCCATAGCCGATTATTTTGTGTCTGCCAGCAAAAAAAATGGTTGAGGCGTATAGTAAATATCTATATAAATATAGTTTATAGTAAAAGAATGGCTGACCTGATTTTAAGATTCTCGATTTGATGGATTTGTCTTGATTTCGAAGAAAAAAGTACATATTAATAAATAATTAAAAAAAAAAAAAACATTTTGTATGGAACGGCCATTTAAATTAATGCTAGTTCCAATAGAAGGCGTTGTGTGTATTATCATTTTGAATATAACGTTATTTCTGTTCAAATATTTCTTAGTATTCATTTGAACTTAATAAAAAACTCAATTTAATTCTACTTTAGCAATAAAAAAACTCCGGTTTGTGGGAATTAATTCCCTCACCCGTAAAATGCCAGTCGTAATCTATTAATCAAAATTAGTGGTATACGAAAGCCGTTCCGTAAACACTACCCATTCATAATTAATTACTGTAATACTTGGATGATACATAAATCTTGTGCTATTGTCTATGATGTTGGCGGATCAATACTCCACATACCGTGCTTAGCCATATCTAGCATAATAAGCGTCATAAAATGTCGGTATTTTCCTGTATGTGCTTACATAAAAAAATAGGCAAAGCATTTATTGATTTTGCGGTGACATGAAGTTCGCCAGGTCAGCTATATATGTATTTAAATAGATGGAGATAGATTACCTGGTGATGATGAGGACGACGACCTTGGAAGTGAGGTGGCTGATCCTGGTCAGAATTTCCGTTAGAAGAACTAGGAGTGGTAGCATAGCATTGGTTGTCGAACATGACGTTATCAGAAGGAGGCGACAGATCACGTTCCAGTTCCAGGTACAGCCCACGCCCTGGATATCCTCCACCTCCACCACCACTCTGGCTGCTCACGGACTGTTGACGACCAATCTCGTGCGAAGACCTGGAAATCCGTTCAAAAGAAAGTAATAAAACTGATAACACAAAATATTTATAACATCCGAGTAACGGATGCCATTGAAAAAAAACAGTGTGTAGGTCTTAACCTACCACGCGACTGATATCGTTTACTGCAATAGTATTTTTGAATCATTCACAATGTAAAAATCACTCAAAAATAACAATTTTCTTTTTATTAGCATGTTTTATATTACATTACAACAATGTTGCGGAAGCGGTCGCAAAATGACGGCGTCCGCAAGTGACGTCGGAGCACAAGAGATTCTGATGCAAAGGAAACGTCCAATGACCAGAATCGAATTGATATTGTTTTATCACATACACTTCAGTAATTAATTCAGTAGGAAATTATGCATATCGATAAAAAAAATATATAATTATCATTCGTATATATTTTATACTTTTCATTTTAATCCTATTTTTATTTATTTATTTTTATTTTGCTCAATTTCTTAGGTTTTTTTTATTACCTATTTTATTTCTGATTTTTGGGATTGAAAAAAATCTGCTATAGTTCTTCTGCGGCATCTCAAACACATGTCCCAACCAGGTACACTTTCGTATCTTGACTGTACTATTGAAAGCAGCCTTGTTCCCTCCTTCACATCATCATTCCTAACAAAGTCAAGCTACCGATAAAAATTTACCTAGAAGCCAAGAAGCGTCCGGCTTGAGCGGATCCTTGCCGATTGTTGTTAGCTGGTGGGTGGTGGGAGGTGCAGGAGGCACCATATGCTCCATAGCGCCTGCGACCCACTTCTGGTGACGTCACGGGACTCTCGGCTGAAGGCATCGGCTTCAGCATTCTTTTCAGCGTGTTGGAATCTAATGAGATGCCGTTTTGGGTTCCTGAAATTTTTTGAAATTTACTTAAGTTCTCGAACATTGTTTTTCAGTCCAACCCTTTTATATTTTTCACACCAAAAAACTAATAATAATTCATTAAAAAAATACATCATTAACAATCATGTAATTTTTATTATGTCATTCCAGTAATAAACTGGTAATGATGGTTAAAACTTACAGAAAATATTATCTTTGATGACCTTTTTATTGGATTAGATGAGATTTAAAAACAATTTATTTAATTAATAAACAATATTCGCTAACAAAACGATTACACGAGAGAGAGAACTGCTTTTAGGTTTCTATTTTTTCTGTTCAAAGTTTATTACAATATTTATCTTAATTTGCGGGTACATTATGAAAAATATTGTTATTATTATTTACGGGTAACGTATATAATATTATTCTGAATTATAATTTAGAATTACAATTCTGAAAACACAAATTGCATACAAAAATTATCAGTCAGAAATACAGACGTCTGAATAAATAATAATTGCCAAAATTTTTAAATAAAATTGGTCATACTTAATATTCATTTTACTTTTTGTTTTTTAAATCGTTATTATTTTTATTCTAAGTAAAAAAAAAATCTTTGGATCATTTTATGTTTTCCTACTGTTATACCTAATTCTACAATAACAAAGCTAAAAATACATTAAATTAAATTAATGTGACATTATATGTATACGTTAAATTTAATTGTATGTATTATGGGAAGTGCTTTGAACCTTTCAGTTCTGTTCTGTGTTGCAATGAGGGAAATCTGATAATCTCCAAAATTTATCATGAAGCTGAGCATGTTTATTAGGAGAATATTACTTACCGACATTCATGTCTTCGGTACTCTTAGATTTAGATCTTCGGGCGTTCGTTGTATTGTTATTCATAACGTTGTGGTGGTGAGCTCTCATCTCAGCTTCTCGAATCTGAATTTTCAAAATGAAATTTTACTACTTTCAATAAATAAAACTTTACTTAAATAATAATTTACTTAAATAATACTTCACCTTAATAATATTACTTGGTTAATTTCAGTTTTAATTAATAAATGTCAACAGTCAACAGGTTATATTTTAGAGTTATTAGTATAATTTAGAAAAATAGGGAATTTTTAAACTTAAAGTAAATTAATTGAACGTCTGTGATGGATTGCAGATCAGATACACTACATTTCTTTTTACTAAATTTATCGAATCCTCGGGATAATTTTGTGCTTTTATTGAAAGATTTTAAAGGCTTACTTTTAAACAGGCTGAATTTAGATCTTAAGAGTTCTAAAATATACAAACCTATCGGTGATAAAATGGGACTTTAGACATGACTAACTCAAAGTACTTTTTAAAGTATGACACCTCATATGTTAATGATGATCTCATTACAAATTTTGCAACCAGTAAATTATATGTACAGGACATCCACACGGGTCTTATTGATAGAAAAATCAAACGCTTAAATTTGGAGACAATAAACTTGACGAAGTTAAAGTTATTTCATCTTGAAAGTTTTAAGTATGTTCTCACCATTTCCATGTCGCCATAGTCGATGCTCTTGGCCTGCGTGAGGGTGTGATGCATATGTTCCTTGTTAGCTCTGGTGCTGGTGGCGGAGCACTTGGTGGAAGATGCTCCCGTGAGTGTGCCGCCAGCTTGAACCCCTTCGGACTTCAGTTCCTGTCCCCCTCCACCGCTGGCTCCTCCACCACCACTTGTTTGGGCCTCTTCACTTACTCCAATCTGAAATATTACATTAAAACGTCAATAATTTACCAGTCAAAAAGGCTTCTACCGATCACAGATCTTTTTTTGTATTTATTTTTACACTTTCGTTTTCTGATGCTCATTAAAAGCACGTTACTCATATAATGAGTAACTAAGAGAGAGTAAGAGATATATTATAATCAAATAGTAACTAATAGTTGGAAGATGAATATTCTATCTTTATTTATTTTTTTAAACTTGTTTGATATCAATGTGCCAGGTAAACAACAAGGTGAAAATGCTTAGCATCAAAAAGAGAAAAAAAATAAAAGTCCAATATGGAATGATGTATACATCGGGCCTGAAAATGTTATGCTCGTGTTCGTTACCAATTTTCAAAGTTTCTTTTAGAACCGCTTTGTGCAACACTGACAATGTAAATATTTGCTTGACTTACATTGTTTTGCGTTCCCACTGAAGCTGTGACTGTTTTGGGTGCAGTGGCCGTGTTGCCGGTCATTGTGGAAGTCTCCTGAGACTTAGTCATCCGCGATCCTGTGCCGGTCTGAGCTCCAACTTCTCCAGATCGTGCAGCAGCTGAAAAATAAAAATAAAAAGTTCAAAATCAATATCGATTGATACAACTAACATTTGCAGATAACTGCATAACCTGATAAGCTTCACGACATGCTTTGCAACCTCATAACCTAAAGCGTACGAAATTGGTCTGAAATGTGGATAAACTGATGATTTATAAACGGGTACATTTAAACGGTCACGAAATCTTTCAATCCTTATTGAGAGACAGCAAATCGAGGCTGTATTTGAATATACTTGTACCTATCTGGGATAAGTCATATCGGGGCTCATACAGGATTATGGTGATCTTAAAAACAATAACACTCAGTTAATTTAAAAAAAAATATCATCAAAATGCATCTTTATATATTCTTGATATAATTCGATAATTATATAATGAAAGATAACGATTAATAATATGAAAAGAATTCAAAAATAAAATACCCAATTAAATGTTTCAATGTCTCTAAGAAACTTTTTTATTGATGAGAACATTGAAAATTCAATAGATTTCAGTCTACACTCCTAACTAGCTTTATCTCTTTAGATGCGCCATTGCTTTACATTAGTAAGTGGTGTCTATATCATGTATATTTTAAGCTAAGCACTCCACGGGGGAATATGCGAGCGGTTGGATGCATTTTTCATTATTCTAGTGTTGTGTTAAAATCTTGTAAATTTTCCATAAAGGATTCTATCAAATTGGGAAATACGCAAATAGTATTCTGACATTAAATTTCAGATTAATAAAAATATGTATTCACTGACTGAAATCTAAAAAGTATGTGGTGATACAGGATAACTTTCGACTATCGTGGAATCCGTTAAATGATCTGGTTACTGACACAGGCCATTTGTGTACGCATGTAGTTGACCGATTGACCCATAAATGGAAAAGATTATAAACAAGATGTTACCTTTAGGTGGTGGAGGATGGGCAGCAGCAGGTGCTGGAGGAGCTGCTCCGCTCACGTTGTCGTAAAGAGAGGTGCTGGAGGTGGCTGCAGCAACCTTGTCTCCCAGAGTACCAGCGCGGCCCTCTGTCTCTGTGGCACGTGCAGTAGTACGGGGTAGAGTAGAAGACCCTAATAAAAACAACGGTAATAATCTGAGATAAATTTCCCTCATTGTTTCATATGAAAATCACTCTGAATAGCTTTCATGAGGACAAAATAAACTCTTGCCAAGAAAATGTTACATACAGATTACGAAATAACTTTCAAAATTTGTCATGTAGTCGACAGAGCAATAGTTATTATTATTATTATTTATTATATTAGTATTTGTATAGCGCTCTTTTATGACCGAACGATCATTCCAAAAGCGCTTCTTTGCCTCTCTGAGTAAAAAGGTTGGTCTTGAGTCTGCTTCTGAAGGATGCCTCCGCTTTAAGCTCTCTTATGCTTTCCGATAGTGAGTTCCAGGCCATTGGTGCAGCGTAGCTGAAAGCCCGATTGCCAAAGACAGTGCTAGGACTACCTCCCGTCAGCTGCAGGGTGCTTCTATTTGCTCTAGCTGATCTGAGTGTCTCTCCACGCGCGTTTATTTCTGAAGGCTTGATAAGTTCTGTCAGATAGCCCGGTGCAGTTCCGTTGAGTGCCTTGTAAGCTAAGAGGCATAATTTATACTGGATTCTAGCCGAAACTCTCAACCAGTGCAGTCGGTGTAGTATTGAAGTAATGTGACAGAATTTGGGCGCGTTGTAGACTAGTCGTGCCGCTGCGTTTTGTAACGACTGCAATCGATTTAATTGTTTGGCTGGCTGGCCTGCGTGTAGTGCGTTGCAGTAGTCCATTTTGGAGACTATAAACGCATTTACCAAACTCTTTGTGGCGTGTCTGGGTAAGCATCTTTTTACCGACCGTATCTGCCGCAGGTTAAAAAATCCAGATTTCACCGTTTTTGTGATATTACCGCTAAGATTGAGGAACTGGTCAATTTCTACTCCCAGCAGCTTGACGCTTGTAGAAGGGATGACATCATTACCACAAATGGCCAAGGGTTGTAAGTCCAATAGATGTTGTCTTCGAGCTGTGGCCATAAAGAGTATTTCCGTCTTTTCCGGATTAAGACCGAGCCTATTTGCTGACATCCACTGTCCGATCTCCTCTATACAGCCGACCATCCTTCATGTTGCCAATTTCCTCGGGTCCACAAGAAGAGTAGAGCTGGCAGTCATCTGCGTAGCAGTGTACTTTTATTTCCCATCTCTCAGCAATCTCCTCGATTTCTGTGGTGTATAGAATAAAGAATAATGGGCCGAGAACTGAGCCTTGTGGGACACCACATGATAGAGTAGATGGTCTCGACATTTTATTCCGTAGACAGATGGTTTGCTTACGGTTTTCTAGGTATGACTGAAACCAGTCTAGGGTCTTTCCAGATATACCGTAATGTATTCTTAGTTTCCTTAGAAGGATAGCATGGTCTACAGTGTCGAACGCTGCACTCATGTCCAGAAGAGTCATCATTGCGATATTTCCCTTTTCTATAGTTGTTGTCAGGTCTGAAAGAAGTCGCACTAGGCCCGTTTCTGTGGAGTGGTATTTTCTGTATGCCGATTGCTTCTTAGCAAAGAGATTGTTGCATTCCAAGTATTTTGTGAGTCTTAGAGCCACAATTTTTTCTATTACTTTGGAAACGAACGGCAAATTGGAGATTGGTCGGAAATTTGACAGATCCTTTGAGTCTAGTTGCGGTTTTTTCAGAACTGGTGTCACTAAGGCCTCCTTTAATAAAGAGGGGACTTTTCCGCTGGTGAGTGATTTATTAATAATTCCAAGAAGCCACGGGACAAGTTCTTTCTCACAATTTTTGAAGAGCCAAGTTGGGATTGGGTCAAGTGCGCATTGTTTGTTTGGAGCACTGTTAATAAGATTGGTAAGTTCTGCAACAGTTGTCTCTTCAAGAGTGTTAAAACTGTAAGCAGTCCCCCGTGAGTCCTGGTAGCCGGCGGAACCAGTTCTGTCGCGGATTCTGCTAATTTTTTCTCCAAAAAGTCAGAAAATTCCTCAGGTTGAGCTTCCGTCATTAACCTATCTTGTTGGTTGCCACATATTTTGTTAATTTTTTCCCAGAGTCGTCGTGGATCAGCTCTGTTTTCTTCAATAAGACCACACCAGAAGGTTGATTTCTTGTTACAAACCAGTGTTCTATAATTGTTGAGGGACGCTATCCATTCCGCTCTATTGGACACAGCCTTATTCTTCAAGAAATTTCTCTCTAACCGACGAGTAGTTTTCTTCATTTCCCGGCATTCATCATCAAACCATCGATCAGAAGGCCTTATTTTGACAGTTTTTATAACTTCGGGCGCGTGTTTGTCTGCCAATGCTTTGAGTCGGGTGGTGAAGTGATAAGTGTCTTGGTCAAGATCGGAAAAATGGTCATATGGTTCAAGATTAGTTTTGAGAATGTCTTGTTGGAAGTCCTTAATGTCGACTTTTTTCCATGCTCTAGACGTGACGGTTCGAGAAACCGGAAGTGGCTTATTAAAATTCGCTTGGAAACGCACTAAACTATGGTCAGATAGACCTGTGTCTTCGACAATTGTTTCACAAGGATTTTCTTCTCTGGTGATGACAACATCAAGCAATCCACCTTCTCTGTGTGTGGGGACCGAAACTCATTGTATGCACCCAAAGTCATGGAGAAGTTGTGTAAATTTTTTGCTTGACGAATCAGTACTGCGGTCAAGTCTTATGTTAAGGTCACCCACGATGACAAAAGGTTCATTGCGGAGGGTTAGCAATTCCATGAGAGTGCGAAACTCGTTGAAGAAGGTTGTCGTTATATTTTTAGACCCAGGTCTATAAATGGTTATAACTGTTAAGTATACTCCATTTGCTCCTATACGTGATCCAAGACTCTCAAAAGTGTTAAATTGGCCTAGGGTTATTTTAATAAGTCTATAGTGTTGCTGCGTCAGCAATACGACCCTGCCATGATTTGTCCAATTAACGTTAAGTTAATTTTTTAAGCTATAAATGAACAAAGTTTGAAAAATGGAAATGTTGGTTTTTGTTCTCCTGCAGCAATTGATATATAAAGTATCTTTATTACAATACATATCGTGAGCATTGTCCAAATATTTTTTCTGCAATTTATTTTTCTTAATTTCTACTTTATTACTTGTTGCAATATTCGATCAGAAAATTATTTATATTAATAAAAAAACTTTCATTTTACTATTTTTTGATGAAAATTAAGGCATGTAATGAAATTGAATGCAGCCTTTTAATAAACTTTAAAAACAGTCCTTTTAAATATAACTACGTTAGTATTATTCAGTAAGCATATCAAGGTAATCAAATCGACACGATTGCTTTTTATCCTTGAGTCGGTCAAGAGACGAAAGTGGTCGTGACTGGGACATGTTCTCCGAATACCACATGTGAAAAAAAACTACATCTCTACATTTTTCATCATTCTGAAAAGCTGTCGGAAACAAGAATGAACTCGGCTGAGCTTTAAGACGCAGTGTGACTTGGACCAAAGTGTGGTCATAATGGCCGATAAAACAATATGAGAGCTATATGTGGCGATCATATGCTATACATCTAGGGATTGGAAAAAAAATAAGCAAACCCAACGCATCTATGCATATAACAAGTATTTGTAATCCTAAATCTATGTCGTTTGTTATTTAAATACTCTTACAATAATAACTGTTTTTAAATGTCATTTAAATATTATTTTAACTGGTTTGTTTGATCCGCAATTCTTGATTAAAGCGAATGATATAATCTCTGGTATGTTTACTCTGCTCTGTAAGTAATACAGAGGCTCTGTCGTGGCCTGTAGCAGCGGCCGCTTGGCTGAGATTCGAGTTGAATACTTAATTGTTAATCGACATGCACGGGTCAGCCATGATTGCATTACAAGTTTATGAGTGGGGAAAATCGCCGAGGAATGTGAATACGCCATCAAGGGTTTCTTCGGCTTATTTAATTAAAGAGTCACTTTTAATCTGTCAAAGTAGGCGTAGTGTAAGTTAATTTAATATTTATGGAAAATTATATTTATGTTCATTAATTATTTAAGTTACAACAATTTTTGCATATAACAGTATTTTATGATTCTATTAGATATTTTTTCGATACGTAACGTAATGATATTTTTTATATATGATATTTTGATTAATTCTTACGGTATCGTGGGTCCTGTGATCGAAGTCGATTGTATTGATCTGCCGTCATACAGGTACATTGCGGCTCCCTAAAGAATAACACATAATATTGAAAAAATATATAATTTGGAACATTAATAGAAGTACAAAGCAAAAATACTTTCAGTAAATAAACATACGTAATAAATGTAAATATTTAATCAGTGATATTGTTTCTGAAAGAGAAACAATAAACTAATTGAATTGATTTTAGCTGCCTTAATTTACCAAACGTCAAAAATATGGGCCTAATATATAGTTCCAAACGGATGAATTTTAATACAATTATTTAACCACATATTATTTTTTATTTTATTTTTAATATTAAAGTAAGCTAATTTACCGAACGCCTAATTTTCTAGCTCTTTTTTGATTTCTTATTAACAATTATTAATAATAATTATATATATGACTAAATTATTGCTTTCATTAAAAAAATTAAAAATGTATCGCAAAAGTTGATTCTTTCATTATATGTTTCAGTAACATTTAATGACAGTACATTTACTAAAAAAAGAATAACGCATTTTTTTTATTTTGCTGTACTTTTGTCACTGTTATTATATTCAGTTTTTCTCATATATCATGTTTGGTCTCCAGAATATCGCTTTTTACTTCTTAAACAAAGAGTTCAAATACTCTTGCGGCTTAAATATTCATTGATCTTTCTTCAGCGCTCTCCTTGCCATGAATATTTCAGGCTGGCGGCGGAGCTCAGGTGCGCAAGATGTCCCCTTGTTTGAAATATATTGTCTTACTCTTTCCACTTTAAGAGACGCCTTATTAAAAAAAATGTGCCTTTTATACAAACCAAATTAATGTGTTACAGTATTTTCCAGCAATTCTCAGATGAGATATATTAAAATGGCAATTTTATGAGTATTTATTTTGAAATAATTGATTACTTGTACAAATCATATGAGTGTTTTAAGGTAAAACCAAGGTTCCAAGGCTGTTTTACACCTTTTAAGCAGAAATAGCAAAACTTTCATTATAAATTTAATATTATAATTTTTATCAATGTTTATGTTTGAGAGAATCATTATTTTTTTTAGTAAAATTATATTTTTTTGAACGATTCTAAAAAATCAAAATTGTACTCGTAAATGCTATTATAGTATATCAAAGAAGATTATTTTTTTAAATTTAATAATTACTTTTAATTTTAATTCACACAAGAGATAAATATACTACATATAGGTGCGCAGTAGTTACTTAGCTCTTTTTGTTTCAATAATTTTAGGATATGTTGGATGAAGGTATAGGAGGACATACAATTTGATCCGTTGTTTTACAAACTATTACATATTATTGCATAATCTATTTGATACTAATATTAGGCATGGTGGATGTAGTGTTCCAGGGCGCATAAAGGTACCTCGCTCTGTTGGGGCTGGCGGGCGTGGAGACCGGCTTCCTCTTGGCCTTGGGCTTCTGCTTCCCGTTGGGCGCATCCTTGAGGCTGTAGCTGGAGGAGGCCTTGCGGGCGAACTTGAACTGCGGCGACTGCAATTCGTCACGCTGACGTTTGAATGCAACACCAACATCTTTACATACGACAACGGCAAGGGCGAGGTGCAGGCGGGCTGGGGACATGTCACTCGGGAGGAGAGGAGAGACTACTGCTTATAAGCATCTTGATGAGATGCTAAAAGTATTTGATTCTCCAGATTCCTACCAATTCCACTCCTACATAAAAGACAATATATACTCGTAGGTACATTTGATAAAGTCAAATATCTCGACTCAATTAAAAGCAGAAAGATCCCCCTTTTTAAAATGTTCTTAAATACTCATTGAATGAATTGATTTATTTGTTTTATTAAATCCATAATCTCTTATTTTTCAGATTGTTAGAAATTACTACAGGAAGTACTATTGGACTTATCTTTATTAAATTATAAGATTATGCCCTGAAAATTTATTCGAGAAATATCATATTTTCAATCCGCATAAGGGCTGAAATAGTACCGAGTAAGATTTTGAAATTGTTTTTGTGATCGTACTAGAAGATCTTAAATAAACAGATCGGACAACACTGGTGTCGATTTTAATATACATATTTGTAGTACAATCATCCGTTCTATAGATTTTTTTATAAGAATCGATGATTTACCTGATGCTCTGAGATTGAGGCCTGGATCATTTATTTCAAAGAGTAAGCTTAACTCAAAAGGTATAAGGGGCTGTTCAATGAGCACTTACATGAAAAATTACAACAAAATCATTACGAAAAATATCTGCTTCAAATATAAAACTACTCTATAGGAGAGTCAGCTGTAATAGAATTTTTGCTTTGGAAAAAGAAACGTTTAATTGAGAATAATAATATTGATCCAATATTAAATTATTTTTGTAAATTGTCTATATATCAACAATTTAAAAATAATTACAAAAAATAGCGCATTGCAAATATACTTTACAGTTCTTTGACGTTGTGTGGTTCTTGAAAAAGTAACTCCAGTTCAAGGTAACTGTCAATATTTAAAATGGTTTTGGTTATGCAGTGAGAGCTCTCTCCGCTCCTCCAGGACATGTCACTAATAGGTGACTATCACATCACGTGAGTAAGGGACGGACATAATACCGTGCATATTTCAAGGGTCAACATTACTGCTCAATTGTTATTCGACATAAAAAATCTATTTCAATTATACTTATTTTTCTAAGTGCAAAATTGTGAACTAACTATTTGGAGAGGTTTTATAAAAAATTACATTTATTTATATATTTTTATAAATATTAATGTTTCCATACAAATGTTTAATGTGCGAATACAGTGAATAATATACTTAATGCATTTAAAATATATATATATATTTAAATCTTATAAAGTGCAAATTAAAGCTTAATAATAGGTGATAATGGTATGAAAAATGTGAATAAAATGATGAATTAAAATAAACATTAAATGTAATTCATAATATTTTATAATTAAATTCATTTATGCCTTTTTAAATAAATATATTACAGCACCTGGTGCTAAGAAATACGTAAGTAAATTCTTAATAGTATAATTGTATTCATGCTTTTTTACACTAAAATATTCTAGTTATTTGTTTCTAAATGCATACAATAAAATTTACAACCAGTATTTTTTTGCATGAAATATTGTATAGATATTCAAGAAAATATGTATAATCAATACATTTTCTATCAAACATTTTTTTTTTCAGTTATAAAATATGGTAATAAAAAAAAAGTGGATTTAAAAATATATAATTTTCGAAATTCAATTTCCATTAGGTTACAATTTGATTATTATAAGATATGTTTAATTTTATTTAATTATTTCGATTATAATAATGAATTGAGATTTGAGTGATCTGAGCAAGGCGTAGATTGTTATCCACGATATGGTATAATATTAGCGTCTTTGCGCTTTAGACTTAAAGTGAATAATACAATAGATGGCGGTGAGGTGAGGTGTGAAAGTGTGGTGCCAGGAAAGTGAAATATTATACTTACGCAGCACTCGCGGAACTGCTTAGCGTCTATAGGCGATGTGAAGTTGAGGCCCCAGGTGTCGTTGGTCATAGGGTCCTTCCAGTACACGAAGCACTCCGATGCCTGCCCAATGCGAGTCCCTGAAAAAATTAAAAATTATACATACATAACAAGTAAAAAGTAAACTTTTTATCAATCGATACACATCTAAATTTAAAGCAAACACCGTCTGTGAGATATTTGCTATTAATTGCAGAAAAAACAGTGAATGTTAAATCCTAATCGGTGATAGTATACGCATGTTCTGTTTATTGCAAAAGACGCTGACCACTGAGCAATTTCATTACCTAATTAGGTCTTAGATATCATTCATTAATTAATTATTTGGAGAAAAAGAAACAATGGACGTAAGAATCGTACAGCAGACAGTCTACAAATATTCTGTTCATTGCGCTTGATGCTGACCAATGAACGATTTCATTAGTTCATATGATAGTTATTCAGTAGTAACACACTGGATATCGTCTAAAATTATATCATTATATCAACCTGGATATTACAATAGTATTCACACTAATAAAAGATGACCTTTATGGATTGTTTTGAAAAAATAATAATTTAATTGAAAACATCCAGTTTAATGCTCATATTTATTTAACATAATCTCCTCCGGAATCTTAAATACATTACGAATACTATTTTACGGCGTCGTAAGTACGTTCGGGGAGCACCTGGGTAGACTCCAGCAAGATAGCTGCTCTCCAAACAGCGCGCTGAAGATGTACTCGTATAGGTTAAAGGCGGTCTCGGAGTTTTTCTTTTATTCCCCTTCCCGACATTTGTCGTCCCCGGGTCATACAACGCACCCGCGACAATTCAATTATGCCCCCGAAAATTTCACACACCTCCCGCGCTGACGTAAATACAATCATTTTGTATTGTTATAAAATGTTATTCTTCTGCCGGCGGCTGCGAGAATTATGTCAACGTGGGACGTCATAATGTTAGTTGGGATCCTTTCACGAGTACATTTTTTGACACACTCTCCCGCCTAATATATTCCACTTTATGGTGTGCGGACATAATTTTATTTTTACTATGCTCTCGGTTGTGAAAATATATGCGATGGCGGAATATAAAAGCGCTGGTTTGTGCCGTTTCATTTTGCAAAAAAAATAACAATAAAAGGACATTTTCATGTGAATCCTTAACATAATTTTGCTTTTATTTTCATTGTTTCAAATACAAAAATATATGTCAAGTTTTTATAATAATAAGTATGCGCACATTTATTTATTTCTCGATCATTGTTGGTACAATCGTATAAATAGTGTTTCACTGTTCATCAAAATTGAAATAAAAGCATGACACTTTTTGTGGAACGTTTTTTTTTTTTCAACAAATTAAATGCAAAAGTTTTGTAATAGATACTCGTATTATGCACGTACTTATTTCATTCACGCAATCAATTAGTAAACTTATGATTAAATCTGTTTTTTCTTTTTCTTTATTTTAATATTCAGGTTGTCCTCTTAGTATATCAAACGCCATGATATTCTTTAAATTATTATTGTTACCGTATAAATCACCAATAAATAAATAATGGAAAGATTTAAACATTGACTTATTTATTATTATATAGTTTTAAGACACGTAAGCGAAAATTATATTTTATAAGTTAAATTTCTAGTGAATGCTTAGCTACAAATATTAAACACCTTCAAAAATATTTGGTAGTCTGATTAAAATTTTTATTAATCATATATATTTTTTGCATAAAAAAGAAGGTGGTCGTACAGAAGAATTCTCGGAATTTCCTGGAGAGACCACGTCACGAACAATGAGGTTCTCAGAATAATCAAGGAAGATAGGCAACTAATAAGAACCATCTCAGAGAGGCGAGCCCGATGGATTGGTCACATCATGCGCCACGATGGTCTCCTTCACGATATTGTGGAGGGGATGGTTGAGGGTAGAAACTGTAGAGGGCGCCCTAGACGGGAGTATTTACAGCAAATATTCGAGGACATGAATTGTAGCGCTTATGCTGAGCTGAAAAGGGTTGCGGAGGACCGAGAGGAATGGAGATCGAGATGCAAGATTCTGTTGCTGCAAACCAATCCACCGGATTGATACTACGAAGAAGAAAAAAGAAGAATTATAAATATGTGCATAAAAAAATATTGTAGCTCACAACACTTCATTAGATATCATATATGTTTTACTGCAATTTAAATTAGAGAAAATGAAATTAATAATACATGCCGTATATATTTCTATGTTTATTTTACAAACCTTTATTTTTAATAAGCTTTCGTTCTAAGAGTTTTCTAAAAATTATAAAAAATACGTTTTATACGTGATTATTAAAGATTTGATTAAGTCAATAAAATGTATGCACCAAATTTTAATATCAATAAATATTTTTCAGCATAAATATTCTTGTTAATCTTAAAAATGCACTCAGATAAATTTCTTACAAAAATATTGTTTTATTATGGCTGTAATAATGTGTTCACTCTTTGAAATTATTTATAATAAAACGAAGATTTATTACTATAACATTACGCAATAAAACCAGACTGAGAATGGAAATTCGCTAACCAAAATAAATTGCCCATAAAAATCCACTCTCTGAGCGGTATCATGTGTCTAAGAAAAATTACGCAGTTACCGCGTAGAACAAAGCTCACTACAATGACACGAAATTAAAATTGATTAACTTTTTGAGTGCGGGGTGTGCAGCGTTACTGGTTAACAGACATGCGTTATGATGACAAAAATTAGCCTCGAGGGAGATGATAAACACAATAATTAATTGAAGTCCTGTACGGAGGGTCACCTCCTTAGGGAGGAAAGCCTAGCGCCACGGGTAATAATGAGGAATCATCACTCCAACCCCTCATCGGAGAACAATGTAGGGAGATAACAAGAGAATAACCGAATTATAACATTGATAACTTCTACTTCTAATCACAATTTAGGTGGGACATTATTTCAGAGGTGAACATACTTTAGGTTACACACGGCAACTAAGCTGCGAGAGGATAATTTTTTGTTTTTAAAAAGCTTGTTTTAATTACTCGCTACGACGTAGTACGTAAGAATAGTACGAACTGATGTCTTGCTGAGACGCGGCTGACCGGCAATAAATGCGAAGAATTCAAATTAATATTGTAGGAAGTACTAATGTATTCCGGATACGTTTCTATCTGAGCTGGCATGAGACGCACCTCAATTCTCAGGTAAGGTAAACATGCAGTTACAGAACAATCATAAGAATTGTAAATAACTCATATCTAAATTTAGTATAAGCTCTGATCATCAAATATTCGTAAAGCACTAAGAAACTTTAGCAGGAAAGATTTTTTGTCACGTAGAAAACTATTAATGGATACAACATAAAAAAACGTATTCTTTCATTTTATAAAGTTTTTACCAATTTTCTTAATTCTGATAGTATTATTGTAAAATACTTCTTAATATTCACAGAACTATTTAAACTTTATGTCTTTTGATAAATAAAAATAGAGTTAATCTCTCTTTTGAAAACCCTTTTTAAAATAGCAAAATATATAATTAAAGATAATTGTTTACGTTTTACTTTTAACGATAAGTACCTTATCTCATTCTGCCTCACCTTTGTCTTGTTGTGTAAGCTTCTCTCCTTTGTCTTCAGTATTGTATACATTTTTTATGTTAGAATGAATAAAATTGAATAAAATACTTTTATTGTATGTGTTCAACCATCGCATTTTTATTTGATTCAATACATCCTTATGAGTTTAAGCCTTTTTGAGATTTCGCTAAGAATTAATAGATATTACAAAGTAGGCAATTCTTGTTGTTGTGCAATGTAATTTTTTTAATTTAGGGTAATAAATTCGAACTATCGGCCGGCGCTACGAATTTCGTTTTTTTTTTACAATTCTGTTAATTCAGTGCGTACCCACATAAAAAATACACAAAACTGCGGTCCTTGTGTCTTTGACTACACATTTCTAAACGTGATTAATAATTAGTTATATATATTTCCAGTTTAATTTGTTCAAATTTGGTGTCCACTCATCGTGCGGGTTGCCCTGCTAGGTAGGAGCGCTCTCGAATTAACGTCACCGACTCGCATAGTATATCATCAGCGATGAAATATTCAAGTCTCCCGCGGGAAGTGGACCGCCATCTTTTCCGGATGCGGAGGTCCGGGGCGCGGGAGAGACAGGGCGGCTCCGCAGGAAGGCTCCAGCCTCCAGCCGACCCCGAGGATCTGAATTTCTCGCTTCGTTTATTTCACAACTACCGCCATTCGCACAAAGAGGGATGATCCACGGATTCAATTGTTATTTTCATCTCTCGCCTTTGTCGTCGCGGGAACGCAAAAAATATTTTAAAGGAGATTAACACGATAGATGTTGGACACAAAAATTCTGCAAAGTGGAGATGAAAAAATGAGTCAAGTTATCAGTAATAATTAAAAAGCTATATCTCCTTATAGCAATTTCGGGTGTGGTTTTTATAAATCTTTAAGCTTACCCTAAGATGTTAAGCTTGTAATTGATTCAATTATATTTTACAACATGAGTCCTAGTATATTTTTTAATTTTGTATTTTGTTTTGTTTTGTGACATCTCTCTAAATTGTGCAAATCGTAATTTTTTAGCAAAGTAGTATAAAAAAGGCCTGGAATTTAGTATTTAAGTATTCATAGTTAAGTTTTGTAAGAATCAATAGTGTGTGAATGCTAGCATTTAGTTATATGTAAAATAATAAGCGACATATAATCCACAGAAGAGGATTTTTTCATCTGTCGATATTCTCCTGTAAGTGCTTACGTAAAAAAACGAAGGTTATTTACGTTTAAAATATATAAATAAACTTTTATCCATATAGCCTATTAATTGGGTAATCGTTAATAGCGAGAGAAGCAGGGACCACCAAACAATAATAGAGCATTGACTTACCGGGCTGCAGCAATCGAACGTCGAGTATTTTATCCACTTGCGAGTTGTAGGCCGTGATGTGGAAGACGCACTCGGGCGAGTCCTGGATGCATGTGATGTTAACAGGCACCAGGTCCTCCGACACCTGCTGCCACTTGACGGTGCCGGCGCCGCTCGCAGACACGTGGAACACCTCCGCCCATAGTCTAAACATCCAACAAATCATGTGAAAAAAAAACTCTACCATATAAGACTTTGAACGTACTTAGCAAAAATATTATTAAGAAGATCGTTGTAAGTAACTGTGCTACTTATTTTATGATTTTTTAAAATTAGTTATTGATAAATATTCATATTTTTTTATCACCATCATTATGGAATAATTGTTTTCTATAAAACTGTAATTATTAACATTAATATCGTAATTTAAATAATACGCTTCACTCAAAAGTTTTTAGTATGGGTCAAGTCCGACGAAGGAATGTGGCATGTTCATGTATCATACTACTCCAACCGATACATCGAGGGTAATATATTTTTATTTTGTTATTCAATAAGTAGAGTTGTGTATGGATATTAAGCAGACAAAACAAATGTTATTTGTAATAAAAATAAATTCATTAGAATATTTCATTTATTACTTGAAACAAGAATTAAGGGAAATTTATCATTTAAATAATTAAATATTGCATTTAGGTTACAAAGTTTTATTCATCATTCTACAAAACCGTTTCCTTACCGTGAAATAATAAGGAAATCGTCGAGAAATGGACAACGCCACGAAAAACTGTTTTTTTTTTTTTTAAATGCTCGATTCGAATTCTTTTAAAAATCATACCAACTACATATTAAAATACGTATTATATACAGAAAAATGTTTATGTATTTCTTATTGCTTACAACTAAAATGTTTGTGGTTCATCATCTTTTAACCATATCTGCTCCCTTATCTAGAACATATCGTTGTCACAAAATACCGCTACAAATCTGTCAGCCTCTTCGGTCCTCGCCTAATCCCATGCCGTCTCTGCCTCTTCTACTACACTGAGTACTTATTAGAGTTTATGGTTAAAGTAATGTAAACATTACCTAAGAAGATGTCCATCGCGACGCCGGGAGCTCTGAAAGGGTCCATCCTCGTAGCGGTAAGCCTTGCGGATGAGCGGCGCGCAAGAGCACGACAGCTTGTTGCCCATTACGCCACGCTGACCACACTCGCCACACGTCAGAATACCCCCTGCAACAACAATATAATCAACATTCAATTAACAAAGTACAATTCAAATAAAATCCTTCATACTAAGCCACTTTCATGACAAACCAGCAAATGGAATGCCTCTACTAACCCTCTAATAAACAAGCAGATGACGTCAAAAGAATAACACCAGTAAGGTGCATCCAGAACGAGAGGTATAGAGAGATGTAGGTCTACTAAGTCACTGAAAAACTTGAAGGATGATAATAATGGAGCTTTTAACCATTACTTTTACATAATAAAATACGCTGATGTTTTATTTATCGCTATGATTTCACGAAGTTCTGTATTTTCTCAAATGTTTTTAAGGTCTTAACACTTTGTTAACAGTCGAAATAACAAATATCTGGTAATTTTTGTGTGGCAAGTATATTTTTACTTTAATCAGGAAAATATGTCTTTGCCATTAAATTCATCTTTACTATCTCCTGATTCATCAGCGATATCAGCAGAACAATAATAACTCAACTAAAACATACAAAATTTAAATCATTGCCACATTGATATTATACATGACACACAAATGTACAGTAAATATCATTTAGAATGACATTTCTCTCATCAATATCGAAGAAAAAGAAATGGCAGACGATCGGATTCGAGCCTTGAACTTTGCACTTTTGTTCTATTCTATAAACGGCATTAGTACATTAAACAAATGCTCCCAATTATCGATTTGAGAACATGGACGTATCTTTATTATCAAAAAACAACATTCCACCTTTTTTATTTTAATTAAATAAAGTGTTTAAAAGTTTTCTTAATTTAAGGAATCGTTTTTATTCATCCTTCCTCAGATTCATGTTAATGACCATGTTACAAAATTGTTTCTTTGTTAAAACATATTATGAAGTTTGCTCATATACTGATTGACCTTTTTCGTGTGAAATTATCTGAAAGGATGAAACTGTCATGACCACGTTATTCTGGGAAAATTATGTTCGAGATTAAGGGTGTTACATTACCTGAGGTCCCGTGGTGTCACCACATCCCCTCAGCTCGCGACAGAGAGTGTCCCCGGTTGAGACTCTGTGAGCGCTGGGCTCCGTGCCGGTGGTGCTGGTGGTGGTGATGCTTACCACCGTGCTGCAACAACCACAACAAACCATTTAAAAACATTGTTTCGACACTCCTTCTCACCACATGATAAATACAGAACAATATCGCTACCAAAGTGCAAGACATAAATATATGTATTTTTAGAGAATAAAACAAGTAAAAGTTATATGAAACCACTGAGTTTTAATTAATAATCACTCTACCAGTTACGGTGACATAGCACTTTCATCAGAAGATACTTACTAAAAACAGTTTTCAGTAAGTAGCTCCCGATGAAGGTGCCATGTCACCGAAACATTTCGAGTGATTATTATTTAAAATTCAGTGGTGGCTTACAAATTTTTACATGATTTATTCTTTAAATATTACATACCACAAATTTACTGCATTCAACGAGTCAACATATTTTTTTATTAAATGAAAATTTTTATTAAAAACTCGTTTAATGTAGTTTTTCCATATACAATTATTAATTTATATTTTAAAATAAAGTTACATAAATAAAATAAGTCCCTTTCTTACCAAATAGTCCAAGCCTAGGTAGCGATAATTTAACGTTATTTAAAAATTTGACTTTCAGACGTCTACATATGACACAAACACTACAGTGGCCTTTTTTTAAATCCACAAACGTTTATTATTTTGGAAGTCCAATGGCAATTGAGAGCTAAACTTTGTAAAACTTACTTGAAAGAATTTCGGGATACAGAGCTGACTTTGGCTAATACGACTTCTATAGCTAATAGAACTTTATACCAGCAACGTTTAGAAAGTATGAGGACCAAACACCAATTAGAAAAGTTATATACTATTGAATAAGAACAAAAAAAACTCATTATACATTTTTTATATTACACGATAAATATCTTAATGACATAAAATTTTACCTTACAGAATTTAAGGTTAATAAATTGTTTATCATTGTGCAAAGAAATAAAATCATTGCATGCACATATTTATTATATGTATAAAAATATATAGAAGAAATATTCGACTTTATACGAGTACTACGAATTAAAATAATGTAATTATCAAAGTGAATTATAAAAGTCATCGTAAAATGAGTTAACCTAGACTACAAGGCTACATCATTTTAAGTGTTACTCTTGACAGCCGTTTCTGTGCGATATATTGAGCTTAGCCACTAGTTTAAATGAATAAGGTTAGAAATAGGTCGAAGTCGGTAACAGGCGTCGCAGCTAGTCGCTTTCCTATATTGAAGTTTTTTCTTATTCTAATTTAATACGATTTAGTTTAATGCACTAAATTCCAGTAAAGTGTTACGTTAATTAACATCAACAAAAAGTATATTTTAAATACATAGTTATCACAGTACAACAAATATCTGGTTGGAATATTTCTAAAATCTGTTGTGTTGACAAGCTCTAAGGTATGCATATCATTTATATGTTAGCCAGGAATTATTCTTTCATATTTTCTTACGAAACCCTTTTGCTGGTTGGGAATATTGATGAACAGCTAATTAATGACAAATGAAATGCCTTAGCTTACGAATAGCAGCGAATTGAATATGTATATATGCAACAGCAGAATACACAAAAAAATAAGGAAAGACATTGTTGTACTTCAAATAGGATCACACGAGATTCACGAAGTTGTCACATATTGTTAGGATTAACTGTTTCTTAAGGTCAAATGATTCAGCCATATGAAGCATTTCTCTAGATAAAATGATCATCCTTTATACTTAACAATATTGTTATTACTGTTGTCCTTTCACTTTAATATCGCGAACTTTCGATCTAGAGCCTGACAGTAACTTTACAAAGTGTTATATGTACTCGTCGGAGTTTTCAGATGAAAAGATGATTTGGGACGAGATAAGGATAATGCCAGGCAAAATAGCTTTCAAAAAGTTATTTGTAGTGACCTTATGCTCCATATATAGAGCGGATATAGAAGAAAAAATAAGAAAGGGTTGGCCATGTAACTTTTTTTTTTAAAACAGGTCGCAAAACATCGAGTGTAGCTTCGGCTGTGTGGCACGTAGCGCCGTCCTGTTGAAACCAAATGTTGCCAATATCCTCTTCTTCAATTTTTGTGAACAAAAATTCGTTCAACATGGCCGCGCCGCATGGAAGCGCCATTGATGGCGCTTCACGCACACTTTCTGCCTCAGCAGCAATATTCTCGGGTGTACGCACTGTTTTTGGCTTTTCACGCTTTGGTTTATCGATGAGGATGCCAGTTTCTTTCACTTTTTTCACAAGATAACGAACATACGGAGCTAACGGTGATTCTCTTCTTCCAAAATCCGTACGCAATTTTCGCACACATTCTGCAACATTACCATGATTTTCAAAGTAATGTTGCAATATTTTCCAGCGTTGTTCAAGCGTATATATAACAATATTCGTTTAGCGGAAGGATAAAAATAATTATCTGTCAAATCAGACATGAGCTAAGTGTTACCATTCACGAAATAAACACTAGTTGAAAAAAAAACGTTAGATGGCGGACCCTTTATAATGTTTTTTTAAGCAAGCGCATGCAAGAGAGCAAGACCAGTTGAAAGCGGTAGGCTCTATGATACTCGCTTTATGCGAAAAAACATGATATGTGTGAGTTGGGAAGAGAGCGAGTTTTTATCAAGATAGTATATATATTAGAAGGAAATACACATAATAGAAGAGCGTTTGAAAGATTACAAGTACGGTGGCATTGAAAAAGTTTAATTCTGAAATTTGCCCTTTCTGTATCGACATATCTAACCGTGTATGAGCGTTCAATAATCTTTATATAAACATGTATGGGTGTTATAAAAAATTTGCGGAAAAGTAATATTTCCATACATTAGCTATCACAATGCTAAAGTTTTATTGAGCGAGTACCCGGTGACCTACACAGTGATAGCCGTGTGCAGTGGAGTTCATTTGGCAGAGTCGCGAGAGTGGCCAAAATGAACTGGATTACATAACTTGGAGTAATTAGTACCGGCTGACGGGGAAGGAGCCTGGCTGGAGGCTTTCAGAGATGAGGGAGGGGGAACACGGGAGATAGCGCCAACCCCGTAGAGATACTTGTGCAGTCATGTATGTACGTTGAGTTTAGGTTAATTTATTTACGACATCATTCATCTTACAACAAAAATGAGAATAAGTATATATGTTTTGATTCAGCGTAAAAAATACAAATACAGAAAATAACATTTTAATAAAATAATCTTTATTATCGTACATTAAAATCTATAAAGTACACGAAATCTTAGAGTATAAATTATCAAACGTATTTTATTTTCAATTCCTCTATACATACATTTTTTGCAATCATTAAATAAGATTGATAATTTATTTCCTTGTATGATTGAAAATAATATTTTTTCAAAATATTTATCATTCAAACTTTA
Organism: Glossosoma conforme; assembly: GCA_022606575.1. Classification (NCBI taxonomy): domain Eukaryota; kingdom Metazoa; phylum Arthropoda; class Insecta; order Trichoptera; family Glossosomatidae; genus Glossosoma; species Glossosoma conforme. The sequence goes on from JAGTXR010000092.1 coordinate 1,606,251, forward strand.
AATGTAATTGTAGAAGATAATCGACACAGCTTTATTTTCTTGCCTTAACTCCCATAATCTCTGCCTCCTCCTCCTTTTTACTCTCACTGTGACACCTAATTCATTATTTATCAATTTTAACCGATCACTACATTTATACATAGTATTAATAGAAGAAGCTCTCATTAAAACCGAAACCACGGTCTACGAGTAAGTGACTAAACAGTGATCAATATAATCCATATTAAAACAAGGTAAAAAAACATCTAATATAGAACTTAAGAGAGTGCTAAAAATATAAATAATTAATATTTCGTATTCATGTATTTAAAAGGTAATATACTTAACCATTTACTTATTTTTCAATTTACAATTATAGTATGTGACAATAATACAAGCTTAAAAATTTTCCAGTTATATTTCTTAATATCCAAAAATGATTGAAAATAACATCACGCACTTGGAGAAAAATAAGCGTTAGATACGGGGATTCCAACCACGGACCTCGTACACTGTGCTTAGTTCTTTTGCGTAGCGCGATAATTATTCTAAGTAAATTCCCTATTATAAGTCAAGTAAAATAATTTATGTGGATAATAATATTTTGATACTAATAATAATGCTCATAATAAACTTACTATAATAATGTATCATGTTAATAATGTAACTATATACTCTTAATATTTAACTTGATTGACTTTTATAAGTATGTTAATAATGTTTTAATTAATAGTTAATATGCGATTATGCGAGTAAATATTTGTTTATAACGGTTTATATTATACACTATAACGAAGACGTCAAAGTGACAACATTGCTCAAACCATATCTGACTGCAAGAAAGAATTTTCTTAATGACCAGAAATTATAATGATTCAAGCTTTTTACAAAGATAATAAGTTCCCAACGAGTTATTCACCAAATTTAATGTGCATACATATAAAATCCAACTTTGGTATACGTGAACGTAACTCATTATAGAATTAACTATGTTCTGCTTCAGAATTTCAGAGTTGTACAAACTGTATTGTTTTTTGCAAACTACACATTCAATGCTTCATTATCTTCTTTTTTAGCCAGCTTACTACTGAAGGAAAACTAAAAGGATGAAGAATATGTTGTAATATTTAAATCATTAGTTAACATTTCAAATGAACTTGTTATCTTGTTCTAGATTATAAAGCAATATTTCTTTTTTTCTTTTACTGGACTGAAAACAAAACTGAATCTTTTCTTTTAGATATAGGCGAAAAAAGCATTTTTTTTAAATACTTATTCAATTTTTAGTTTTACTCGTATTTCACATAATCGTTCTTGAATGGTTATTTTGTTATTGATTTGTAGAAATTACTTTATTAATAGACATTAAGTGAAACCATGTATGGATTAAAATATGTAAGAGTATTTCGTTACTAAATATTGCGGAAAATGTTCCAATTGGCTAGTGGCTGTTCGTTACCGAGCATTTTGCTACCACTTTCCTTTACTATGTAGTTCAGTGTGGGGCAGAACGACTAGCGCAAACCCTTGCGATCCCTTCGTAGCGAAATGGAATTAAAAACTAATGAACAATGGTCGGCCAAAGATTTATTTCCGCAGTAATTGATGTAGACGTCCAACTATGGCCGAAAAGAGTATTACGGACCAGGAGAAATACTTCGGAGACAAAAGATGGATTTCTGTATTCAGTTGTTTAAGAGTGGAAGCAATTTCTATTAACAAAAGCCTTAATGGTCCTGGGCAGCCAGGAGAGGACTTAAAATTTAAATAATAGCCATTAGTAAGGTATGGGCGCACTTTGCGTAAAATAAATACTAAATACTTAATGTAACATTCGCTTTTTTACTATTAACTTATAATACACGTAATTAGTTCAGCATAAAAACATCAGCACACAAACATGTGCAACGTATCTTTGTATAAATATAACCAGTGGTGATATAAAAACTCAAGTTCGTTACGAGCGAAATAATTGTTTATAATATTATTTTGAAGAGTACAGTTAGAGCCCGCTTAACGCTGTTTCGTTTAGTGCTGTTTCGGTTTAGCGCTCTTTTATTTCATACCGGGGATTCCGAAATTGTGCGCAGCATCAGATTTAAGTAAGAGCGAAGACATTGGAAACTCTGTCGATATGGATGAAATAGTGGAAGAAATAGTGGAATTAGCGAAACAAACAGGTTTAGATGAGGTAAATGTGGAAGACGCCGAAGAAATAGTTCAAGAAACAGCAGCTAGTCATTCTAATGATGAACTGAAGGAATTAACTAAGCAAGAAGAAAAGAAAAATATTGATAGTAGTGATTTCGAAAAAGAGCAAAACGAACTTTCGATGGCGTTTGTAAAAAGGAGTTTGACCACTGTAACTGAAATTATGGACCAATTTTGTTGAAAATGATCCAAATTTTGACAGGAGTTCAAAAGCTAGAGAGGTTGTTTTAGATGCTTTATCGACTTGTCAACAACTTCTAACAGAACGCAAAAGGAAAACGCAAACTACATTAGATGCCTTCTTGACAAAAAGGCAGAAAATTGGAAACATAGAATAGACTGAATGATCTGACTGACTTAGAATTTTATTTGTTTTTATAAGTATATTCGTTAATATTGTTTTTATTTTTGTAAGAAATAAATTTGTAAGAAATAAATTTTTGGTTTAATTTTTATTTAAAGAAACATAATTATTAATTTTAATACTTAACCAATTTTCTATCCATCTTCCCCTAACCCCACTATTTACATGTTAAGATAGCCTCGTTTAGCGTTGTTTCGCATTACGCTATACTTTGATGGAACGTATCGTCTTACTGTATGTTGAATCGGATTAGTGTTTATTTGTGAGAACATTTTCAACAATCGTTCGTCGACAGTGTTCTATAACTTCGTTTTATTATTATGGCCACAGAAGACATTAAACACAAGTAAGAACCATTTCAAAGCAAAGTTTTTTATTCCAATGCTTGGAGTGAAATGTCACTCTGGTAGAGGCTGTTGTGCATTTGCCAGTATTAAAAGTAAATATTGGTATTTACGGATATTATTACTACGAATTTTAATGACTAAATAGGATAAAATAATTAAAATTAATTTAATATTGTAAAGTCTACCTTCGTTTTTGGCATAAAAAAAATATAACGTCATAATTTTATCGTACAAGATTGGTTTATATTTAATGTATTTTTAATTATTTCAATTGATATGCATGTACATCATCACAAGCACATGAAAAATACCGAAACACAGTAAAACATAAATATCGAAAAATTTAAGCTTTTATTGAATTACTCTATTAATAATGTGAATCTTGCAAAATAATGAGATATTTATATTTCGTTCAGATTTCAACTTAATAGGGTTAAGCAAATTCTTCATTTATTTATATATTCTGAAAATCAGTTTCATTGAATGGAAACGAAGCCGCCGAAATATGATCGCATCACATTGTTTAATTCATTCAACAACCATTATAAATTATGAACCTCAATTATGCAATCTTATATGACAAGGCAGTGTCACTATCATAAGTTCTCTGGCAATTACGGAAGCTCGTGAAGAAGGGGGCATAATGATGCGTGGGTGGTGAACCTCTCACTCAGTATGGTGCGACTGTCTAACAGTACATGATGTGTGGAACGTTTATCCCACATGTGATTTCATTTAAAAAGAGAGGATTGAACAAAGCGACAGCTCTAAGTTTGTTGACCGCCAGCTTAAGTTCGTTAAAGGCAAATCTGCGCTCATTAAAGTCATTTGAGCGTTTTAGTTACAAGTGCGTTTTTCAATTATGAATTATGTCTACTTTCACATTTGTATAATGTTATTTATATGAAATAAATTATATTTATGTTATAGAAATTAAAAAAACATTATTAAAAATATTATTACATTTTTTCAATGTTAAAATAAACCACTAAAAACTACAATTGATTTTACTGTGTGATTGATTGTATTGTTTAATATGAGGTGATATATTTTTCTAAATTAATTCGAATATCATAAATTTAAATATTAGTTTATACAAGTTAAATATTTGAGTCAAGTCATAATCTAAATTTTAAGCCCATTTTCCATATCAAATTTAAATATATCAAATAAGTGTTTAAATGTGTCATGGTATCACCTTTCATTTTTTATGATTTTAATTTTAAAAATGAAATTTTATTTTATATATATACGGTATACGTTATTATTAATTTAATTATTTAAAATAATATCAATTGATTTATTACGTAAAACGAATAAGAAAATAATATTCTTACCATTATTTAAATATTAAATTTAAATAATTAATTTGACCAAACAATTGATAACACGACTTAGTCACGTCGCAGGTAATTCATATATTTACAGATTGTATTTATTCCATTCTATGTTATTCGGAGTGATACAACATTTTTATTACAGGGAAAATAATGTAGAGTCATTTCTGATCGCGTGAGCATTTATGTAGACATTTAAAAAAAGAGACCTAAAAATTTATTTCCAACATACAAAATTAGTGTGCTACTTTAAAAATACGTGAAGGTGGAAGTTATTCTGTTAATTCAAATAAATTTATGCATTATAAGAACAACGAGTAACACCCTTTGGCAATGAATTTCATATATTTTTTGTGTGACATTTCATTTCTCTGAAACGCTTATATATTTTTTAAAGTTATAACAAGCGAATACCTCCACATCGTATACATCAGATCAATACATCTAGCATTAGTCGAATAAATGTTTTTTTGTAATTCATAAATATTATAGATTCACGATATTGTGGAGAGGATGGTTGAGGGTAGAAACTGTAGAGGGCGCCCTAGACGGGAGTATTTGCAGCAAGTATTCGAGGACATGAATTGTATTGACAGTTTATTTTATTTTCCTTAAATAACATTACAAAATAGGTAACATTTCAATCCGTCATTAAAGTGGATACAACCATAAGTGTGGCGATGTAAATTTATTGACACATTTAGTGTCAATGACCTCACACTCAGAACTAGCGTCAGGAGACTAAAGATTGTAGCGCTTATACTGAGCTGAAAAGGGTTGCAGAGGACCGAAAGGAATGGAGATCGAGATGCAAGATTCTGTTGCTGCAAACCAATTTACCGGATTGATACTACGAAGAAGATAGATATAATTAAGTAAAATCAACTTTGTTTTAAATGCAGATCAAATTGGATACCTGTACCTTAAGTTAGAGCAAAAAGAAAATATAATATAATATAAGTGTTATTATATATAAATATATAAGTGATAATTCATTTCCAGTAATTAATATGAATATTAATAATTAATTAAATTTCACGTTTAGTTATCATGATATAACTTTGAAATGTATTTTGAAAATATTTTCAGAGAAAGCCGTTTTTAAAAGGAAACTCAAGTGTGTAATTGACACAAAAATAGACCATAATTATAATCAGATGGTTTTTGTGTGTAAAAGTAATGTTGATCGCATAGCCTAATCATATTATAAACCACAGCTTGAAGTGTGATCCGCTGTCAGTCCCTCGGAAGTGAATCTTCCTGAAGAAGCCGCCTATCCACTTCTCGCCGGACCGCTGTCTACATATCTCATGTTAATGACCAGCACACAGGCAATATTAAACTATTTCTGTTACGGATGAACGGAAACGACTCGTAATATGCAATATTTTTACAAACGGAAGCATTTCCAATATCTTCTTAGCCTATTTAGCAACTTATGGATGAATATTAATCTAAATCAATATATTTTTAAGAAAGCATTTTAGTAAAATTAACAATTCGTACGTTTATTATTATTTTCAATTTTATTATTATATCTTTATCAAGTTTAACTCAATTAAATACTAAGCTGGCAATCCTTTTAATCACATTAGTTATATACATTGCGTCTGGGTGTAACATATTTATGCAATACAGCTTATTGTATGGATAAGACCTTTTGCTTGTACTCTTATACATGTTGTAATAATTATATAAATACATTTAAAAAAAATCTTCTTGCGTCTCAGTTCAAGATTTTCTTTTTATCGTGATATCTTAAAAAAAGTTTTGATAAAAATATTGCCTTTTTAAAAATGATTACGTACATGCACAATTATGTATGTATGCTTTTTATGTGATTATGAATATATTACGTTTTCTTCGGGTAAGAATTATTTAATGAAATTAAAGGCGTGAAATAAACTATGAATGACTCATGTTTGCTAAAAAATTACTGGCAACAATTTGCATAGCAACACATTGCTTGATATCAAATTTCCCAAACATTTTTAACACAAACCATCTATACAAATATTGCCATGTGAGTGTTTTTACTATTCACTCAAAAATGTAAATATTTATTACTATACAATGTCGTATAATATTCATTCAATAAATAAATAATGTAAGCTTACATCATTAAAATAAATAAAATGGGAATATTATTGTTTTTTTTTTTACTTTATTTTAAATGAATTACAGTTTTGTTAAAATAATGGGGAAAATGTTAAATAATTAATTAACTGGCAGTTTAAGGAGTCATTGAAGATTTATATCAAACTTTACAGATGTTAATTTAAAAAAAATTAAAAAAAAATGTTTGTAGTAGATTTTTCTTCCACTTGGTTTTTCTGCCGAAAGCGACCTTCACCAGAAGATAAATAAACATCGCATGATAATTGTAAGATATGCCGTAAGTGAATTCTAGTCACTTGGTATTGTAAAATGATTAGAACTAAAATAAACATGATACGCTGTACGCGTATAGTGATATCACCTCTCTACCTGGTCTCACCTGATCTCACCTCGGTTCACCGGTTCCCTCCGCGGCCCACACCTCAACAGCTGACGACAACTGATGCGATCACACAATATTATTACAGCATGACATTCTTACTGCGATGCGTGACGTTATGGAACTTGATTTTCGAATTGAGTCTATTCATGAAATGACCGAATGCCATTCCTTTTTAATCGACAGGTGCGGCTCCTGTCAGGTGAACCATCGAGTGTGACAGAATATCATCAATAAATATTACAGATTTCATTCGATATATTATTTAATATGTATTATATGACTCTGTACAAATTTAATAAATAATCAGTAAATTGGCACATCATGTGATATACCACATTCGCTATGCCATATTCACTCGAGATTTAGAACATACGAGTATATTTCCATATTTTTACCTTATATTGATCATAATTTCACAGCGAATTGGCACCATAAAGTTTTGTTAGCTGCCACTACTCATTGTCCAAAGATATACAAGTTTCTATCGTGGAGGTTCACCTGGCAAGCTATATGGTTTCTGGCTAGCTCAGGGTCAGTAGCTCGGGGACTTAAAAATACGATGTATTTTGTACAATATATCCGTAGCATATTTGAAAGTCAATTAATCATCATATTGAAAGAGATCGGATGATAAGTCCGACACGTTTCAGACCTAGAACATTCTATCTTCAGGGGTGGCTTAGCCTATTAATACTCGTAATAACAATCCACCATCCAGGACCTCTGCTACACGTCAGATCCGTTTTTAGCTTAGTTATTTCTAACTGAACTTTTACCTAGTATATTTTGTAGTTGAAAGTCCTCGAAACGACAAAAGGGTCGTTCCTTGACCGGTGTCTCGTTGAATCATCCTGGTCAGTCACCACTATCCAGATAACATCTAAAATGGGTCCGTGTTTGTAGGAGTGTACTGCTATGGGAACACAATAAATTGTGTTTTAAGGAGTTTGAATAATTAACCCGACGCTTTTAATCGTCCATAAGAAGATAAAATAATAATAAGAAATATTTTTTGGTAAAATATAAATGAACCTTTTCTTTCAAGTCGACAGTTTCGGTTGTCTTTAATTTAATTTAAAATAAATAAGAATACTAATAGATTTAATCCGCTGATAATGTCACAAGAACTTTCATCAGACCTATTAAACTCTTTAAATAAATCTGCTGCCAGATTGATTGTTTGTCTTGCCTTAATTTAAATGAAGGAAACATTTTACTACTGCAAGAAATTTGTCAATATTTTTGTTTATTATTAAAATCATGGTATTTTAAACCTAACGACATATAAATTAATCATTATATAGGTTCACGTATATAATCAATAATATTGTTAAAAACACCTGATGAAAATTCGAATTATTGTGATGAAATCTGGTCTGAGAATTATACAACACTTGCCATTTTAAAACTGTTGAATGTAATGTTTATCAGCTGTTTTGCCTTATTAGACAATGTTTGACTGGAATGCAGTGAATGAACAAGAATTACTTTGATTGAAACATTTACTTAAAGTAACGAAAACAATTACCGGTCCTATCATAATGTGCTTATTTACAGGTTATAATTAATAATTTTGAAAGTATAAATATGGCATTGAATGATTACTTTAATTCCAATATAAACGTTAACATTTCTTTCATAAAATTAAAATATATAGGCAATTTCACCAATAATTTTATTTATCTAATTAAACAAAATATTTATTGCGAACTGATATTTTTAAAAGAGAGTTTTAATTTTTGAAAATATAAACTAAGTATGTAAATAACAATTTTGTGAGTATATTACTTGTTATCTGATATGTGTACACTGTGTTGTAATAATAAAGAAAATTTGGTACTCTGTTGTCAATCAAAGGTAAGTATAGCTGATATTAAAATAAATGCGCACAGTAAAGTTTGTTAAAACTAACAAGTAGTCACATAACAAAATGTTTCTCTTCTTACTATATTCATTTCGCAATAAACCATATAACTGTAAAATCCAATACAAGTGATATTTAATTATACTCGTTTACTTAATAGTAAATTTTGGTAATGACACTGGAAAATGAATACATTGATTATGTTTACTATTGGCATATATGTACTAATTTACTTATATTTGAATAAAAATTATTCACATAATATTTAAGACGTATTACATCTTAATTGAGTATTGATTTCAGGATATGATATCAATTGTATTACCACTTGTTTTAATTTTGTTGAATATTTACAGTCACTTTATATTAATTTGTTATCAAGAAATAATGTGTAAGACGAAATTTATGTGTTTTTCAAAATATAGTAACATAAATTCTCCCTCAGAACACACTAGAACGTGTCATCTTATTGATAAAGTACAGGGTGAATTACTATAATTTTTATGCAGCGTTACAAATATATACTTGTAATTTAATAATAATAATGTATTCATACCATCAGTTTTTTCATTTAAAATCGTCGATATTATATTTTATGTCATTTTGAGATTGATAAAACAATATTTTCCTTCAATGTACTGGATTTTTCACTTTATCTTATAAAACAATGAAAAACTCTCTCGTATATTGCATACTTTCACCGAAACATGAAACAAAACATGTCGAAAATTGCACAACCTAAACATTCACGAGCGCGCATTTCTTCGCGCGTAAACAAATCCGATTTCTCAACAATGCGGCACAACAACACAGAACATCAATTTCCATAGTCGTAAATGAAAATTCCGCGGCGGATGCTCGGCAAGACGGCGGGCGTCCCGGCGCCGAATGAAAACAAACATTTCATAATTTTCGACGTACGGAAATATACAACGATCCACGTGCAGGGAACTGATGGGGGCCAGCTTTGCCGGTCATCGCGACTGAGATCGCGACTCTACTGACTTTCTGACCGACTGAGATGCGAGCAGCAGGCAGGCGCGCGACCACGCATTCTGCTGCGGGGATATTTATAAAAACTCGGCGGTCGGTGCTTCGTTCTTCGACTGTCGTGGGATGACACTCACGCCTGTGATAATGGTTCGGAGCCGTGTCGAAATCTAATACATTATCTTTGACAATGAAAATAACTCGGAAGTATTGTGTCGCCTTGACTTTCTATTTGATATTTTACTAAAATGTTGTGTCGCGAAGAGAATGTGACATAAAACCATATAAATACCATACGCCTAAGCCAAAATAAATCCAAATTAAAAAGATCGCGCCTTATCTTCAAATGCACTTAAATTTCCCAGCCTAAAACTCACATCATACTGATGATAAATCTGTCTCTTTGTTTCTTTGATATGGTACTAATTCAGTTTTTTGCCAGATAGCCTCTGAAAAGTCAAGCGAAAGTTCTTTCTGAACAATTACAGCAACATAAAATACGAGAAATATGATTCAGTACGCGATTTTGTTTTTGTATTAAAAAAATAAGCCTTATTTATTCGACTTGAATCTTAACGAACACACTTCTCTGGTAATGTGTTGGATAGCCTTTGAGCATTAGGTTTGTAAAGAGACAGATCGGATACTGCTGAATTAAAAACTATTATGAATAATATGGATATTTTGAATTATTAATTAGAATATTATTTTATTATTTCAATATTCTAATCTACTTTTATAGATCATATATATTTCGATCGATATTTATATCGATATCGATCGATATTTTTTCTGAATGATTTGACTCGTTTAAGGATTTTTATGTACAGTATATGTTTATTTAATTGCTTATTATGAATAAGTTTAGTCGTTGTTAAGAGTACGTTCATCATCATCATACCATTTCCGCTTCCCAAATTGGAGCATATGATTGTCACGAATGGTAGCCACAAAGCTCTGTTAACCACCATGGTCCTTACCTGATCCCATGTCAGTTCTGCCTCCCGGAGTTACGCCCAGTACATTATAAGTATACTTTCTGTGAGTCTGCAACTGCGAGTCTAAATTTTAAACGTCATATATATGCGACTAAGAGAGTATAGATGCTTTACGAGCTTAGTAGTAGAAGTATTCCTAGCCATTAGTTACTTGTAACTGATTATAAATGTACCTAAGATGATACAGGTATTAAGATATTAAATAATTATCAAACTTTAAATATTAACTCCATGTTGGAACACTGCAGTTAAGCAACATTACACGCGAACTAAATCATTGATACCGCCGGTTACGGTCGTTCAGGCCCTATGAGTCTTGAGTTTATTATTCGATTTTCTTTAAATTGATATTTACAAATCACCCAAAACATGCGCAAAAACGCCCAAATTCTTGTCCTGGAAATAGTCGGGTACCATATGTATGTTCAGAGATGTCTTGGGAAAAAGTATTAACAATGATAACTGACGGAAATTTTTTATATTAAAATTAATTTCATATAAACTTAAAACGTTATGCCAATCTTTACTAGTTTAAAAAATAAAAGCAAGGAATTTAAATGAGTAAATATAGTTATTAACTTCGTGCTTAGAAATAAAAATTACTTTTTAAAATAATTTAAAAGGAACTTGATTAATGAGGAATGTTTTGTATATTTTTACTATTACAAATGGCGATACTTAGCTTCTAATATTTTCCTCGCTCAAATATGCACTTTACATAATAAGAATAAACCACCTAGTCTCCTACATGCTCTTTTCCAGCTCTCCATAAAAAATCTTCTCAGAGTTTACAAAAATCTGATTAAATCCTAGCAATTTATCGTTCGAAGTCTCTGCTTTATCCTTTTCTAGCTGTGTAGACCAATGTATTACTCAAGTAAGTAGCAAAAAATAAGATAAGGACAACTCTTACATTGGATAAATTGTCTTTTACGTGAATCAACAAGACATGTTCGTATTAGTATCATATCTAATTCCTTCTTAATAGTATAATATATAATTCCTTCTTAATATTATCTCACTTTTATCGGTACATATTATTATAATACACATTATATTGCGATGTGGATTATTATTAGATGAGTTATACTATACGAATATGTGTAATATTGTTTACCGATGTACGAATAAATATTGTATTTGAATTATTTCTATTAGTTACGAGAAGAAGAGGGAAATCTAAAATGCTTTCAAACTAACTAAGGTATAAAAACATCATCTCATTTTTTATTAACTTAACGCAATATTATTGTCGATCCGAATAGTTCTTAGATACGAATAACTTAATAATACAGATAATTTATATTAATTTTTATTTTATTTATTGTTAACTTCTAATAATAATTCAGACACCTGTAAATTATCGTTTTAAATTACTTGTACATTATTTTACTACAATCTGACGCTCTACAGATAGTTTATAGAAGAAGCCGTACAATCTTAGTTTACGGTACTAAGTAGTACGAATCAATCTGAAATTGATATACCTTGGTCTGCATATTCTATTAGCTGTTTAACTACTTAAAGTACTTTAAAAAAATCTAAGTTAACATTATACTTCGTTGTCAGTTTAATTTTACACTAGGTATATTTAATTACTACGACAAGGATGAGAATCCAAGATTTTGAGAATCAAATGAAACCTCATTGAATAACTTGACGTAAGATTTCGATAGAAAAAGATGATAATAATTTTGCAAATAAAAGTTAACCACATAGAACATTTAAGAAAAATGTTACGAGGTTAGTGCAAAATAAAATTTATTACCAGATATTACAGAAGTGTTATATATACAGAGGTATATATGCATATTTTTAATAAATTTCTTTTGTATTCAATCGTTAGAAGATATATAAGATATATATATTATCTGATTTCATAAAGAAACTTATTGAAAGTAGTTTGAGTATATTTTTTTAGAAAATGAGGCAAGGTAATGTAATGAAGACAATATATTTTTTTTATATATTTCAAATATTATTAAAAAATAGCAATTGAACAAATAGACAATGGTATCGTGGCTTTTGGGTTAAGCCGTGTCTGGCGAATTAGTTCATATAAATATTTCGACCGCCAATGCAGGGATCTTCTTCAAGTCGTCAACCCTGGAAGAAATGTTTATGCGAAATAATTCTCCACACACGGCTAAACTCCAAGCCAAATATCATGTAGACAATATAATAAATATAACTCAAAGAAGTATACATACGAGTATATCTGACACATGACGTCACTAGCTGATTTGCAAACCTTTCATATTTTTCTAGAATAAAATGATTTTATTGTTTATTTACTTACAAATTACTAATATTCTTTCAATATATTATATATACTCTTATCTTTAGCTCTCAAACAATTATATACATTCATAATACAAGTTTAATGACTGAGTATTGTTAGTACATAATAAGACGCGTGGTGCTCGGCTACTTTCGCGGCCACAATAATGTCCTAATAAGGAATGTCGTTTTATATGGGTTTGTTGTAAAATATCAAGAGTGTGGGCTCGAAGCAACTCAAGCGCTCACAACTCTCCAGGATGGTGAAGTGAAACTTTCAAAATTCAAAACATTTTTTTTTTAAATATTACATTTTTAATTAATTTTTTAATTTTTATAAGAATATTATTTTATTATTTCAATATTCTAATCTACTTTTATAGATCATTGACTATATTACAATATTATTATTACTTAAATATACATATACTAAACATAAAATTCTTTTTTCAACGCGTCAATCCAAGCACAAAATAACGGCAGAAGCGGGATGCGAACCGCGGACCTTGAAACCAACTATGCCCAGGTATTCATACCGCTCGGCGAATCGCGCCATTGCTATGCCCAGACTAACTTGCGATGAAACTAGTATTTATATCATTGTTATTATCATACGACAGATGTCGCCATAGTATATATTCAAAGTATGTATATTTTTATTATTATTCTATCAGTATTCATTTATTCACAAGCTTAATATTATTACTTTCCGGCAGTCTATTTATTATAGTAAGTACCACTCGGGTCTCGAACCAAACTATAGACTGAATGGATGTGAAACGACTACTTATAGTTCTGACTCGGACTTTATAACCAATCATTTACCTGTGTTACTGATGGATAATTTTTACCTTCTTGATATTGTCTCAAGGAGACATTATTAATTAATTTTTAATTTTTATAAGAATATTATTTTATTATTTCAATATTCTAATCTACTTTTATAGATCATTGACTATACATATACTAAACATAAAATTCTTTTCGTCAAGCACAAAAATAACGGTTATTTTGTGCTTGGATTAACGCGTTGAAAGAATTTGTTTAGTATATGTATATTTAAGTAATAATAATATTTTTAATCAGTAACACAGGTAAATGATTGGTTATAAAGAATCGAGGATCGTTTCACATCCATTCAGTAAATAATAATATTAAGCTTGTGAATAAATGAATACTGATATAATAATAAAAATATACATTGAAAAACTATGGCGACATTTAAATATAACAAAATATAAATACTGGTTTTCAAAGTTATCTGGGCCCGAGCGGTATGAATACCTGGGCAATTTTCGCATCCCGCTTCTGCCGTTATTTTTGTGCTTGATTGAAAAAAAAAGAATTTTATGTTTTATATGTATAATGATCTATAAAAAGTAGATTAGAATATTGAAATAATAAAATAATATTCTAAAATTAAAAAAAAAAAATTAATAATGTCTCCTTGAGACAATATCAAGAAGGTAAAATTATCCATCAGTAACACAGGTAAATGATTGGTTATAAAGTCCGAGTCGGAACTATAAGTAGTCGTTTCACATCCATTCAGTCTATAGTTTGGTTCGAGACCCGAGTGGTACTTACTATAATAAATAGACTGCCGGAAAGTAATAATATTAAGCTTGTGAATAAATGAATACTGATAGAATAATAATAAAAATATACATACTTTGAATATATACTATGGCGACATCTGTCGTATGATAATAACAATGATATAAATACTAGTTTCATCGCAAGTTAGTCTGGGCATAGCAATGGCGCGATTCGCTGAGCGGTATGAATACCTGGGCATAGTTGGTTTCCAAGGTCCGCGGTTCGCATCCCGCGTCTGCCGTTATTTTTGTGCTTGGATTGACGCGTTGAAAAAAGAATTTTATGTTTAGTATATGTATATTTAAGTAATATTACATTTTTATTTTTATTATTTTCAATGCTCCCTTCAAGCTCTAGGAATGATAATTTTAAATCGAAAATTAAAACGAAAAATCGAAAAAAAATAATGCGTAAATTTTTAATCATTATACATAATAATATATTGAGCCCAAATTTTGCCTGTTTTTTAAAATGGATGGATGTCCAGGATACCGGCAATTTTTTATCTCCAATCTATGGAACATAGGCCTTTAGTCGCCTTTAATATAATAAGTATTTTTTGGAACATTCACAACTGTTTCGTCTTTCACCTACACGTCAGACTTTTGGACCCATTTTAAAAATTTCTACACTGTTTATAAAATATTTCGTTTACTTCTTTGTTACAAAAAAAGTAGGCATTAGAATGTATTCTCATCCACCTTTCTTCTCTCCTTAATATAATCCTAATATATTTATAAATATTTTTAAAAAAACTTGCTCCTCATTCCCTATTCATTATTCAATACATTAAGCACTTAGCAGCGTTCAGCCGACCTGATTGAGTGTCATTGAGTCAAACTGGATGGCCAAAACCTACTTCTAATCCTCTCCAATGTGTGTGTTTCTGAGTTTGCCTCTTTGTAGCATAACCTGCAGATTCACCTACAAACTAATTTTCTTCTTGACGACCTTCAAGGCTGAAACCTCGAAGTTGAACAGACGCCGGTTATTTCCGGAGAATATTTGTGTGTTTTGTACATCATCTCAAAGCATTTTTAAGGAAATCAAATGAGTGGTCAAACACTTAAAAGGCATAAATTTTTCCGTCTTAAAGAACTGCCCGTCCCTTAAAAAAATCATCTCAAAAATATGTTTAATGTTGGGAAATAAAAAAATGATTATTGTAATTTTAAAAGGCTTTTTTCATTAGAAGAAAATCATCTAAAATACTATTATTTTTGAGAATAGAAGTAAAATAAGGTTTCCCTCAAGAACCCGGTCGAGTTTCGGCTTCTGCTGACTTGGTTCACGCTACCTGACTTCTGGTTCATTATTTTTTTGCTGACAAATTGAAAGCATACTAAGTATTGTATTTAGGATATGAGTTTCAGTGATATTACGAGGAGAGTATTTCGGTAATTCATTCTATGGCATTATATGCAAAGCATATTTTGAAACCCTGGAAAGCGGCCAGATTTTTGCATTGTGAGCAAAGCAATTCAAACAAAATATCCGAATAGGCCAGGCGAATTGTAATTAATTTGAAACCTCATTTTGATCGATAAAGTTAAATTTTCTAAGGTTTGTGAAGTTCGTGTGTATGTGCTAACTAAAAACCACTTACTTTGCAACAGCGACTATCAATGTACAGACCAGTCACTCAGGAGCGAGGGTCTGATTACTGAGAGGGATGAGAGTTTCAGATATCTTAACGTACAGATCATTTAAAAACCGGGGCGTGCAGATAGAGCTTCGATACCCGATCCCTTGCTGGAGCATATGGTAGTAAAATATTTGCCACATAAAATGTTGTCAGCCGCGCCATGGTTTTATCGAGCCTCTACCTCTCAGTGATCCGCTAAATAATATATTTGTAAAGTTCTCGATAGCCTTCCAGTATGACCAGGATCTATAGTTTATTTTATTTTAAATTTATTTTTATTTTAATCACGGCCTAGGCCAATACATACGGTTTTAAAGAAGAAAATACAATAAATAAAATGGTAAAACAGAACAAATATTATAGCTAAGACAATACATTTAGACAAAACATGAACATGAGTAAATAAATAGATCTAGCACATTAGTAGAGGGATCTGCGAAATGCTGGAAGGTCCACCCCGAAAAAGTCTAAGTCACTAGAGGAGTTAACCAGTCTACACATTCTAAGCATAGGAGAATAGAAACCGTAGTTGGTTTTGGATATCCTTACATGTAGCAGGTCACTGCCTCTAGTGAACCGGGACATTGAACGTAATTTCCTGCAATAATGTCGAGTCGTCGATTATGGAGTTCATAATTTCAAAAATAAACAGCAAGTCAGTCACTGTTCTACGTCTCTCCAACGTAGATACATTAAGTCGCCTCTCTATATCTTCATGGGAGTAGCTACCTTTAAGTTCTCTATCGGCATCTGGATAACCTGTCATAACCAATTCCTACTCTATCTTGGTCGACTGTACGGTGGAAGGCATCCGAGTCCGCTGCTTGTCTCGGAATACCTCACTCAAATCAAACTTAAGCCCCCATCATTCTAATCAAGCACCTATTCTCAAAAGCCAGTATATGGCTGCATTGGCTTTTGGTAAGAAAACAGGACTCTCAGACGTATAAGATAATAGAGGTAATAGATGGCACTTTTAATCGAGTATACCTGCGAGTCTCAGATGTTGCGCATTGTTTAAGAGGTTTTAGCATTCCCAAGGAGGGAAGTGAACTTGTTCTGTAGACCACCGCTCTCAGTTATCTGTACGCCAAAATATATAGATAGAAATTATCGACTGCTTCTAGATCTGCACTTGGACAGAATCCGTTGCATAGCAACGTGTGGTAGTATTAATAAATATGTATTGATATGTTGATTAATCATTTAAATAAATTATATTTAGAAATGCTCAGTCTTCAATTAAATCAGTCGACGGTTGTGATGTCAAATCAATTAAAAGTTAGACAAGAGGTCGAGGTCCGTGAACGGAGCCTCTCGGTACGAAATCCATAAACACTCCAACTTTTTAGTTCTTTGTAAGGCTCCTCTGTAATCTTATTAACCTTCTTGTATTCTGGGATAATGCAAATCTTTTTAAAGTACCCCGTGTATAAAATATAAAAATACTCCTGTAAATTAAATATCAAATTCAACATATTCATTCGAATTTTAATATATATGTTTTACAAACAGCTATATTTTATTATAGTTAATCATTATAACCATATGCCTTAGCTAAAAAGAGAACACAAAAAGACACTTAAAAATATTCTTAAGCGAAGCTTTCTAAGTATTGTTACATGCATAGCCACTACGTAGTAAAACCAGATAAAACGTCACTATTACCGTTCACTTCTCCTTCCATTATCGTGGCTTTACCGTTTTAGTTTGCGTATGTTCTATCCACACTTGCTTGTGTATTAAAAATATTTAATTAAATATCTAAATAATATAAAGATATTTCAACTTAAATATATGTTTAAATATTTAAAAATAAATGTACGCCTTACGGGCAACGCAATAATATTATTTATTCAAATATTCGTGAACATTATTTGTTGGGATATGTACTCGTATTAAGGAGTCCGCTGAAGAGCATAAACTGAAGTTGCGTTTTTCTTCGAGCCCCCGGTCTCGTACCGTCTTGGAAGGCCGTCGGGAGCCATACATAGAATGTACTCAGCGGAGCTGCGGGATGCAGACATGGGATGAAAGAAAGATGGCGGCTGACATAGCTTTGTGGCGGCAATTCGTAAATCCTTTACGTTCCAGTTACGTCTGTCTGCAATAGTGCAGACGCAAGTAATGATTCTTAATTGATGTCTGCCATTTGCAGAATCCATTTTCTAACCTCACCATTTCCTTATTCATTACCACGTATTTCGTGGTAAGCAACGTGTTACCAAAGAGGGCAATTCAAGACTCGCTGTAGTATACTAACTTCACAGCCTTAGACTGAGGTCTACCTAACATCAAACTGATGAAACTAGAATCACGGGAAGGCCTTCAGCCTCTCTAATAAGTAGCTTTTTGCGTGCGTCCAGTAACGGGTCCCCATCTGGGTCTTCAAAAACTGGACGGGATAGGGAGGGTTTTCACCAAGCGTTTCTGTTAGGGACATTAGATATTGTTGTGATTGAATATTGCAAACTTATAAAATATGTTGATTTGTACGTGCTTTTAATATTAGATTTTTTCATGGAAAATACCTGAACTGAAGAATTGGTATATTTTAGCTTCTGAAAGGCATCCACTAATGTCACATTTACATTAATCCTACAATATCTTAATTGTACCAATAAATCAATTTTTCTCATTTTATGGAATACCTATTATCACTAATATCGCTACTTGGATACTAAAACGGACTGTTTAATGGGCTCATGCTTCCTAGTAATTTACAAACAAAAAAAAACATGTTACGGAGCACCACCAGAAAATAATAATACTTCTTTATTAAACATTTTATTATCCAAAATTATAAAAATAATTTAACAAAAACCTATGATGAATTGTGATCAATTGAAATAATTAAAAATATTATTTGTAGAAAGCAAAATCAGTTGGTTACTAATATTAATACATCAAAATATCATGAAAAAGTTTCGAAGATGTAATCAATTGGAATGGAGATTTATATAGTAAAATTCGGTTCAGAATTTCTGGCAAGTAGTCCTATCAAACAACGAAAATGTTATTGATAGCTCGTTAGTTAACGAGTTCTCAAGAGTAATCGCTGAAATTGGGAAGACTAGACATTTAAAAAATACGAAAAATATTTTAATATAAATAAGCACGTAAAAAAAGTGGTACAACATGGTCAAAGATGTTTTGTAGGTAATGAAATTAAGTATTTAATTAATTAAATTAAGCCCTCAATAAATTAACAAAGTTATTTATTTTAGATATACTTTAATAATTATTTATTTTAGAAATTTATAATTCACACGGCAATTTTTTTTTATAAAAAACATCACAATTATATATAATAGACTCACCTTTTTAATATAAATTATTAAATAACCTAATTTGAAAAAAAACATGTAACACTATTACATATCTACAAAATTTTAATTATAAAACATTTTCTAATACAATAAATGTAATACAAAAGAAAAATAAAAATGACTACACATAATAATACTTATTTAAGTGCAAAAAATATCTAATTAAAAAAATAAATATATATTATTTTAAGCATGATACATGCGCTTTATATGAATGAAGTTGGTGGATCGTCGTGTTAATAAGTATTATTCATAAATATATGCGCAATTTGAAGTAAATTTAACATTTGTGATAGTCTATATTATAACAAGCGTCATGCATGCCAAGTAACTAGAATTACCATATCGTCATTGAAATGTTTTTATTTATTTATTCTTACAGTTTGGTGGTTTATTACGATCGTTATGCTTTATACAGTGTAACATAAAATGTCATACTTTATTGGTCGGCCATTAAGTTAAGTGATACAGGTATATAAATACAATAAAATACGTGTGTCAATATTATATAGGGAGAATATTTCAGTGCATAAATAAGTCATTTACGTGATTAAGGATTTTAGGTATTACCTACTCATCATACCAGAGTCTATAAAGTGTTGGGGATGAGGTTGTGATAAACAATACAGTATACACGATTCACAGAACTGATAGACGTGGACCACGAAAATATGGTTAAAAAGTAAGAATTAGATGTCATACGAACCTCCAAATTATTCCAATTTTGCGCAGATATTTTTGCAGCTTCTACGCTCCCTTTTGCTCCCATTGTGAAACGATTAATTGATTTTCGTCTTCTTAGTCGATATGAGTTTCTCGGTTTTTATAAACTCAAGTGATCACAATGAATGCGCCCGTTCAAATCGTATTACTGTATCAAATAATGTCGACGCCACGGTTTACAATAACGAACAATTAATTATTTAATTATTATTATGTGTGCCTAGAGTGTATCATATAAACTTCTAATTAGTATATGTATTGGGACAAATAAAAATAACTTCAACTTCACAACATATATCTCTATCGGTCATAACACTTCATCTATTAACACGGTTTTACGGAAGGTGATTTTTTTGTAAGTCATGAAATGTCAACATAAATATGGGAATATATTGTTAAAAACAATAACGAATATAAGTGATCGGATCATCGACTTACTAAATGAAGAATACCTAAAACATACATGAATTACTTTTTAAACGATTTTTACTTGTATACGTACCTAAAGTAAGCAAAGGTGTGCCGGTGTACTCAGTTTTTAAATTTCAGATTCCTTTAATTTTGAGTTATTTTCATACATTTTTATTTAATAATTGTTTTTTAAATATTCTACAAACACATTTAAGATTTCATTAAAACTGAAATATATGTGTAATACCATTGGAGAATATACAATTTCAAGGCATTATGCCAAGTTAATTTTATTAAATAACAAGTCATGAATTATTTTGATAAATTAACTCAACAAAACAAACCATTAGAAATATGTATATACTAAAATATTGACTTTAAGACAAAGCTAATCTGTTATTTTGGGACGGATAATTCATTTTTAAAATATAAGAATATCGTTGGCTTAAAATCGTTATGCCCGTTACTACTAAACCTCAACGCCGTTACAGCATCCCTTTCATTTGAGCTGACTCCAGAGATGGACCGGTTACCGGACACCGAACACGGACACCGGACACCGACTTATATTTGTAAGAACGAACCAAGTCGGGCACTTTAATAACCGATCACTTCTTCTTCACAACACTGAAGCTATCTGACGCGAGCACACATTACGCTCCTGTTGCCTTCATACAAACTGGGCGTTGTTGAACAATTTACATACCCGGGTGTCGCAACGAAATCTATCATTTATTCATAGAAATCTTGAACTGAGTCGATTCTTTAACATTATTATTAAGATAATGCAATAATTGTCGCGTTTGAATTGATACCTAGCGGTAAATCAAACCGTTTGACGCCTAAATTCACTGTTCATCTGAGTGTTGACACCGACGAATGAATAAATAATGCGTGGGATCTGATATTTTTATCTCGTCGTAGAGGCTCGCCCGGCCACTGAAGAGCTGCCTACGCCACGCTTAGCTCCCGGGCAGCCTGATACAGCAAACACTCACTGTCTCGAGAGACGTCACGCGACGCGAGGCTCCAGGCAAGCAGGCTTCAGAGGGAGGCTCGTGAGCCGTGAGCTGTGAGCCGAGAGCCGTGGTATCGTAGCACCGGCCGCGACTCGGGACTAGAGCGCTATGCGACGAGTCACGAGCGACCGCCTGTCTCGCTCTACGCTGAGATGCGGAGCGCGGCGAGGATGCTACGGCGTAGACCTGGCGTAGCCTGGTGGCTGACCGGAGAACTTCCAGCCTCTCAAAAATGGCCGCCTCGCCGAAACCGCATTCGAAGTCTCACAATACTCAGTCAAAATTTTCACCCGCCCATTAAAACGCCTCACGGTCGCTCGTAAAAGTAACATTCCTTAATAATTCATTATTAATATTCGCCAAATATTATCAAATCCGTGTGAAGGATTATTATTGACTTTGTTTTTAAGCTCGCTTCTGAAAACATTAAAGCCGGCTCACAGATTTGATGTTGGATTGCGCATGTCAGTTTGTTGTGGATTCGATTTTGGTCCACAGTGTATGAGGCTGCGATCGGCTTTGCTTCAACTTCACGTAGGTAATACGCTGAATGAAATATTTCAATTTTAATAAACAAATAAAACGAAAATGAAACATAATAATCATAATGATTTAAAAAATTTGAAATAAATTATTTATGTTACAAAGTAAATCCATAGATATTACAGTGTAACCTTTAGAAAAAATGTAACTAGCGACTTGTAACGCACGTTTTATATTTTAGTTATGTTAATATTCAATGACATATACAACATTTATTTTTGAACAATACTTAAATGTTAAAAAAACGTTCCTATTGAACTTGTAAATTTAAGTAATTGTGTAATCTTTTCAATCGAGTAACTTACAGAAATACATTCCTGAGTTTTATTACAGTATACAGAAGTAAAATCATAAAAATGTTTCTTTTATTGAGTATAAGTTTTTAATTGCCCAGTCAAAAGAAGTAACTGATGAAAAAATCTACAAAATTCAAATTACTGCTAACTTCGAACTTAAATCATTTATGGAGCATTTATTTCGTTAGTCTTTTTTTTTGGGCGTTTATATCTGTAATGGGTTCTGAATGCGTTTTCTCGTTCAAAGCTCTCCTCCCCGGGCCGCCAGGAGCGCCACCTGGCTGGGCGGCTGCGCAGCATCCGCCCACTCGGCCTCCTCCCCAGGCTCTTTACTTACTCCTACGCGTTTCCAGAAAGAGAACACCCGCAGACGTCATCGTTCATGACTACATACAGCGTCATCAACGGAACCCGAAAGACAAGTAATAGGGACGATGTGAGATAATGTTTGATAACAAGATACACAGAGAATATACATAAAATATTTAAGTAAATAATAATTTTATATTGAGAATGCCATGAATTTAAATTTGAAGGTGTGTACCCGTATTTTAAGTGAATATTGAATTCAATTTTTTTTTATCTATAAACATAGGACACATTTTTTTAATGTATTAAAAAGTATTCGAATTACATTCTTATAAATTATTTGATGGCTATGATTGAAATGAGAATTATGAAATAACAAAATTAAAATATTTAGTAAACTACCTGTATGTTATAACCCTAGGAATAATTTAAATAAAAATACATAATCTTTTATACATGTGTAATGTCGGTTTATAAATTCAATCATATAAATTTAAGGTGTAAAGCAGTTTACCTAAAGTTTTATGGTTTGATTGATATTTAATATAGTAAGCTCTGTAAGTTAATTCTTGCAGCTATTACATTAAACAATCCATAATCTTCAGACTACGTGAAAATCCATAAAATTTAATATTTAATTGAATCAAGTATACTCAAATGTCTGTTGTGTCATTAAAGTAGACGTGCAGTTTGAATTATAATGAACGGTACACTTGAAATATTTCATTGGCACTCTAAATGCATGAACAAAGTTAGCCTGAGGTCACTCGTAGACCGGGTATTTCGGTAGTGAGAAAAGTGAAGTCGCCTCAATGTAGGTTTACAGATTTAGAACCAATAAATAATATGTTTTTAAATAAAAATACCTGGCATGAAGTCATAAGACCAGCTAAACAGGTGGTCGACAGTTTTCTTCACAAAAATATTCTAATAATCTTATAAAATACAAACCTGATAATTACACACTTTTAGCGACAATTATTTCAAAATATTTAATAATTAAACAAACAAATAAAATTTGAAATTATTAGACTGACCAGTCATAATTTCTAACAAGTTAATCATCACTAAAGAAATCAAAGTAAATATTTAAGTAAGCTACAGTAATTCTAAATAGCAACCAAAAACACTTTCGTTACGTTATTTATCACCCATTATCAATCAACCGTATGAGAGTTAGTTAGTGACTTTATATAATAAGATATGAAATTAATAATGAAACTAAAAAAATAATACAAACGTTTGTAAAGCGACTACACATAATAAATTAAAAAATAGCTCGCATACGGTTACTTAAAACTTTTAGACTTTCGTAATTTAATAAAGTATTTCTAAAGTCGCTTTTACAAAGATTAAGCATGTATAAATAAATACGTTAACGTCAACTCCCAGATCGAGCGAGTTTCATTGTTTTTGTTCAGCCGTAATTTTGCTACTCAACACATTGTAGGCCAGACGAAAATAAATGCGTCATTCATTTTTATCGGCGTTCATTAGTTTTGCAAGACATTTCAATAATGTTTTTAATTATAAATAACCACCTAACAGCACATGCAACACACGACTATATTCACATGTATGAAAAATAATTTCAAAACATAAACTCCCAAGCAAACAACGATAACATTTTAATCAAACATTTCTTAGTAGTGTCGATTTAAAAAGGAAATCATATAATTGCCTTTTTACTTATGTAAGTACTTATTTAAGTAACATCTCATATAAGTTACTTATATAAGTAACATCACATAGAAAAAACAGTAAAAAAAGCATTTCGTTCTCATCATGGACCATATTTTTTGTGTATTAATGTAAATTAAATGAGTGAAGAGATAATTCATATTTTTTTTACGTACTATATTTATATAGTGAAATATTATTAAAGTAAGAGTAACACCGCCTATCCAATTTTTCATCTCTCTCGAGCGTCGAACCAATTCACCGATCTAATATGATTAAAAAAAATCTTGATGTACTAATGCGCTCAAATGTGACTTACTAAAGCTACATACTTTTAAAGCCCACGGACATTCGCTTTAGAGACTGGATTTATGTGTACTCAGCTTAACTCTGGATGCAGACATTACTTGAGAGCAGGTAAAGGTAATGCCAGCTCACAAAACTGTGCGGCGGAATTTGGTGTTACGATGCGCTCTAGATTTTTATTTATTAAATATATAAAATATAATAACAAAAGATCCCAATCGAGTACGGAAGTAAAAATGGAGTGTATGAAAGTTGAAGATGCACACAAATCATTGTATTCACTACTATTTATGTATAAATAACAGTCCAAATGATTGAGAGTTTCTGCTTATTTTTAATGTTCATAACTTCTTTAGTAACAATTAGAAATAAATACATTTTAAGTGTAAAATACAGTTTTTATTTTTATGGATATTTAATATAAAAACCTCCTCTCGGCGAGAGTTTTAAGGTGACGTGACCGCAAACAAAGTGTTAATGTATTAGGGACATGCTTGGGTTGTAAGTTAATGTTAATAAATGCCACGGAAACAATTAGGGGTGCTTGGTAACAGAGCCATCGGCTGTCACGTTGGGAGGGCGGAAGTGGGCGGAGGTGGGCGGGGCGTTGACATTTGTATGGGGCCCGTAGGTGTTGGTTTGACTGATTCGTTTTTAAAGCAGCAAAGCAAACATAATTTATAACTCGCATTAAAACACCTGTAGATGATCGGTGCTTATTACGAACAAAGTTATGCCTTCGTGACGGCAGTGAAATGTTTTGAAGGTAAGTTAATAATTTGGCGTGTGGTAATATATGTTTTTCTTGACTACACTTTGAATTGCATTAGGTAAGAAGTTTGTGTCACTTTTTGTGTTAATAAATATTCTTAATTTGCAATGTTTTTTAGCAAAAAAAAATATTTAAACATTTTTTAAACTTGGAAAATATATTATACATATCCAATTCTGTAATGCTTGTTTTACCTTAGATACAAGTAATTTAAAGATATATTATATTTAATCTTAAATTTGTCTGATGACTCCCTTAAGTATTTGTGTGTAATGCCGTTAGATTTGGTAGAAAGTTAAATAATTAAAGCATTCTAATTGACCAAAAACATAAATTAAAAAAAAAAAAAAAAATTATCCTTTACTTTTGTCGCAATAGAAATAATTGTGATATTATTTTCTGGGCACCAGAGAAAGGTCCAAGTAAAGGTTGAATGCAATACTAGTAATAAAAAATATATTTTTAAATAACCGTATTTTTTATATTTTGGATATGTAGGATTCAATGTATTTCGTCTTTCATAAAAATTCCACTCAATTTTTTAAATTTCAAATTACTTAACAATTATACATTTAATAAAATGAAGTCACGGAAACCAAATTATCATAATGTATCTAAAGATATTCGTTTGATATCTTAGTAAAAGTTAATAAGCTATTTAATATAATACAAGTAAGTCTACTTGTTATAATTGTTATGGTATATGAATTCGGAAAGCAATTTGATTATTTTATTTATTGAATACTTGAAAATTATGGCATTGTTCCTAGAATTATAATAAGTCATAATGTAACAAATTATTTAAAAAAACGTCAATATGCTAAAATCAAAAATCATTTCGAGACAATTGAATAAAATTTTGTCTCTCTGTCACTTTAAAACAAAACAATACACAAAACTATTACAGAGAGTAGGTAAAATGTTCTAAAAAAATGTAATTATTTAAATCGTTGACTTGAATTAGCATTCTATCGAGATCAATTAGCATTTCTTCATTTTCTTCCACCTGACCGTTGGTCCTCAACTACTAACATGCGGACAAGTCAGCTGACATTTCCCAGTAGGGCGTGGCACACAACAAACCCCACGCGACATAAATTTCGCCCGCCCCGCCGGACGATCCCCTCGCGAATGCAGCGCGAAACTTGCGCGGCGACTGTGGCAATCTCGCGAGTGGGCAGGATAAATTTCTCCCGCAGGATGGAGCAAAAGGTCGTGAGAGATTTCGTGGAGAAACTTCAAAGCCATTCGCACATTTCTTTCTTTCTTCTTTCTATATCCGTTCCACAGCTAGAGCATGTGTTCATCACAATGTCTTAACACATTATTTGCTATTTTGCATTCCACATCCTCTCAGAGATATCTCTGCAGCTAAAAGATCACCTATGAAGAGATAAATAGTTTTTGATGGCATATAGGGCATGAGCTCGAGGATACCTTTTACATATATATAACGTAAGTATGGCCACCACAAATTACCGTCGCTCAGTTCAAGCAGATGCCACCGTCCACGGCTTGTTCAAATCTATCTCTGTACCCAAAGTTCACCTGGGAATATATTGGAAGTATTTGGTTCTTGGCGATCTTCAGGGTGGGATGCTGGGCACATGAAAAGACAGATACTGTAGTATAGAAGACATATTTTGGACATTTTATTAATTAGTACTTTTAAGAAGATCGGATAACCATCCTTATATTCTTCAGAGCTGAACAATAAGCAGTCCAATGAGAACAATACCACTTAAACAAAATAAAAAATATTCATTTATAATTCGCATAACATATCATACTGAAGAATTATTGATTTTTCACATGTTTGCCCCAAATAAATAATTTCTTTATACTATTATATTTCAATATTGTTATTAGTGTCATAACTTTAATTTAAGGCCTTTTATATAAATATAATTCTTAAACAAATTTATATAGTTAAAAGTTTAGAGATCATGTTAATTTTTCATGATTAAACTTATCATTTTAAGATAGCGGGTGGCAGTTTTTTATTTCAACGGCATTGAACATATTTTCATGAATCACTACTGTTTTCTTATCGCTATCCTAAACAGATAGTTTCCTACCGTTTCAAACGAGGTTGTTTTCACTTGCTCGTGTGCGGATGGCCTAAGGGTGGAATTTTGATTCAGGATTCTCCCGGTAGAGGCTCTTGCGTAGCGCCGGTAGCGCCGCGGGTAAAAAGGAAACTAGGTTTTCCCGGGAAAGAGGAAGGTCTGGAAGACGGGGGTGGCGAGAGGGACGGGAGGGGAGGCTGGTGCATCGCCCGAGAGGGGCGTTGCAGCTGTTCGATATTTGAATTCAAAATTATTTTTGGCAGGAAGGAATGAGGGCATCGCGAACTCTAGCGATCTGGCCGTATGTCATCGCCTCGGAAATTTAATCTGGAGAATTTTTTAACGCTATTGAAATTCGATTTTCGTCGTTTGAATTGTTTAAAGTATTTCGATTGATTTATTTTATCACAAACGCAAAATATTTTTCTCAACATTCGTATGCTTTACAATTTACCAATGATTTATCAAAATTTATTATCAATAGCATATTGGCGAAAAGTTCGTTAGTATTTCGGCACATGTTGAAGACCGACTCATCAAATTACTTCTTTAACTGTTTTTTTCCTATTTACAATCTGAATCATAGCCAGTTGAGAGTCAAAGTGTATGTTGCCTTTATTGTTTCTCTCCTGCGTATTTTTATTAAAAATACTTTTCGCATAAAACTAAAATCGTGAGACCAAAAATAATATATTATATTAAAATTAAGTTAATACAATCTGGTTTCAGTATAGTTTAGTCAAAATCATATTTCATAACATAGGGTGATCGAGATACTGTCAATAAAATATAATTTTTTAGAAGGAAAAAAAAGTAAAAACGATCCTTCAATATTTTGAAAAACAGCAATTCCCAAAATAACAGAATAAAAAAAACAAACACAAAGTATAAAAGGTCATGTAAATATCGGATATATTTATATTATCACAACTTTGTTCACAGGAATCTTTCCAAATATAAAATGTAGTTTCTTCTTCGTAGTATTAATCCGGTGGATTGGTTTGCAGCAACAGAACCTTGCATCTCGATCTCCATTCCTCTCGGTCCTCCGCAATCCTTTTCAGCTCAGCATAAGCGCTACAATTCATGTCCTCGAATACTTGCTGCAAATACTCCCGTCTAGGGCGCCCTCTACAGTTTCTACCCTCAACCATCCCCTCCACAATATCGTGAAGAAGACAATCGTGGCGCATGATGTGACCAATCCATCGGACTCGCCTCTCTGAGATGGTTTTTATTAGCTGCCTATCTTCCTTGATTATCCTGAGAACCTCATTGTTCGTGACGTGGTCTCTCCAGGAAATTCCGAGAATTCTTCTGTACGACCACATCTCAAAGGCCTCTAGTCTTTTGTTATTACTTTCAGATAAGCACCATGTCTCACAGCCGTACATTAAGATGCTCCAAACAAGTGTTTTGGCAAGTTGCTTGCTTGTAGTTATAGTTCCACATTATAAAATGCTAGTTTAAATGTGGAAAAACTGATTCATTACTTGAGTTGAGACTCAAATATAAGAATATGAGGTATAAATAATGGGTATTGTGTTACGCGCTCTTGTAGTAAAATATAACAAAGTTAATAGAATAATTTGCTTTAAGTTTGTATTATAATAGCTGTATGTAAAAATTCAATCGGAGTGTGGGTGCATTAATCTACGTCTTATCATTCTCCATACCGACCGTTTTCCACAGATTCTTGCATTGAGAGTTTTAACTTTTAATATATTTTTTATTAAAGCTTATTACAATTTGATATATTTATTTGATTTCACCCAATATTCAAGACAAATTTAATCGAGAGTTTATGATGGCCGTACGTTCTAATGTAGGTGGGCTTAGTAATAGAAATATAAGAAGGATTGTAAAGAAATACTTTTTTCTCCATATCCATTTCCGTAGCTGAAGTACTCGTATATAGTTACTAAAAATTACCACTTTATCCACCGATTACCGCTTTATACACGCGATCATCCACCAAAATACTTTTTGCTACAATTATCTAGAATTCTTACTTAAGTGCATTTTGATGTAAATGTTTATTGTTTTTTAATGGCCTTTGTAATTAGAAATATTATTTTGTTGTGACATCAATGCATTCCCTATACATAAATGATTTCCTAAAACCACATATACCCATCACACAATTCATATACACCTTTTTGCTCACTCTTTTGCTTTATATAGAGCCAACAAAAATTTAACTAATTGACTTGAAAATGGCCATCCGACCTGGCTGAAACATGTCGCCAAAAAAAAAATATATATATATGTGGAATAAATTCTGAAGAATATTTTATTTTATATCTGATATTTTGGAATATTTACATATTTCAATCAATATAATTTTATCAAAAAATATCGATCGATAAAATCGGAATAATTAAAAATTACCACCATATGCACTTTCATAAACATTACGTCGTCTCAGGTTATCACTGGACCCAAAACTCCGCCGAGTACATACGACTTCAAGTTCTGTGGCTCCACTACACGGGAGCTTGAAAAGAAGAATGTTTTAGCATCCGAAAAATATTTAGCCATTTTTTTTATTAATCAGGGTTTTTTATTAAACTAGTGTCAATTAATCCGACACTCTTAAAACCTGGATCATCTGGTCCAAAATGAGGCACAATTAAACCAATGGCACATTGTTTTCCTAGGCGATCACTAATATAGATCTAATGTTGCATTACTTTGGTGATCGGGTGAGAGCCAGTGGCTGAAACACGATATGGTTTTATTTCCTGGGTTTTTTTGTTATTTTTTGTTATTTACTTTACTTACAATATAGAAAAATCGTTTGAAACAGCATCGAGTATGAGAAACCAGTCAGCGATATGTGTGTTCACAAACGCAATAATATATAACAAAAAAACATGTAGAAGAGAAGAATTTTTGTATTAACGAACGCCCGCTCGTTCCGGAAAAGCATTGCATTGAAAAGTTGACTAACAAGTCTGCTCACTCCCGTCAGATAGGCAGCGCTCGTATATCAATGCCCGGGCGGGGGCTCCCTCGACACGCAGTAGGTCAGAAAACACGACCGAGAGTCAGCAAACTAGGTAAAGCAGATAATAATGAAAACCTTCTGCCAAAACTGTGGGATCGGCCGAGCTGACGGCACGTAATGCGAAACCGCTTCATATTTTCACATCGCTTTGAAAAATTTTCCACTCGGCGGGACCGAAAAGAAATCGAGGGGAATCCATCCGAAGGCACATCAACAATGTCACGACCCGACAGCGATGTCGCACTGGAACATTCATTAGTTATCCTGATTCGTGAAATCTTGTGTAAAGACTCTAACCGTTTAATATACGAGTATCTATAATAAACGATCTTTATGTTAACTTTGTAGAGTAATGTGAATTTATGCAGGTACCTTTTTCTGTGCTCAATATTCAGTTAGTTGGAATTCATTTTAAAAAATCTTTTTGAGTTACAAATTATTAATTATAAACTCAATATCGATATAAAAAAGTCACTTTCACACAAGAATTAATGTCAGTATCCTTTCGTATTAACGGGTGAATGAAAATATATTGCCCAATAAAACGTTTCAAAGAAAGTTTAAAATGGTTTTCAACTCTTCTACGTTACACCTATCCGAAAAGAGACGGTCAAAGTTTTGGCACAAAAGAACCGCATACAATTGAATCGCATTTGGTCTAAGTCCAAGAAAATAGTGAGGTGGCCGCTAAAAGTCGACTCTCGGAGAATAAAAAGGTCCCACAAGAAGTGAACGCCCAGATAAATTTGGTCAGAAGGATGTAAGGGGGAGGAGAGCTTTGCAGCGGGAGAACACTCCCCGGACAGATAACTATGGGACCGATCGGAAAGCTCTCTGCTTTGAACAAATTAAGTCCAATTACTCAACAAGCGAAAGGAGAAGAATTTTGTTTTAATGAATTTAATGTCTTCAACGGTTTTAATTTGTTTTAAAGCGTCCAAGTTGTTACTGATCGAGAAAATCTGTTAATCCGTCATGAATGAACTGAAAGCCGAAATTAATTTGAAATAATTACTGTAGATTTTTAAATACCAGACAGTTTCCAGCATCCTAATTGATATCTATAATTGCATTTCAATATTAATAATAAAGTGGATATTGCTCTGAATGAAACGTGCCGGGTGGTTACGGGGTGCCTAAAACCTACCCCAATATCAAAGCTATATCAACTCTTGGGCATTGCCCCACCAAACATAAGGCGAGAAGTTACTACCAAGAAGGAACTCACCAAAGCAACCCACGACGCACTCCACCCTATGTTTGGGTACCAAAAGATAACTACACGGCTCAAATCAAGAAGAAGTTTCCTACAGTCGACAACGGAACTGGAGATACCTGAGGCCACCCTGCGGCTGAACATGTG
This sequence comes from Glossosoma conforme, assembly GCA_022606575.1. Taxonomy (NCBI): domain Eukaryota; kingdom Metazoa; phylum Arthropoda; class Insecta; order Trichoptera; family Glossosomatidae; genus Glossosoma; species Glossosoma conforme. The sequence goes on from JAGTXR010000092.1 coordinate 1,638,195, forward strand.
GAGAAGCGCAACTGAGGGGAATACTTGGATTGCCCCGAAAGAGGACCTAGCCCCTGGACATGACCAAGGGTGGAATATATGGAGGTCCCTTAACAGACTTCGGACCGGAGTATGCAAGACGAGGACACAAATGAGGGCCTGGCAGTTTTACAGCGGACCAACTGAATGTGACTGTGGCGTGGAGCAGACCCTGTCACACCTTCTGGAGTGTGCGCTGTGCCCGAGTGGCTGCACCCAGGAAGACCTGATGATGGCCAGAAGTAACGCCATCGACGTCGCCTACTTCTGGGCAGACAGGATCTGACCCTGTTGTTTCCGACACGATTATATATAATATAAATAACTAGACTATATTAGTTATTGGTCAACAGAATCAAGTAGAACGTTTTTACGTCACAAATGATTCACATTAGACGACAACAAAAACATTTGTGATATACTTATCAGGTCGTTTTCAGCATCAAGGTAATATTAATTAATAACAGTTTTTCGAAAATATTTTTTAGAATAGAAAGTCCAGTTATGTGTATCTATATGATTAATATTGATGAATATGGTTTTTAAAGCTGGCTGTACAATATTTCAATTAAAATAATATATTCTTAATTTATACATACAAATCTAAAAAGCGTATTAAAGACTAATTATTATAAGCAGCATTTACTTATTGTGAGAATTCGTTCAGGTTGTCATCTGGATTAATTGCAACAGTAATTGTTCCTTTGAGTATTCTAACAAAACAGAAGACAGGCTCTGAAGGATAAAGCGCCAGGAGGTGAGTCTCGTAACGGTAAGCGGCTGAATGAAAAGAAGGCTCGCTAAATGGGTTCAGGCCTCTCGGCGGCAACTTCACATCTCCCAGCTTTGTTTTGCTTCGCCCCGGGTACAGCTTATTAGGGAAGAGTTCAAATACATACAAAAGGAACACATTTAACTTCGATAATGTTCCTTCAATTCATGATGACTTTGTGTTAGGACTATTAATTACAAGTTGAAAATTGCGCCATTATTTGTACAAATATGTAAGTATTTATTTAAGCGCGAAACTTTAAAGACGATTTCCACACATAATGGAAACTCTTGTTACATTTCTTACAAATTTTCAAAAATTACTAATATAATAATCCACTGACTAATAGTAAAAAATAAAATAAAAAATATTTTCTACGACTATATAAAACATTATGCTAGTATTATACTATATTTATGATTGTTTATTGATAATTTTCACAATTTTACTTACACTTAAGAATTGTTGGTTTTATAAAGACATTACAATGAATGCAAGTGACTGTGTATAACTTTTATATTATACGTATATATAAGATTCTAATGATTTTACAATCCCTTTTTAATACTCTATTACAATATATCTCAACCTGGCTCGCCAAGCTTTATTGTTAAGCTTTAAAAATATTTATTATCAGGAAAAATGTTTAAGAAAATCTGGTGATTAATTTCTTATACCTTGAATTTCACAAATATGGATTGTCATTATGGTTCACATCAGATCTCGATCTCACTAATTTTTAAATGACCGCTCGGATACGCCTAGCTTTTTCATTTTACTTTTCTAACTATTGTAATTTTTCACTAACAGTCGCTTATAAGCGATATGTACTAGTACGCATAATATTCTGTTTTAGCTTATAATTTTAAAGATCTAAATTTTTTTATAAAAAAGGAAGAGTTTTATGATTTTTTCTGTCATACCAGTATAATGTTGGGGCCCGCGTAACCTTACACATATACTCGTTTGTATTTGACCGGAAAAAAGTTGAGTACCATTACTCTATAATGTAAATATCAGTTAAATACAATTTTTTAAACTTGAAAACTTTACTTATTTTGATTACTTCTGATATAATGAATTCTAAATTGAGTGGACCTAATATTTAAATTCGAATTTGATATGTCCTCATTCATTTACGTTTAATTACCACTTTCGCGTCTCATATGATTTATAACAATATTAATTTAAAAAATGATACATGTCAACACACAAACATTAGTTTGTTGTCTTAATAATATATCTGACAACCAAGGCTATTCATTAAATTAAAATAAAAACCACATTAACTGTTAAAAGTATATTTTAGAAATGCACTTATATCGATGCGTTCATGAATATATGAGTATAAAGAAAATCCAAATGAGAGGCTTATATAAAGGTTTTGTACAATAAAAATTATATTTATGCATAAACATATATTAAATGTTACGCCTTCTTCTCCATATGTCAAAGTAAGATAAAGACATTAATGTATTGAGCGTATCACATTACTGAAATCGCCATTTAAGTTTAGTAAATTTAATGTGTAGTACGTGAATATTGCGACATATGAGTAGGTCATGTAATTTTATAGAGAAATTGCATGTAGGTCAACAGTAAAAGTTGTGGAGTCTTCACAATTTCCTACTCTGGAGGCAGCCATAGACTGAAATAATAGCGAGGAAAGGAGATTTTTCACTCCTCCATCCCCAAACCTCACTCCGTGCCGTACAGCATGCCATATAAAAGCTCAGACGTGTTTTTTTATAACACAACTTACACAAAATAATGTGAAAACATTTTTTTTCTTAAATGTTAAATCGTATTAAATTACATTATTAGTAACTGTATTTCAAAGGCTTTAAATAAAACAATGTATCAAATATGAAGTACGAAAAATACTTTTTCAAATTGGTAATTGTCAGCAAAACTTAAGAATTATATATATATTTAAAATATTCTATCAGAAAGGAAAAATGTGTATTCATTCTAATCACGATTGTTAACAATATTTAAATTAAAATATAAATCTATTTTAATCTTAAGTTTTATTTTACAGTCTTTATTATTGCTTTTTAACCTCAATAAATAATTCTTCGACAGTAAATCAAAATCTCTAAAACAGTATTTAGCTTTTGAATCCAAATTTTAATGGTAAAACTATATAGGATACCAGTCTAAATACGATTGTTTGTATGAGTTAGTGGAGTACAAATAGGTTTTATTTTAAAAATAATTGTTCTTAAGCACTAAGGTACTGTCGTACTAATTAAGTCGCCTTAAAATGTCCTACATATGTCAAAAAATGTAACTCATTCGGTAATAAACTAGCTTATTGGCATATTTGACATACAGGATACATCATGAGGCATTTAGGTATACAAATATACAGCAAATATCATCTTTATGACATCTCTCTTATCAGTATCAGAGGGAAAAAATGCGGACACTGGGATTCAAACTCGAACAGTTTGCAAACCCAATGTGCTATCTGTACTCAAAGTGGGCACGACGCCACTTGCAGCACAAATTATTTTTTAGAATATTAAAATATATTCTATAAAATTGAAAAACAATTTATTTGAACTAGTATTCGTAAGATTCTGTTTTAGTTTATAATTTTTAAGATCTCATTTTTTTTTGTAAAAGAGGGAGAGTTTCATGATTTTTTCCATCAGACTACTATAATGTTGCGGCCAGCGACATTATACATTTAATATATATATTTTAGTACGGCACTATAAGAGTTTAAGAATCTTTATCTTAAAAGCCTTAAAATTAGAAAGCTTAATTACAAAAATACATGTTTTAGACAATGCGCTAAATGTTTTCATGTATTTACATTAGCTTTCATTACATACTTTTTTTGTATATTTTATTGTTTTTTTTTTATCAAATTGTTGAAATATAAAACCTTTTTGTATAGAAGATGGGTATTTATTAACTATAATGATAATATTAAATATTTATTATAATTTGGGTTATATAATATGTATATGTAATACATTTTAACATGAGTGTGTTCGAAAATATTAAATAAATTGAATGAAACAATCCCATTGTGAAAAAATATATAGCCATATTATACATAAATAATACTTCAACCATCTAAAAAAAACACAGTAATTTAGGTATTTATTGCCCTGTGATATATCCTGATAATGTTACACAAATTTTGTTGATAGCCAATGGAAACGCATCGTGTTGTATTATAGACATAAACGGTATGCAGATATAGCATCGATTAATGTAATATGGCTATATTTTTGGTTTATGTGTAACACAATGCGTATGAAGTCAAAAAGCAGGAAATTAAACCAGCATAATGGACTAGAATGCATGAATATCAAAAATGGAGGAGCTGTATTACATACAAGGAAAATAGGTTTGGTAAAATTATATTTCTTTTGATATCTTATAATACGGGTAATGTTTTTTTTTTTGATTAAAGTGTTCTTCTTCGTACTATCAATCCGGTGGATTGGTTTGCAGCAACAGAATCTTGCATCTCGATCTCCAAGCAATAATTTTTTTGCTGATACATGGGATGTCTTTTAGACCTTTAATGTGGTATTTTCCCCTTTATTTCCACATCCTAATGCCGTTGACCATAAAGGTTCATCCGCCTTAGGAGAGCATTTACTCCCTCCAGGACAATAGAGTGCCCTAACCAGGACCTGATGAGGTTAGCTGGGTGTTAGCTTATTCCGGCCAACATTCGGTCCCTGTCTATATTGGCCGACTGATGTCGCTCACCCTCCACCACGAGAAGGAGATAGATCAGGATTTTCCTTTCATCGAACTTGTGACCTTAAGGCCTTTCGCAGATTAATTTAAGTGTTAAGTAAAGTTAAATTAAGTAAAATTCAAAAGTGAAAACTATTTATGTTAAATATATTTATATATACAGTCGATTCCGCTTAATTGGGACACGATTTAATTGGGACAGCTGCTTATTTGGGACAAATCTCAAAGAACAAAAACCAAACCAAGAAACCAATAGTAAATTTATATGTTTAATTGGGACAACATTCCGCTTAATTGGGACAGGAAATTTTTAGATCAATGAAGAAAATCAGGATACATTGCAAGTTCCTATTATTAAAACTATGAAGAATTTTCAATAATATACAACAATTTACCATGTTACGACGATACTGATAACTGTGAGGAATCAATTGTAGTGTTATTTTATGCAGGAAGGAAATGAAGGGAGCCCTACATCCGCACTGAATATCTGTGCTGATTTTGTAGAAGTGAAATGTTACAAAAACAAAAGACAGACTACACTTGACTCATTTATGCATTGAATTAAATTGTATGTACCTACCCATTTATTCTTTTATTTAGGATTTTTTTTCTTCAAAGTTTATATCACATATTTGTAATTTATATGATAATTTATATTACCTATATGTAATTTACAGTTTCCAAAAGTGTATAAAATAAAATTATTGAAAAAAATGCATTGTTCAATTTTATGTGCATTACTGGTTAATGGCCTTAGTTGCCAAAACCAAATAAATGAATTTAAACAAAATGTGAAATTCGCTTAATTGGGACAGCCGCTTAATTGGGACAAAATGTCCAGGTCCCGATGTGTCCCAATTAAGCGGAATCGACTGTATCTAACTTAAATAGTATGCACCGAATATGTATGATTTCTTAGTACGACCACAAGGAAGTGCACAGCTAGCAATTCTAACCTACAAAAAGTCACTAGTTTTATTCATAATTGAAGCAAAATGTCTGCCGAATTTTAATAATACGTCATTTAAACATTGAAGCTAATTTTTTCCTGCGAGGTTTTTAAAGATGTATTTAAAAATGACCAAGATAATTAATGAGTATTTGATACTTTTAATTAACTTATAAACGCTTTTTCAAATAATATGATAATGTTCAAATGAAAATAAAAACAACATGAGGTTGTATACATTATGCTCACTGCGTGGAATGAGAAAAACCATAATTCTCAGAACACGGATACTTTAAGTAATTCATCAAACAAATGATTATTTACAACGAAAATGTTTTTCTTACGAACTCTTTCAATTCAAAATTATATTTTTATTTCTGTATTAAATACTGGTAGATGATTTTGTTTAGAGCGAAATGACAATATGTGAAAAAAAAAACAACTTTCTTATAGTTCATTGAATAACATAACACATATCATTTCTCTTATATAATATGTAAGATAAGAGTACAAGAAACATTAAGGAAATGAAGTTATATACAGATGTTATATTGTTCGCACAAATAACTAAAAACAGCCACTTAATCGATCGTAAAAAATACCTTTACAAATGTGTCTTTACAGGTATGTTTTCCGTATTTTAGGTGGAAAGCTTTTCGAAGTATCTATGAGTACCTACCTACCTATACGGAAAGGCCACGGCAAAGCTGGGATGGGGTAGAGAGTGTGAGGTTAGTTCAAGCCGCTTGGGGGTGAGGGAGTCTCCTTCCCTTTTTCTGGATCCTAAAGGAGCCCGCAAAACACCTGATCATCCCATAAAAATGTGAAACGTCGTAAATAACCTTCCCGTATATGTTTCTTATACATGTACTCGGTTCTCACAAGGTTTCCGATCATTTGATATCGATTTGGGAGGAAAACTTTGAATCGAAATGTGTCGCGAAAATATTGAAGATACGAACGAACTTCATTTTTCTTGGAAATTACATATTTCCGGAGGAAAGTAATATTTTTCTTGTTCCCGTTCTTTCATTTGATAGAGTCAAAAACATTTGAATTTAGATTCCTCGTATTCAATACGATGTTCGTATAATACATATTGATAATTTTAATATACAATGTTTTTGACATTTATTTATATTTAAATAAACTAGTATGTATAATGCGCACAACAAAGAAGGCTTTGGCTCTCTGATAGACTCGACGACATTAAACGAGGTCGGTTAGACGCTGCGTTTAGGAAGAACAAGTATTTTTTGTGATTATAAGGATTGAGGAGGATGGAAATGATAATTAATCTCCTTCAAAATATTCAGATTGTTATATATATGAAGAACAAATGACGAGAGAGCATGTTTAATATAATATTTCTCTATTGTAATAAGACACCGGATGCCTGGCGAAATACTGATTTTGTTTATGCCTACCCCAATCGCTCTTTCAATCCAAAAATTCCGTGCACATGTCATTGATGCAATTTTGTTATGTTATATCATTCTTATTTTTTATGGAGTCTGGGTAATTAACATAAAGTTTACCAGATAGAAACATATACTCATTACAAGCAGCTCATTTTTCAGCGCCACGGCAGGCTTTAGAGTGCTTTCCCTGTATCTTCTATTGGACCTTTAAGTCCCACTTGTTGGTCGTTTTATATTTGTGCTCCCTTGGAGCACTTACCAAATCATTGTTTACCGATTATTTAGTTAAATAAGCTAAGAGCTTTGGTGATCAACAACAAACTTGATTGTAAAAGAAAGCATATGTGTTTTTCCCAAATGTGAATTTCTTCGAAAATCATTTGTAATGTTCCAAACATCTACGAGCACAGAACCACTACATATTCTTCGTACATGTAAGCCTGACTACCCAAAAAAGCTTAGTCCCATAGCAGATATCTTGATAATAATTAACATTATCTTAATTTTTAAAACGACGTATTATTAATGTAATATATAATGTTGAATAATTTAGAAAATAAATGCAAATATGCTTCATTTCTTACTTTGTATGTTATAATTATAACAAAAATAGTTGATTCATATTTAGCTCGATTCTTATTTTGCAGTTATATACTAATTACTATTTTATGGATATGTGAATATGTATAGTTATCGTCAAATAATTTAATTTTTATATCTAATTGAACTGCAAAAAAGTTTCCGTTTTCGAAATGAGACGTCTTTTCAGTATACTTTTCACAATGATCATAATCAATTATACGATGTAAGCTAATGTATTATATTCAGCTCCTTATTAATTATTTACATATAAGTCTCATAGAAAACAGTATTGTAAATGTACATTTAAATATTTTTTTCAAAATCCTGTAAAACATAACTCGGTTTGTGTATTATGATAAATATAAAAGTAAATAAAACGATATCTTATTTTTTAAATTATACATGCCTCTTAAAATTTAAAAATGTGATTATATGCAATCAATTAATATTTTTATTTAATTTTTATTATAAAAAATATATAATCCAAATATCTAAGTGACAATAAATGAATGAAATAAATAGGCGTTTACGATTATTTTCTAGTTATAATTATTGTAATTTTTTTTTAATACCAGTAGCCGTAACACATAAATTAATGTTATTAATGTACTAAGCAAAAAATCATAGTTGGTGTAGCATATGCCTGTAAAATACCTCCATTTACATGAATCATGAGAACACTTTTAGGAACATGTTATAGATCATTCCAAAATTTTATTCCATTAAAATATAATTTTGAAATATATCTCTCTCGCTCTTGAAAAATGAATATTTTGAAATAAGTGAAACCTTATATCTATGGTTCTTAACATTTTTAGGCCAATAACGGCTATTAACTGCAACAACAGTGCACATTATACCAAAAGCACCTTTTTTACGTTTGAGTGTAACAGTTAAATAAAAAAATTGCATGAATTGTTTGTACATTGAGCACATTGTATAGACATTTTGTTCATCAAAAAGTTTGAAAAAATGTCTCTATAGAAAAATCAAATGATCGATTGTATCTTACTATTTTCTCAATATTATTTCCCATATATTCCGTAATGTTTTATTTAATACATTATTTCATCCAATTTAAGAACCAGTGCCTTTTATGTTACAATATTAACTTTTGTAGAAGGAATGATCTAAATAAAATATCATCGTTTTCAAATTCAATAAATAGTTTTATGATATCATATTTCCATAAATGTAATTTTTGGGTACAAAAATAAGAAAAATCCCTTTGGTAATAATTTTCCCATCTTCAAAACAAATTAAATTTTAATAACGATTTTGAATAAATTAAACTCGATTTTTTTTAAGAAAATATTGTACCTGAACGTAGCAGAAACGTAGCAATAACGTAGGGAAAATACAGTACTTCATATTATATATATATATAAATTACTCTATTTTTGCTGAATGATTTTTATTAATTTATTTAATTGAGTTACGACTCATGTGCAGAAGAAACAAAATATACATAAATGTTTGATTTTCAATAGGAACATTTTTGCAAATAAACTAAAAAAGTTAATCATTGCTTTATTAATTTTGTTATACGAGTACATTAAAATCAAGAATCAATGTACGTAAATCAATTCGAATGTTAAAATATGGTTTGTTTTGTTACAAGGGAATAGTAAAAAAAAAACGAGATTTGCTTATCTAACACGTGCATTTCGTTAATTTTGTTTAAAGAAATACAATTTTATTATTCTTCTCTCACCTAACAAGTATATTTAGTGTGTATGCCAACTATTTATCCCAATCTGCTATAATCTACTTGATGGTAAAATTTGATGTGTTGTCAACGATTCATCGAATTGGAGCATTTCACAGTTACAATACATTTTTTTTTAATACATTTTAATGGATATGCTTTAGTCAATTAATGGGTAATATTGAATATGAAGTGGCATGGACATGCACAACACTGCCGTAACTAGATGATCGACTGTGGCGGTAATGAGGCTGCGCCCATCAGCGCCTTGTCAAGCGGATGAGCTCCTCACGCCCACCTGCGGGCAAGGGAGTAATGAGGAAGCTAATGACAACACTCTGAAGCAGCGAGTGTTCTACTTTCTAAACACCTTCTACTATCATCTCGACTAGCAACTTACCGTCTACTTACAAGGACGTCGTCCAACGATATTACTCTCGTCCTATTTGCGCTCACATTTTCAAATATTCACGATTTACGCCTGAAATTTACGCCTTCTGATGAGGAACTGTATTCTCAAAAAGAACAGTATCGCTCGTACCTGCTTTCCAATAAATAAATCTCTTTCATTTAATCTTCATTTTAATAAAGTTGACAATTTGTGCTTTTTTTTCGAAAATAGGGTTTTGGCTATTTTCTGAGAATCAGTAAATTAATTATTAATTTTAATATTTTGATATAGTATTAATTGATTATGATACATTACAGACATGCTTACTTTATATAAAAGTTTGACACTTATTTATTAGTGAATTTATCACATATTTTTATTTATATATTTTTATTAAATTATTAATAATCTTAATTTAAGGAACTTTTATAACATGCTCGATTGACTATTTATAATTGGTGTTTATGTTGATTATATATTTTTAATTATAATATTGACTAAATAGAAAGATAATATTTATGATGACTTAATTAATTATAATATATAATTGAAATTGCCACCCGAAACGGAGAGAATAATACTTTCCCTGAAATTTAAGAATATTAAATATCAATTAAATCTGTGTAACCGGGTGATATATAAATCGGCATTTTTTGATACATAAAAAGGTTTTTTTTTAAATCACATTTGTTTACGTTTGGGTTATATATATTAAATTAGATTAAATAAAAAAATATGATTACTAATTAATCGATGTAACATAACGAGAAACGATTTTGAAGAGGTATTTGAATATAAATCCTTCATAATACAGTAACTAGGGCATAAAATAATGTTCGTTTTTTTTACCCCAAGAAGGACACACGCCCGCTCTACTGACAACACGAAAGATTCACGTGTGAAGATTCATTAAGCGCTTCCTTTCCCCGCGCGGCGAGACACTGCGGCCGTCGGAAAAGTGACTTTATCTACGGCGGGATGTGTCGGTGTTTATGACATTAGCTGTCGGTGCTTGGTAAAGAGGTCGGTTAGGGAGGCGCGCAGAAGACCGGGCGGTGCAGAGCGGCGGGCTGGCTGCGCGGCACTGATCTGCTGGGAGGTTGCTGGTTACGTCAAAAGCTGGCGGGCGGCGGGCGGCGGGACTTGCGCGCTCGGCCCCAGTGCTCCTCCTGATGTTCCCGGAAAATTGAAAAGCTTCTGCCCCGCCCCACTGTTCCTTATTTTTTTAAATCAAAAACTTCCGTTCATTTTGCTATATCCCATATTAACATCTCACAGACAACACTGAAAACTACAAAATATCACTTTATAGCAGCTTCGGGCGTACTTTATATTTTTTGTAAAAGTTTGACGATGTCTTGCGCCATATTCGTTTAACTTATAACAAAACTGGTTCTTAATTGTGGAAATTTTGTTATTGTTTTTTTTTTCACATTTTGTAACTATAAAAGTGTAAATTGGTACTTTTTTTTATTTTTATTTTTTAAATGTGTCATTGATGGAATATTCACGCGTAATATGATTTCTGATTGACTTGTTTTGTGGTCAGATATGCAATTGAGACGCTAAAAAATGTTGAATTTATACAAAAATAAAATCACTATCGTGCCAAATAATTATAAGATGATATTACTAATGAAATAAATAAAATATGTAACCTACTTTAGATATATATCTAATAATATATAAATATAAACATACATTTAAAATATTTACTTTGTTATTTTTATAGCATTCTTGTGCTCAATTTATAAATTTATTCATTTCGAATTCCGAGTATTCATTAACAGGGAACTTAAGTCACAGTTTTCTAAATATTTCGTGGTTATTTTGCACTTTTATGTAAACTTCTTACTAGCCGATATTTATATTCTCCACATCACCACTAAACTTTTCTAACGATATATATTCTTTATCTCTTTTTATTCGGAAGCCCGCAGAACCGAGTACAGAAGCCGGAGGGAGAGAGACGGAACACCAGAAGCGGGTCGGTAGGACGCGATTGTAGATGTGAGGGTGTAGGACTTGCCACAATGAATCCCGAAGGTTGTAGTTTCAGTACTGAGGATGGTATGCTGGTCACTCACCCCCGCGTAACTCCATAGTCCCATAGCATCGTAGGTAGATGAAACTGGGCTGTATCTCACACCTCAAAGAGAGTTACAATTGTTGGAAAGACGTGGAAATACTTTTAGACCAAAATATTGGTTGACGTGGCTTGTAGATAAAAGCTTCTTTACAATAAAACTTTGCTTTATAATACAAAGTATTATATTTTTCATTGATAGTTAATTTGATAATGATAATTTGTTTTTGTAGATATATTTTAATTAAAATATTTAAATAAAACCGAAAAAAATACATAATTTCTTAACTTTGTGGTACTTACTAAAATAAATAGACTGTCGGAAAGTAATAATATTAAGCTTGTGAATAAATGATGACTGATTGAATAATAAAAAATAAAAATATACATACTTTGAATATATACTATAGCGACATCTATCATACGATGATAACAATGACATAAATACTAGTTTCAACGTCAGTCGGTCTAGGCATAGCAATAGCCAGTCGGCTGAGCGGTATGAATACCTGGGCATAGTTGGTTTCCAAGGTCCGCGGTTCGCATCCCGCTTCTGCCGTTATTTTTGTGCTTGAATTGTCGCGTTGAAAAAAGAATTTTATGTATAGTATATGTATATTTAATTAATAATAATATTGTTATATAGTCAATGATCTATAAAAGTAGATTAGAATATTGAAATAATAAAATAATATTCTAATAAAAATTTAAAAAATCCATATTTTATGATTTTATTTTATTGTTTGCTAATAAATTTGCTTTTACAACGAACGTAAGAACATAATTTTGCATATATCCGAAAACTAAAGCACATTCCATCAATAAAATTAGGCTTTTTATAAAACTATTAACATAAAATTTACTATATGTATTATACTTTAATGTTCTGTTATTATTTTGTTTTTATGTTCGAAATCAAATAATTATAAGGTCTAAAAGTAGACTGGCATTGTTTTAATACAAATCTTTGTAGTTTTCTATGCCTCGTACAGCCTATACTCGCGTAAAGAGTCTTAACAAATAATTGATAAATAATATAATCATATGTCAAATTAGCGGTCAAATTACAAGTTTCATACAATTCATCAGTATGATGAGCTAATAAATGTATTGCGCGACATATTATATAATATTATGTACTTTTAAATTTAATGCTGATGAATTAAAATACTTTTTTTTCACATTTTCGATTCGATTTAATATGTAATTTAAAAATTCTTATTGTAGATGATAAATTGAAGTATAATCCAACTGTATTTGATTTACAGTGGTTCTTCAATAAAGCCCTCCGTACTGATTGCAGACTTGTAGTATTAGAATGTCACTCAACTAGCGCGTTCATCCTTATCTCGAGCTGAGGGCAGCAGCGGTAATGTGATGACTGGTTAACCAACCCTTTTAAGTTCTTCTCGTAAGGCTTTTCTATTATATCTGTAACTTATTAATTTCATGTTGTGGCTTTTGGGTTGATAAAAGAAATATATAATCTGAATAAACCAACTCAAAACTAAATAAATTATTAATCCTGAAGAAGACCCCTGCAATGGCGGTTGAAATATTGGTTGAAAAAAGTTCACCATACACGGCTCAACTCAAAAGCCACAACATCAAATCTGGCCGTGAAAACCTAAGAAGTTATCTATTAATTTTATGTTTTTTTTTTATCATTTATTACATTCGAATAGTAACCAACGATATATTATATTAATTTGAGGACGGTTTTTTTAAATATATATTTAAGGTTTATTGTATTCATAAATAAAAACTCAGAACATTAAAAATATTGAATATAATGAAATATAAAATAACGATTTGTTTTTTATTATCAGTTGTAATTATATTTAAACTGTATTTAAAATACGATGTTTGTCACATTAAAAAAAAAAAAAAAAACTTTACTTGTGGAAATAAAGTGTTTTTTCACCTTAAATTTTATTAAATTGTAATTTAAATTACGTCTCTGGCCTAAAATACAATATTAAATAAATAATAAAAAACTTAGTACTATTGTTTTAAGGTTATATTTAATTTAACTTTTGAACAAATATATGGTGCAATGACACGCGTTCGGTTTAATGTCATTCAGTAATACTCGTATATATGCTTGCAATATTTTCAAAACCTTAGTTGTCAATATAATCTTTCTTCATAGGTAGTATCTCATATTACCACCTTAATGCATTTAAAAAATCAATAATAATCTAACCTAGCAGTGTAATTATTCGTAAGAACAATTATTTCAATATTAGATTATCACGACTAATTAGTACTTTAATATGAGACTGTTATATTTTATGCATATTGATTTTGTTAAAAAATTCCAATTACTTCCTAATATATTAGTATTTATTGCCACAATACCATAATTTGAAGTATTATAGCGTACAATTAATGGACTCAAATCTCTTACCTTGCATACTATGTAGTGTGGCTCATAATGGTGGAATAAAACCGTGAAGATGGATAATGTAAATACATTCATGTTAAGCACCATATTTACATAAAGGTATAATGATGCTTAACTCCTCAAGCCTAAGAAACCGCTCGATATGATAAACCTGTATTACGTGACTTGAAGGTGGAATCGCTTCATGCTCACCAAATAAGTAGATACACCCGAAATACTTATTTTATCTACGTTTATACCTGAGCGCCGTACAAAGTTTTTGGATATGTATTACATAGTGAACAGATTTTCAAACCTCTATTGATTTTGGATCCCGCAGTCTGGTTGTCAGCGTTTTACAGGAAAATAATTCAATTCTGGAAATTTATTTTCAAACAAAACACATTAACACATGACATCAACTGGACAAATCGGCATAGTTGATAAAATAACCTGTTGTTGTCTTTGGTACACAAACACAATGATAATTATCCTGCCAAAAAGTGAAAATAAAAATTCAACTGCAGTTTTAATGACTCTTGCCATATTAAAATAACTATCCGCTCTTTGTATCTGTGAAATATGACACTTGCAAAATATTATCATATTCTTATCCCGCAACAAAATAATTAAATTTTGTATAATAAGGGCTCAGCCCAATGTGGTCTTGATGTCACCGAACGCATCAATGATGTAAGTAAACCTCACCCAACGCGAACAATTAATTTTCGGTTACTTGAAAACGTATAAAGACGTTTTTTATTTGTATAAACGTAATTTTCAAACGACAGTTAGAGCAGTTTAAAAAAAACCGCCAAACAAGTCACATAACTACATGAAAATTTCACCAAAAAAATAATGCCGAAAATTCGGTGAAACATATACATTAACCCTTTCATTACGGCTCGGTTTTAATACAAATTATACTGCCAATTATAAAACTAGTATTTGAAGCATAAAATTACTTACCTGGTAAATTTTCATAAATATCATTGGTTCGTGTATCATTTAGCTATCAGATGATGCATAATAAAACTATTCTAAGAAAGTAGCAAAACGACATATCACGTCAACCGATTTCAACAGTCAGGGAATCTTATGACGGCATATGCCGACAACCGATGCGAAACGAGTGATACTAGACAATCGCATTCTCTGAGACGGTTTTCCTTATTTGTTAAACTACCTCCTTACCCTTTTAGATTTACAATACTGTCGACATAACATTGATGTATAAATTCCATTAAACAGAATAATGATGTAACTCACCATTTACCAGTTTTAGCAAGTCAAATAAATTATATCTTAATATGTAATTACTTAACAAAACAAAAACTATTTTAAAAAATATGATAATAAGTTAATTTTATTGCGGTTACTATTTCGTCCCAATTCTATGTTGATGTAGCCGCTCAACATTAATTTCGTACTAACGTTCATGTCAACCGCCCGAGGTGTCTTCCGCAGTTTCGCAATAATTCAGCGTAGAGCTTATAACGTTTCATAATAAGATTTCAGTATGACAAAAAGACAAATAAAAACACGAAAAATCATGAAACCAGCTCTTGCTTAAGCGCCAAGAGACTTGCATACATCTACATACGCGTGTATTTCAAAGCCTTTTGTTTGAAAGGGGAGCAGCGTAGATTTTTTACCTTTGTTTGTAACAGAAAGCTAATTGCTGAACTTTATAGTTGCTTTTTCACAGAATATATTTTGTTTAACAGCTGTCACCATCTTATAACAAAAATTTGGCTTAAGGGTGATTACCGCATCCGGAAATTATAGTTTGTAGTTTATATACACACTCGCATCATTGCAAATACAGAGCAATCTCTATGGTTATTTATTCTTTCACACTGACATACCGCCAAAGTGAATTATTTTAATTATTTTCTTTTTAATTTTTCTTTTTGTAGTCAAATATTTGGTTTTCTTCTTCTGAAATACCAGCATTTATTAAATCTGTAAATAGACTTGACGTACTTCACTGTTTCTTTGGATTTTCAATTATTTACTCGCATAGGAATTTTCTACGAATAAAAAAGATATAGGTTCTTAGCCCCTGGTTGTTTCGAGGCCAATCTTAAAATATAAAGATCTTCCGGAGTTGTAAGATTTTCAAGAGAATTAATCACACGAATTCGGTATTTCGATTACATTAGAATCACTAAAATAAAATCATAAGCAATACTAGTTAGGTAGTGTCGTAGATTTTCACAGTTTTTTGTGCGCACAGGAATACTGATACCCTACGATGCTAGAATTATTTTATATAGCCAAGAGGAGAATGAAAATCAAACGCTGCTTCTTCTCAGCTCCACACTCTCCTTTTTCCCAAAAACGTGTTCGTAAAAACGAGAAAGAATGCATTTTTCTGCCCCTTTTGCGAGCCCCAAAATCGAGGCGTCCCTTTGAATCAAACTGTATAAGCCTTGGAAACGTCAGGCTAATCATTTCATGTCTAATATAATATTATTGATAAATATTTAAAAATAACCCAACATAATCATCAGATACTATAGTTGCCGTCTCTTTAAGCCCTCGGGCCCCACCTTGGAAGTCATCAAGGACCATATTTGTTTCCAGGTACACTTCGGTTTCAGATAGATTTTGGTACTTGGTATAGATAATGGCAGCTGTGAAAACTTAGTATTAATCATTTGTCGTAACTCTTAACTCCAGAGATTTAATGGATATGGCAGAAAAAAATTGACATTTATTCAGATAGAGAATATTTTCAAAATCGAAAGGGACACCACACTACCGGTTTGTATTGTAGTGTCACAGAGCTTACAGCACATCGTTCAATGAGATGTTTATTATAACCTATATCAGCTGCAAACCCAATACAACCCGATATTTCTTAAAATAGTCAACCTATACTTTTAATTCGTTTTACTTCATAAATAAAAAATTGTCGGACAATGTTGAAATACAATGATTTAAAAGTGAAAAATATAAAATCATTTAAATACAATTAATGTTTTTAATCACTTAAACTGTAATTAAATAATAAATTCATCACACAATCTTATAAAAAGGTTATCCTCATGCATTTTTTCCTGTCCGGTATTAACCTCTCTAGTTTTTTCCTAGAACCTAAGATCTCTACTCATTAAGGATTGATTATTGATAAGGGATCAGTTTGATTGGACATAAAATTAAATTAAATAAAACGCACATTTCATAAGCTAAATTTAATTCAATTTATTTGGTAAACTCATTTGAACATTTCTCAGTATAATGATACAAAATTTGTTAAAAAATAAAAGACAACATATATAAAAAAAACTAACTAATTTTAACAATGTTCAAAAAAAATATTTTTGTAGCGTCAATCGATTTTAGAACAATGCCTTTTGAATTTAAATTTAATATTATAAAGTTTAAATTTAAATTTATTTTATTGAAATATTTATGAAAAAATAATACATTTAGATACTCCTTACCCTGGCAATATACATTGAATAATTATAATGTAATTATTAGTTGTCTTTCATGTCAGGGATATGTTTCAGATTAATGGATTGTAAATGCAGCAAATATTTTTACTAATATTACGACCGCCATTGCAAGGATCATTAAATGAAGAAAAAAATGATTTTGTGATTAATATTATATGGCATATATGCAATCATGCGGTGTGAGATGATCAATGAGGGCCCCAACAATGAAGATTAAGATAATGAGAAAAACCTCCAATATTTTGTCAATATCTTAATGTCATTGATTGACAATCATTGAGCTCTACATAGAGGCAAGGAATCTTATTCTTTAAATGTGTGAATTTTGCAATGGAATCAATTTTATGGATTATTTTAACACTAAGCAATTTATCAAACATTCTTACTTTGTTAAATTAACATCTGATTTGTAAGTAAATTATCATGAAATGACAAAAACGATGATCTAATTTGAATAAGCAATTATGAACACAAATCTTCTGATTTAAGATGCATATTACAATTTTTAAGAAAATAATATAATTTAATAATACATTTTACATGAATTATTTTCCTTAATATTAGTTCCAAAATTTGGCACAAATAAATTTCCTATTGAAAACAGAATGTGAAACACTAAATTTAATACAAAACAATTTGTAAACTGGATAGAATTTTTATTTTAGGTGTATTAAAATAGTTTAAATAAGGATTGTCAAAAAAATAAATTCTAAACACTAAAATACAATAACCTTTGCAAGAATTAAATATTATTGAGTCTTTAACTTTGGCCGCTCACTCAATTATGAAAAAATGATTCATGAAAATAGTAAACATAGTCTTAATTAAAAATATAAGTTCTTGACTGACATTAAATTTATAAATGTAACTAAATATCGATAAAGTATAATAATAATAAAGACTTCTTCAAAAAATGAGGTAGATAGTATAGTCTTTTCGTTGTAACTTAAATATTTATTCACCTTAAATACCTATTACGTATATATATGCAACAAAATAAACATTACATCAACTACTATTGTTGGGAAATAAAAATATCATCTAAAAGATTACAAATATATATACAAATCAAAGATATGATTGCATTAATTAATAATATGGACTTATATGTGAAAAATCACCAAAGTATTCATTTCCCTTAGTTCCAGTGTGGCGTGTAACAAAAATATGTGAAATAAACTCAATTTTGAAATAATTCAATGAATCAGTTCCAAAAATAACAATATAATATAAAAGTTGAAAAATTACTTGACAGTGATTGAAAAATCACAAAAAATAGCTTAAAAAAGGACTGGGTGTATCCATAAAAGAAATTACAATAATGTCATCAGTTGTTGATTTATGACCAATATAAATAGATTAAAAAAAAGTAAATAAATTTCCTTGTCAAATAAAGGAAACCCAATTATTTCAAAACTCTATATTTAATATTAAAAGGAAATAAATCAGTTGTACCAATGTAGGTAAACTCCAGAGACTATACATTTTTATCCACAGCGAAATATGTAAATTAACTTAAGAAATCCACTTCCATGTTATTTGTTTTATTTTGTCACAAATTAATCATTAAAATAAAATTAAAGGGCTTCTTAAAAAAGCAATACAAATTAAGTGATTATTCAAGTATTGGAAATTAATACAATAATACAGGTGCAGTGAAGACGTCTATACCGTCGCTCTTGTTGTAAACAATAAATCGCACTTAAAAATAAAACTTATAAACATTCTCTAACACCATCAGAATTGTCATCTAATTCTCTACAAAACGTGCATTATGGTTTATATGCATCTTTAGCGATCGCTCGTTAAACAGCATCAACGCGCAACATCTTTGGCGGAAGATCTCGTGACGTGCCGATGTCGGCCATTTTTTATTTTATTTATATCTCCATGGCAACTCATATGAATCATTTTTCTTGTACGAAATTTTACGCAGAAAAACAATTTGCGTTGTGGTTGATGATAATTTGAAAGATCAGATTTTTTGGAACGAATGTTGGCTGGAATAAGCTAACACCCAGCTAACCTCATCAGGTCAAGCTGGTTAGGGCACTCTATTGTCCTGGAGGTAGTAAATGCCCTCCTAAGGCGGATGAACCTTTATGGTCAACGGCATTAGGATGTGGAAATAAAGGGCAAAATACCACATTAAAGGTCTTAAAGACATCCCACATATAAGCAAAAAAATGATTGCATCTCAAGTAAAATTTTCCGGAGATAAAATAGTCCCCCAATCGGATCTCCGGGTGGGGAATGCTCGAGACAAAACAACCAAGACAAATAAGAAAAACCTTCAGCCAACATGATATGTCACCTGGAATGTTCGAACATTACTGCAGAACGGCGACCTAGACGGGAGTATTCGCAGCAAGTATTCGAGGACATGAACTGTAGCGCTTATGCTGAGCTGAAAAGGGTTGCGGAGGACCGAGAGGAATGGAGATCGAGATGCAAGATTCTGTTGCTGCAAACCAATCCACCGGATTGATACTACGAAGAAGACAGGTTACTATTATTTGTATAGCTGCGTCACATACCACATGACATGTAAAATGGTTTTTTAAAGTTTTATTTGTTGTCATGACAACACAGTATTTGGTGACACAGCTACAGTAGTACCTTGACATACGTGTTTTTTGAGATACGAGCCGTCGAGCCAGTGAAAATTTGAGATACGAGCAATCCGCTTAGCACGAAACACCCAGAATAAGTCGCAACTGGTCGTACATTGGAGCTATTTTTTGACAGCTTAAGATACAAGTCATTGAAATACAAGCAAGGTTGCGGAATGAATCAAACTCGTACGCCGAGGTATCACTGTATATAGATTGTCATGCTATATGCCTCTTTCCAATAATTGAACATTCACACAATTTATATCTCTTGTCTAAACAGCCATTAAAACATAAATGACAGACCATGACAACAGCAATGAGTGAAAAATAATATCACTTTAAAATAATACATTACCTAATAAAAAAAATTACACACATGATTAAACATTATTTTCTTAAAGTAATATTTTGTTTTAACTTATCTAAAAAAACAATTAATATTACTGTTTTTCTATCCAATATACCTTTATGGATTGTTTTTAATGTATACTTATATACCACTGAATTAATTGTAACAATTACACCCTACATTATCATTACTCAAGCAATATTAATTACAATGAAAAAAATATAATTTTGAGTGATGTATTATTTAGATAGACCTCATAGTAACTTTGTAATAATGACCTGTTATTATATGAGAACACAGTTTAATATTATTTCTATCATAATATTACACTATTCAGTAATATAGTACTTAAAACCAGTAGAGTAGGTGTGAATGTATGATTGTATTATTGTTTTCCTATAAGCAAAATAGCATAATTAGTAAATTATAAAAATAATATCATAAATTATTGCAATCTTGTTAGTTAGAAAGACCATTTGTTGCAAATCAACAAAATCAACAAAAATAATTTTGAGGAACAAGACTGGACTGGACTTTACCCGCCTCACACCCGCATCACACCGGAGGACAGTTAAGTCTCCTTGACGATGCGTTTATTCAGATTATGATCAGTTAGCAACCGATAAGTCCAGTGGGAGTCCCTTCTGAACAATTGTGGCACATAAGTGCTAAAAATAAAGAACCAGTGAAAGAGGTTAGAATCGCATGCACGGGTTGTAAAGAGATGGAGATGGAAGATTCTCTCACCGAAAATATGACCGAAAATGGTAAATGCGTGGAATTTCTTTTTAATGGCCACAAAGTCTGCATGCCCTATAGAGCCGAGGCGATTCTCTCGAACTTAATCAAAAAGGACTCTTCTTTCTAACAAAAGGAACTGACAGTCCCAGAGAATGTGCTTTGAGGTCTGGAAGGGGGCGCTACAGGGGCAACTACGGTTCGAAACTAAATTAAATGAGTATAATCTGACATTAAAAATGCCGTGCTGTCATTAGTTGGATAGACCAGTGATCAGGGCTTAACCATTTAGCAGTTAATCTGAAGTAAATATCTGTAAAGAACAGAAAGGGAGTTCTGCCTTTGGTGGAAGATGACCAACGTTTTTGAGGTACACTGTCTCATCAACTTCAGTTAAGCTCAGTTTTGTTCAGCTGTCAAAATTAATTAATGATATATCTTTCATCTAGTGGTCTCGCCAGACCCAATAAGTGCTAATTATTGTTTTGAAACATTGCTACGTATTGTTGAAATATTGATTAATCATATAAATCAATTTCAAAAATATTTAAATCTTTACTTTAAAAGTCACATGCAGTCTCATAAAGTTAGATAAAAATAGTATAAAAATGGAAAGATAATCACGGCAGAAATAATTTAGATTAATGTTGGGTATCATTGATATAGTTAGTAACATTTCATCTAGTTATAAATACTATCAGAGGATAATAAAACTACCTAATTTACAGAAAATGTGATAGATTAATGCATAAAAATAATTGATATGCATAGTTAATTAGTTAATTAATCTACATAATGATATACTCCTCCTTACAAAATAAAAAAGGAATCATTTTCTAGCCTAAAAAAATATTTTTACTTTCTCGCAGTTGCCATTTTTAATCTACATTCTTATTTTGTAATTATTTTTGAACCATGTTTATTGCTTTATAATAAACTTCCACAAATTTATTTCTTGTCCAAATCTCCAAAAAAATATTTGTATCATAATGTTGTTAACATGTAGATATTTAAAAAATAGCTTCTACAGCTGCAGAATAATCTTTTCCTTATAATTGTTCCTTTTTTTAATTCACTGTATGATCAGATCAATAAACATTTTAATAGAACGCCAAAATAATGTTGAAATAAGAGAAAATAAATATATTGTATATCATTCAATTGTAACATACTTTAAAATTTAGGAGTAACAAATTTTAGATACGTTATTTCAATATTTCAATATTTCAATATTTCAAATGGTATAGTTCGCCTGAAACCTAATAAATAATATGAATAAATATATTTATTTTGTGTTCTGATAAATTTAATTTTAGAAATTCACATGCTAGAAATATAAACTTAAAATAACTAAATAAGATTTTGCTTTGCATATTATGCTTTCTGTTTGACAATTTTCTTAAAATAAACATAATAATCACTTACGCAAATCATATTACATTCCTGTCGAATGGACACAGAATAATATTGCTCTTGAAAGTAATTACAACTCATACACATAACTAAATGCTAATATTTATACTTTTCTGATAAACTATTTGACCGCTGTGGTTAAACTATTCGTGTCTTCTGTTAAATAGATTCATATTGGTAAAACAACCCTTATTATATGTGGAACAAAGTAATGTAAAATAATATAAATGTATTATTAATTTCGTTGTAATAAATTGTGATGGCAATTTATTTTTTGTAAATTGGCCATTTAACCCCTCTCTCGCATTGGTACAAATAAAATAATAATGACATCACATTTACTCTTACACCGATATTGTTATTCGGAAGTAAATTCTTGTGTTCGTGGATATGGGACATCCATTCAAAGTAAGAGTTTTATTCCGGGTGTAATGGTGTATGAATGAATGCCTCAAGATGCAGTGTAGACATCACTCCATTATTTATTTCTTACAACAACCTAAGGAGAGACAAAATTTTAGTAGTGTCGCTATTGACAAATTAGTATCCAAATGTAATTTTTCGATAAAAGTAATATTACACAATATTCACTTAAAGCTGATAATATGATAATCAAATTACCAGTAGATAAAAAAGCATATAAAAAAATACACTATTCAGATCAATATTTTTTATGGCAACTACGAATAAAATGGCAAAGTAACTTAAGACTATAGTGAAGTACATACAATGTACATACAATCTATTAGTAAGAAAGTCATATTTTATTATATGTGACATATTAGTGCTCAGTCTCAACCATATATATATGATGTTGTGTGCAAGACCGACCCTTACATACAGGTAGAATATAAAAGGTAGGAGTTGTTTTTAGAAATAATACCGCTAAAATCCCACATTTATTTGTCAAAAAAATAATTCGGACACTAAGCTAATAAATGTCTTTGGATGGCGCTCCCCTTGGGGCGTGCACTGTTTTTATGTATTTGTATGATTTTACTTACGTATCTACTAATAATTAAAACGTATTTTTATATTGCCAATATATGTACAATATTAACAATTTTAAGGTTATCAACTGACAATACTTGGTGAAACTGCATAATTATAATTTTAAAATTAATTTGAATTAATAAATTAAAAATATTTAGTTTTGATTCACAATTTATTTTAAGCGATTACATGTTTCGGCCTTCCTGAAGATTATTATTATCATTAAAGATGGTTTTCAGGAAGGCCGAAACATGTAATCGTTTAAAATAAATTATGAATCAAAACTAAATATTTTTAATTAATTATTTATTTAATTCAAATTAATTTTAAAATTATAACAACAATGTTCTTTTTTGACATCAGAGAATTTTGCCTTTTATTGGTATTAAGTTATAGCTGACTCGCTCCTATACTTTATAGATATGGATGACATAAGGATGACGGAGATGTATTTAAATTTATATTATTTATCCGTAATTGAACACATATCGGTATTTAAATTATTTGAAATTCTATAATAAACGGTACTTCAATTAGTTACAATATTTTAGTTACAAGCAGTCATAAATTACACATAATATAGTGTTTATGTGATACAACTAAAATGACAAAATTATTCAATTAGAAGGAGTTTTATTACTCTTCAATATAGCTTTGGTCTCAGATGAATATTTAAAATAGTTTAATGAATATAAAAGTATATTTTTGAAAGAATTAATACATTGGTATATATTTTTATAATATATACAGGTATAATGAAATCTTCACATTACTAAGCAAAAGAATGTGATATCTATTTGCATGTAATTAAATGATTATTTATTTGAACTATTTTGAATCCTGATAAATACATAAAGCCATCAAAATTTCTTTTAACACAATATTTGATATTTTATAGTGCAATGTTAAATTGTACTTAATAATTATTAAGGATTCTCTAAGAACTAGTTGTCTTTTCAAATGATCGAGGATATCATAAAATTTGGCAGAATTTAGAAGAAATTAAGTAGTTTTAAGATTTAATTGTTATTCCTATGTAATAATATTATTCACATACATTAAACAGAATCTTGATTGGCAAGATTAATTTTATACAGTATTCATAAGTTATTTGTTGTACTTTTATACTGATGCATTAATATATACAAAATACTGTTTGGTCATAGACAAGATCTTTAATGAAAAAAATAACAATATATGTAAATATTATATTTAAGGAAATTATGAAGCTCAAGAAGATAGGTAAACATTAAAATTACTTATTTTACTCTACTGTAAAAATATTCCCATACATCATATTGTATAATATTATAATGATGAGCTTTGTTTCTTTACTAGCTTTGTATTATATTTAACAAATGAGGTAGGTAACAATGTTGTACTATGAGTTTTTATGTTATCACGTAGAATAAAAATACACATGTAAAATATACAATCGTAAATAATATAAACGTTAAACCCAAAAAAATCGGAGAGTTGGAATACTTTTAACCAAGAAAAATGGATCTTATAAAGTTTTCTCAATTTATATTTTCATTTTAAATTCATAGATTTATTCTTTCTATTGTCATTTTCAATATGAATCAATGTTTTTTTTTTTTAATTTTCGAAAACTTATATTCATCTCCTTCTGTAAAAAAATATATCCAAGCTATCTAAAATTGATAGTAGTAGATATCGTGATAGTTTTATTACATTATGATTACAATTGTAGATTCTATAATATCGGTGTACACAAAATTATAGGCAAATGTAAAACATTTTTCCAATGCTGCTTAATTCAGACTCTGAGAATAAACAGAATAATTAAATTTCCTAAATAAAAATTGAAAAATGTATTTAAATCTGAATTGAATCATATCTTTTACAAAACCGAAAAAATAAGTAACTAGTTAATATAATTATAAACCCTGATTAAAATATTTGCAATGTCAGTAATATTATTATAAAAGTTCAGACTCATATTGACCACAGAGTGTGATGGGAAGTGTGGAGCCCTGAGCAGCGTCAGTTGGCCAAAAAGGAACTTCTTACTCTATTCTTACGGCTTGAACAGAGTCTTCGATGCTCTCCACCGACTCACACTGAGCGCCATTCTGCCCAGAAACTGACTGGTTGCCGCTCTGCTCACTTGGAGCTTTCTTTCGTTCAACCTGTAATGTAAATATTTTTTTGTTCAATACATTTTTCAAAAAGCGAATTTCAATTTCGTTTCCCTCCCATACTTTTCAGACAAAGAAATGCAATAGCTATAGGGATAATTGTATAATTTCCCATAACTAATAACATATTATTTTAACAATTATAAATAAAAATTTGAAGTGAAATAAACAAAGTATTAGACGTTTTATTACAAATTGATTCGCAAATAATTAATTTTTCAATCATTGCAAAAAAAAAAAATTAATTTCTTAGTTTATACTCGTATAAGTCAAAAAATCCTACCCACTTAACTGATTTCGTAGTTTACTTAAATAACAATCCACATTTCCTGTGAATTCAATATTGAACAACAACTTCCAAATGTCATTTTTTGTGATAGCTATATAAGTTTAGAAATAAGATTCCATAGAATGTTCTTTACTATATAGTCTGTCATTGTAGAAAGCAAGGTTGGTACAATTCGTACAGAATAATATATAGTAATTTGATTTCACACCTTTGTTGGACAATCAGCAATGAGATGATCCTCGCTCTTACAGCTGTGGCATCGCTTTGGTTGTGGGCCCATCACACATTTGGCAGCTATATGGTTAGCAAATTCACCACAGTTATAACATCTGAAATAATAAATCTTATAAAATACATAATAAAATTACTCTACACCTACATTTTGTGTAAATATTAAGTCATCAATTTTGATGACATAATATTCAACTTATTTTGGGTTTTGTATTTATCTAAATTCCCAGGATTACATTGCTGACAGAATTTAAAACTTTAATGATTCCTGATTTCCTGACATAAGGGCGATTATTTTAATTAGCAAATAATACAGCTAACTTTCATTTATATCCCTATTTTATTCATAAAAACGGTGTTCAAAAGCTTAATAGGTAGTATAGAAAAAATATTCACATTTTATGGCTAAAAATAATATAAAATTTTGTTCTAATGTTATTATATTTGTTTTTTGGTTGCATTTTATTGCCAGGATAGGAATCAATATTTTGAAGAAAAAGACTAGAATTGGTAGTCCTATTATTGATAGTAACGGTGTCACGACCTATCGTTCACAGACAATAAGTTTGTAATGACGTGGGGCGCACTGGACGTCTGGAGAATGGAACATTTAGCACACGGGACAACAGGTGCACTTTTGCTAACTGTACAAATAGTTCACCGACAAATCCTTAGGTTAGGTTAGCAAGTCCCGTGTGCCAAATGTTCCATGCACTAGACGTCCAGTGCGCCCCAAGTCGTTACCGATGAGTCGCTGATCGAATTGTCTATGAACAAAGTGCGGCGGAACCGATACTAACATAGAAAACATGCAAATACGAATAAGTAATCACATTCTTTATTTGATATTTGTTATACAAAGTTTATTTTTATATGAAAATATATATATATTATTTCATAATTTTGTATTAAAATACAGCCTTATATATCTCTAAAATAACATCCCTAATAAAATGTAATATAATTCACTATTAAATATACTTCTCTAGGGATACATGGATATTATTTTAAAAGCTTATTACGATATAATATATGTGCCAATGAAAACTTTTCATGATATAAAATTATGTTTTAAGATCAAATAAAACACTTAAGGGATGAGACTGTGAACCATCATTCGTAAGCAGCATCATATAGAGACCATATCCCAAAAATTGATTAATGTTCAAAACAATTGCATTAAAATGACTAATATTCAAAATTTATTTGAATATTTCGAATGTTTTATTAAGTGAGAAAAAATAGTGTATCACAATCAATAAGTAAATTATCAATAAATTAAGCTAGAGTTTGTAATAATTAAAGTGCAGATAACCAGATTGTTATGATGAATGGACGTTAAGAACCTTTGGCAGTAAATATTATTAAAATTAAGGCTTGCTGGGTGAACATAAAATGTTTTGACTAGACCTGATTTTTCTGAATCTCTTCTGTGAGTTTGGTCGACGATTGGAACCGTGGCAATCCACAGCAGAAGGTCCACTGACTCTTGTGGCCTCCAGACCTTTATCAGAGGCTTTGCACTCAAACTCCACCATCTCCTCGTCCCCTAAGGATCTGAAGCCGGGCATTTGGATAACGCTCTGAAAATATAACAGAGAAATTGGAAATCAGTAAATGATTAGATAAATATCAATTATACCTAAGTAGGAGTGAAAACATTAGACAACAAATAAAGAAAATAATGTTTGTATAACAGCGAAATAATCTGATATTAATTAATGATTGGTTGATAGAAAAAAATGGTTTGAATAAAAGTAAATGCTTGTTTTCTTCAAATTCTTAGCAATCACTTTAAGCCCTATTTTAAATATACACTTATATGGAAACTAGTTTTAACATGGATATTATAATAGAGTGGAAGTGTGTAGAATAAACTCTGTTAATATATCTCTATAAATGTGATCTATGTTAAAATAACGTAGGAATGTGATAATCTATTTAGTAATAAAGTTTGCCTGGCATACTACAGCAATTCAAGAGGCGAAGGTGGACATGGCTGGGACATGTCTCGAGAATGCCGCAGAAAAGCATTAATTATGGCTGCCGTTTCTTCAAGCCCCCGATCTCGCGTCGTCCTTTAGGCCGTCCTGTAGACCGTCGGGAACTATATATAGAATGTACTCGGCGGAGCTGCGGGAGGCGGAGCTACACAGAATGAGGCGAGGCCCAAGGCGGCTGACAGAGCTTTGTGGTGGCGGATTTTGATGTCCATATGCTCCAGTTGATGGAGCGGACATGGACTAATAAATAATGAGTTGAACCAGGAATTGAAGTTATCAATTTACAAAAGCCATGGCATAGAGCTCAAGGTGGAGATGACCTTGTACGAGAGTTGAAAAATGGCAGCTAACAGAAAAGTGTGGCGACCATATGCATGGGTATTTCAATGGAAATAAGTTTTGCTTAAGTTAACACATTTAAAGTGCACATGGGTGCATTCATTATTTTCGTGTGATTACTATTATTGTTTTGTATTTTTTTTATGAAATATCTATTTCACGATATTTTACGCTGTCTTCTATCTATATGTCAAACAATCAATAATCAAAATATTTTTAAAAAATACGACACAACTGAAGAGAAAAATACGGTGAAATATATAATTATATATAAGATTACATCTTAAATATATTTGGTATTCATGTGTCGTACATATTATTGTTATATTAAATTATGATAATGGCTGATACTCAGATACCCTTAGACATCCGGAGGGCATAGATAAAATTTAAAAATATAATAGATACGATGATAGAATATAAACTAAAACAATTAAGATAATATGCAAGTACCTACATAATCATGTAAGTAGGTATATTTATATTTAAAATTAACACTATTGTAATGTTGTTATGAAATAATAACGACCTGATATGATGATGTTATTAAATAATTTTATATAATAATAGTAAAATAGCAAATATACGAGTATATGTAACCACTCGTAATATACAATAAAAAGAGCATAAATATAAATAAAAGGGATGAAATAGGCAAGGATTTTTGTTTTAGCATTGAAAAAAATCATAAATAATATAGCAACGATATTATGGTGGGGTTTTCGATCAATAGATATGTGGAGTGGCCTTGCGGTATAATAACAAAAACTTCTGCAAAACTGCACTTAACAGTAGGCGTAATTTAGCATAAAGAACAAAATAGAGGTGTTTTTTTTCAAACTACCAAATTGTTTTCAACAATAATTTTTAGAATAAAATTTTAGAAACATTCAAATGTTAGATTGGAGGTAGTCAACATGGTATATGATAAAAATACTGTCAAAAGCTCCTAAAAGATTTGAGACTTAGCATTGCTTGTATTTTTGCTAAAATATTTAACTATACGCTAAGCTACTGTTTAGAGATATTACCGAGATATTGAATTACAGCCTATTTTGATGAAATAATACAAACCTGATGAACGAAGACATCTTGTCCTCCATCATCCGGGGTGATGAAGCCCCAGCCCTTGGCCACATTGAACCACTTGCAGCGGCCCGTTCTGGCTCCCGCGCCCCCGCTGCACTCTCCCGGGGACCCTAAAATTCAAAAGCAGAGTTCATTATCCTTCGGGTGAGAAGTAGATATAACAAAAAAGACGAACCCATAAACATTGAAATAACAAATATAAAAAAAAAACAAAAATATACTTAAGCACAATAGACGTGTAAGGCTTTAAGCAAATCTCCGACTAGTTGGCAAATCAAAAAAAAATGTACCTCAGATAAAATTCACTGCTTTTGATAACGTATTTATGACACGCATATTTAACAGGTGACAGGAGTTTGTCGAAACAAAAGGAACCGTAAAAAATAGATGACTCCGAGCACGAGAGTAGTGATTAAATAGTTTAAGGAATATCAACATATCATGGTTGTTGATAAAGCTGTGAAGCAGAATAACTGCATGATTTATTGTGACAATGCTCCTCCGGGACTCAAGTTGTGTTGTTTACATATATATGAAATAGGCTGACCATGTTTTTAATAATATTCAATTTAATTTTTAAAGGTGAATTTAAAATGGTAAAAATATATATTTTTTTATAATCTACGTGCATGTTGTAAATCAAAGTATTTATATTAAATTCAAGATATATACGTATTGTAATCATATTTTGCCTTCGCTAAGAGAAAAATTTCAATAAAAACAATTATCTTTCTTAAGATATCAATCACCAACTATCGAAAACGCGGCAACAATAATCGAAAAGTAGGCTGACTACTTTCAATAAATGTAATATTGACATTTGTTTTTCAGAAGTAACATTAACTTAAGAAGAATCTTCATCACCAAGACAATTTTTTCAGCAAAAATCTTGTAGGTGGTCACCCAGATTGCACCCTATCGTTGCTATTGTTAATGACATACAATCGCATGTATTTTACTTATTCTGTAACATATTTTGGATCTCACATTTATTATTTATTTGTGTACAATTTAAGATACCGTTAAATTATAATTTTTTATCCTTAACAAAAAATACTTCATTCGATATTGCAAATTCTAAAAATCTTAATAATCCTTTAGTTTCAAGCATCACTGATAACGATATCAACATAATGTATTGTATAAGGGCCAAACTTTTGATTATTCACTCAAAGAGAATCCGCATCACCTTGAATGATAAATTACATACATATATCGGTATGTAACTAACGATAATATAATGACGATGATATTATTGTATACAAGATTACTAAAATTACTTAATGCATTAACTTAATTAAAATTGCCAATTATAATACTGTATATAATAAAATTTAAACGTCGAAATTGTATTGAAAATAGATTGCACTGAAATTATTGTTTTTTTTTTGTATTTTAAAAAGTCTATTTATGTGACGTGATTATTGAGCAGTTCAATTATTAAGGAAAAACCAAGGTTTCAGTGACGTACCTTAATACGTAAAGTAAAGAACCTGAATAAAATTATAGCACTAAACACATAAAACATTACAAATTTCACAATGACACGGAGATGCCCAAACGAAAGATTTTTCTTAAATTTTTATGCAGGACTCTTACGCGATGCATCCAACGTAATTAAATAATCATGAAAAAAATAATTTTAAAGAATGTTGAAGAATTACAGGAATTTTCCTTCACAAAAATAATTTTTCACTTATGTTAAAATCAGTAACACTTTTAGTAAATTTATATGTGTATAAATGTGCAGTTTAATATTTTAACTTTTTCGTCATATTTGTATATTCACTCTTAAAAAAATAAATATAGTCGTCATTAATTGCTGCCACAAAACCTAGCCGCCGTTCGTAAAACTGAACAGAACTTAGAACGGCTAGCCGGACGTGACGATATACGAGTATAATATAAAAATATATATTTATCAATACAAACATTAAACTACCGAATAACAACACGGCACAACCATGATGAGTTATAGATAATTTAATATTTTTTACAATTTATAATCCCACGCCCTTTGGTCTCATTTGCTACTTCTATTTATAAACTCCCTTCCATTATGTTAATAGACAGGAAACAAACCAATTCATCGTTTTATAAATGAAAAGACGATAAAAAAATATATAAACGAAATAATTTTCAATGTAGAAGATATGTCTATTCTACTGCAGCGATATCGATACTTTCTTATTCATATCTTAAAGAAGTGCATCAAAACTGGTAATACATTATATGCCATTTCTTTCATAAATTAAACAAATATATTCTTTCATAAATTATTCTCAAAAAAAAACGGTACACAAAACTTGTCCATAACACACAGTTAACCACTGGACCAATAAATTAATACCTCTTTTGCTTTTGGTTTATATTTTTGACAAAAAATACTTCTTATGAATCATGTGCAGATTTTGTTGTAAAGGCAAATCAATCTTTATATATTAAGTGAGTAGCTTTTTGTTAATCCATCATGGTTTTTTACAACAGTTATTTTTAAAGTGACGTTCTTCTTCGTAGTATCAATCCGGTGGATTGGTTTGCAGCAACAGAATCTTGCATCTCGATCTCCATTCCTCTCGGTCCTCCGCAACCCTTTTCAGCTCAGCATAAGCGCTACAATTCATGTCCTCGAATACTTGCTGTAAATACTCCCGTCTAGGGCGCCCTCTACAGTTTCTACCCTCAACCATCCCCTCCACAATATCGTGAAGAAGACCATCGTGTCGCATGATGTGACCAATCCATCGGGCTCGCCTCTCTGAGATGGTTTTTATTAGTTGCCTATCCTCCTTGATTATGCTGAGGACCTCATTGTTCGTGACGTGGTCTCTCCAGGAAATTCCGATAATTCTTCTGTACGACCACATCTCAAAGGCCTCTAGTCTTTTTTTATCACTTTCAGATAAGCACCATGTCTCACAGCCGTACATTAAGATGCTCCAAGCAAGTGTTTTGGCAAGTTGCTTGCGGAGCCCTAAAGTAATATTCTTTGACTCAAGAATTTTGGCTTTTTTATTGAAAGCTAGCCTTGGTTGATGTATTCGACTGTTGACTTCTCTTTTTGTTCTGCCATCCCAGGTGATCGTACTTCCAAGGTATACAAATTCTTTTGCATCTTTTAGGGGTACTCCTAGCATTGATATGTTAATTTTCTGCTGCTCATTGCGGCTTACTCTCATGACTTTGGTTTTTGTGCTGTTTATCTTCATATTGTAGTTGGAATTAAATATGTTTTCCATGGATGTCAGCGCTTTAGTGAGTTCATCTTCAGTTTCAGCAATCAGAGCAATGTCGTCAGCAAACCTTATCATATCAATCTTTTGGCCATGTATTTTAACCCCCTCTCTATGGCCCATTTTTTCCCTGATGTTATTAATTGCATTTTTTATGTATACGTTGAAGAGTACAGGCGACAGAGAGCATCCTTGTCTCATCCCTTGACGTATTTTTGCTTCCTTTTGGACATTTCCAAGTGATATTATGGCTGCTTCTTCTTTGTAAAGTGAAAATATGAGTCTTCGTTCTTTGTATTTGACTCCAATTTATTTCATTACATCGAAGAGCTTCTTCCAATCTACTTTATCAAATGCTTTTTCAATGTCCACGAAGGCAATATATGTATCTTGGTCTACTTTTATCCTCTTTTCCAAGATCATACGCAGGGATAAGATTGCTTCTCTGGTTCCCATTCTTTTTCTGAATCCAAATTGATCGCTAGTGAGAGTCTTTTCAATTTTTGGTTCAATTCTATGTAGGATATGTTGGTCAGTATTTTGGATGCATGGGATAGAATACTGAGTGTTCGGTGTTGTTCACATTTTGTTGTTCCGGGCTTCTTTGGCAGAGTTACAATTACACACTTTTTGAAGTCTTCTGGCGCTTTTCCTGTATTATATATCATCTGAGTCATTGTGAACAGAGCATCTAGAGTTCCGGTTCCTGCCGATTTTATTAGTTCAGCTCAGCTCAGCTCAGCTGTGTGTGACGTTAAGCATTAGTAATCTTTTAAAATAATTTACAATAGAGTTAATATATTTTTGGTAAATTTTCACTTAGTTAAACAATACAGATTGACATGGTTTAATTATTAATAAACAAATTTACAGATTTAATACAAAAACCATATTACATGAAATTTCCGAGTATCAGTATCATTATACATAGTATTTGCCATGGAGGTGTATTAATAATTTGATTATCTATAGTTTTCATTGATATATATATATAATTAGTAAAAATAAAAGAGAAATATTATTTTAAAATAATGTTATTTATTCAAATTATAATTCTACAAGGTCGATTTGTATTTTTCGCAATTTTTGGGATCACAGGAAAGGATATTGATGTATAATCTTTAATTTACATTGATTTTTTAATGTTTTTGTTATATTATAAGCATCTAGGTTTTATTAGATTCTTATTAACAAATCCACAATTTAAAAATGATCGATAAGCGTTCTCATATTCGTGTTTACATACAAAATGAGTATTGCATTACCAATATAATGGTTAATGCATGTGAATATCGCTCGCTATAAAAACCTCGATACCGTCCCACCTTGGACACCCTAGGTGTCTATCTCCAGAAACTGCATACAAACAAGACACTAACCTCTACCGTCCCGGTTGAGGATATATTTTACTTCCCCTTTATTTTGAAAGGGTTCCGAAATTTTCATGTGAGAATAAGAACCACCAAAAGGAAGACAGGGCTCTCCAATTTTGTTACCTTATTTTGCAATCGAAAAAATATATAGTCACGTTCTTTTTATATATCCGCTCTATATAACTCCGCTATTGGTCACCAAAAAATATGCGACTTAAATATTTGTCAGCTCTGCATCTTTACGCTTCACGGATTGGATGAAGCCCGGAGGCTTCTTGAAGAAAACGAAGTTGAAATTTATGCTCTCCTCCGGTATCCGAAAATATCATATAAACCTTCGACTCTCGATAGACTACAGGAGGTAAATCTGATGTTTCCTCTTCTTTACCTCATCATTCATAATATAGTCTAACCATCGTACCCCTAACATTCTGGAAAGGCACATGTTTTAAAAACGTAGTATCCCCAACATTCTGGTAAAAGATGTCTCGTTAAAACCCGCAAATGTGCTATAGAAATTGCATTCCGTTTCGATCAAGCCCCATATATTTCATTCGAAACTTAAAGAGGATGCAGATCGTGCAGTTACCAGCACTGGTCAGACCATTAAGACGGTTGAGAGTTTCAGATATCTCGGCGTAGAGGTTAATGAGAATGGTGGTACGCAGAAGAAACTTGCTCCCCGCCTGGGGAAATATACTTAGTGGAGATGTAGGAGGCAGAGCCGATATAAAATATGGCGAGGAGCATGATGGCTTACAGAGCTTTGTGGCAGCGGCTCGCGATGACCAAATGCTCCAGTTACGGGCGCTCATGGTGATGACGATGTTGAAAAAAGAACAGAACTATACTTAGTGATCAAATTGTTGCCAAATATTGAACGCCTCTGGTCAAAATGCGTTAAGAGCCAAGGGTTATTAACCGTAACCGACCAATTTACATTTTATACCTGTGTCTGTACTAAATTTATACTTGCATCAAATATGTATGTGTTGCAAAACTCAGATGGATTATAATGCCATTTACCAGATGATAATTTATTCTCGAAGGACAGATGTGCATAGCATCTTATCCGGTATCTGTAAAAAAATGTGCGCAATTCACAAATAGTTATTTCTTTTTGTTACTGGAAACACGATAATATGACGCGAAAAGTAAGTGAAAGAATGAGCTTAAAATGGATTAAAAAGAATAAAGATTGGGGTTTATTTATTAACACACACAAGAGAATACCGGCAGACGATGGTTGGGATATATCGCAATGGTTGATATGGGATGGTTAAGCACTGTATCTAGATTCTATATTATTGATCAGCAAAAGTTATTAGACTACAGCCCAGCATTTATGTATGTTTTATATTCGATGTTCACAATGAGAACAATTTTTGTTTGACTAATAATCATTTAAATAAGAGTATTTAAAGAGTTTATATTTATATTTATTTTAATCTGTGTGTTTTCATTTGATCGAAGATTAATATATAGATGTATTTACAAATAGCTAACTACCCAAAAACTTTCAAATACTTTTCAGTTGTGTCGCCTTTTTTGGTTCAAATAATTCAGGCCTCGGAAACATGGCAGTTGACAGAACTGCATAGCGACAATTTGAGGTGATCATTGGGGAATGAAGGAAAATAAGAAACGGTATTTTGAATAGTAATTTATTTTACGTGTTCCATTTTCATATGGATGCATACTCGTACATCGTAAATGTTCCGATAAAGTTGTAGCTGATGCAAAAAGAAAAGAATGCGGTTTATCACACCGCAGCGTGCTGAGCTGCAGTTATTTGTCGATAGCTCTAGAGTCAGTGGCGGATTAAGCACTTTGGAGGCCCCGGGCGGATTTCGGAGATAAAATACGTTTTTCAGAGAACCAAAAAATATATATTTTTCGAAAAATCGTTATGAATCGCTATCAGATATTTCATGGCTTACCTTCTGGCTACAATTCCCTTAAATTATAAATAAGTATAGTGCGCTGCAAGCGATTTTTTTTCGAACATAATGTAGAATGTAGAGCTGAGGATTATAAAGAATGATTGATGCTTTTGGTTTATCTCAAAATAAAAATGAAAATACGTTCGTTGCAATGTATGTTTTTTGAGGCCCCCGAGATTCCGAGGCCCCAAGCGCGCGCTTCTTGAGCTTATGTAGTAATCCAGCACTGCCTCTAGTATTTATCGCGCCGCTCACAAGTTCACATGGCATACCTTCAGTGAAATGGAATTTAACAAACCAGTTGAAAACATTGAATGGCGTCTGTAAGCTCGACCTGAACCGCGGTTTAGCGGCAGACCTAGAGCAGGTGCAGCCGCGTAGACCGGCGTTTGTGAATACGACGCATCGGTCCAAGAATTCAGTGATGGTGCAACGCGAATGCTTTTAAAGATAATGGAATAACATTCCGTTCGGGTTACTTGAACATATTTGGCTTTGTGTGAAGAGAAGAGGAATTGAGTCCACAGTAGTTAATTAACCGCTGAAAAAATACCTCCAGTAATTAACAGGGAATAATTAATGGTATTTGTTCCACGTAAACTTGAACTTTGTAGGATTATATACATTACTTTACATACTCGTATTATATACATTTAATTACAATACGAGAACATGCATTTTATTAGATGTACTCCGGGATTATGTTCATGTTTTCAACGTGTAAAGTATATTTTTGAAATATACAGATAATAAGTAATTGAAATAAAAATGAAGTAAAATGATTTTTTAATTTTATGTTTCAAAAGAAATATATTACAACAATTTCACATATGAATATATTCCATGACTTTTCAATACAAAAAATGTATGCCTTGTGGGAAAATCATATTGTATTATTTCACTTGTGCTTAAGGAGCGACTAAAAATGCTGACGGTTTTCGTCGTTGTTTTGATTTAAAATCGTCAGCTTTTTATGCCTGTTTTATGTTATAATTGTTTTCAACATCGTATCACTTGATAATGGTTATCGCCAAAATCAAATGAAAATTGAAATAAAATATTTTGATATAATCCAAATCCTTATTTATGATTATGACGCTTTTATATGGACTTTTTATCAATTTTTGGACCTTAGATTGTGTTATAATTTCACGAAAATATTTATGCCAGTTGTCACAAAAAGTTTTTGATAGTTTTTACATTTATTTATCTAAATTTGAACATTACAACTATATAACATAGCTGTAATGTGAGAATCCGAGAAATTTACACCAATGCAATTAAACTATTCCACTAAGATAATTCGATCGAGAAAAAATGTTTCGTCTAGTCACTTTTGAGATTTTTTTAACAACATATTGCAAGAACTACGCAACAATCCAATCAGTAATCAGCTTGAATGAAGCTGACCAGTAAGCAGTCAGTGCTAGAGGAGTGTGCGACCATAAAAAATATTTTGAATTTATAATAAGATAAGATATTATATTGCGCAATAACCAAAAAATATATTTTTGTTGACTCTTCGGCAAGCGGGTAGAATTTTCATTCCTCACAAGTTGTTTACAATATTCCATACAAGTGAATAATTAAGAATATAATCTTATTCCACGTGCAAACTTAAGAATAACATGGCGACCGTGTACCAAAGGGAACAACAAATGCAGCGTGGAATGTGACGTCATGTCATGTCGAAACAAACACAATAACCTAAATTCCTAACTTGAGCGTGTGTGGCTGTGTGCCGAGCGAGCGAGAGGACGACACAGGAAGGAGCCTCGGCGATAACAAGGGGGAAAGAGACGGCGATCTGTCGTGATGTTTACTATAAGGAAATACTTGAAAAGTAGTAAACAAAACGTGAACCGTAGAATTCTTACGGTCAACACGACCGACGAGTTAACGATATGAAAATTTTGATCGCACCTTCAACAGAAGAAGTGTTCATTTTCCACACATTTTAAACGGAATTCTTTATAACTGCGCGACAATATTTTCTACGAAACGTGACGCAGTAAAAATATAACATACCAAATTCAGAACGGTATTCTCTTGTTGTTAAATTTCTAAAACATCCTTAAAATTACGTATTTTATTCAAAGTTATTGATATTTTTTAATTTAAAATTCCACTTAGCTGATATAAATTGTGTGTATTAACGAATATCTAATCAAAAGTATTGTTCTTGAAATTTTAAATACTTTTATAACTACGTTCACCAATTCATTAAAATATATCAAAGTATAATGATATGAACTTAATACATTTAAATAATATGAAAGTCTTAATGACTTTCAAAAATGTATAAGAGCAATCATTTTTGCAGTACCTCAGTTTACATTTGTGAAAAAGCTCTTCGTACAAAATTTCCATAAAATACGTTCAGGTTACAAAGTTTTGTAATCTGAAAAATGTAATATGTAATAAATGAAAAATCAATAATTAAATATTACACAATTAAATATTACACTGAAGGTTGTCAACATACGAGTGCACTTGTAATTTTGAAAGCTTTTTTTATTAAATTCTGATACGTTCTAGTATTCTTCTTTTCTATAATTACTCCTAAAATATATATGGCCACCGCAAACCTGACACCATGAATCTCTGTCAGCTGGCAGATCATTCAACCTAACTCAAATCAAGCTACATATACTTGAGTTCAACCAAATACATTAATGACCATTCGATGATGATCTAGGACATGCGAGAATATTGGCTATGGTGTATGCTCTCCAAGATCTACTACTCCTTAATAGATGAACATGATCACTTAAATTGGACATTTTCCAAGCCTGAATAAATTGTAAAATGACGATTATTTGACTACATTATCACTATCCAATTGAATGAGGCCAGGTGATTAGTGATTTATCATCCAAAGCTTTCTAGTTTGTACGAAAAATTATAATATTTCTTATACGACAGTAAATACTTAAATAATACGTAAAGTTACAAGTACCGGACAGCCACCAGGAGGATATGTGGCTGATGTAGAAATTGGTCAAAATCAGCTATTGTGATGAAATTATACCCGAATTTTGGATCTAACAAATAATTCAGTTCGACACAAATTCTCAAGATAAATTTACTAAAAAAAATAGGATGAGGAGATTAATTATTGTCTTTGCATATATTTTACACATTAAAAACAATATCAAGGCATGCAATGAATGTAGATTCTTGGGTTTTTGCTTCAAGATCTAGTATTCATTATCAGTAAATGATCTAGATTGGTATTATGGTTATTGAATACAACGGCAGGAAGATACAATATAAAGTAAGTACGGCAACAATGAATTTACTTAAAAGGTTTACCGGTTTTATTTAACAATGTAAAGTTTCTATTAAATGTACCAATAGGCATTCGCATTACAGTTTCAGGGGTTAATAATACTGAAGAAATTGAATACTGTGAAGTAACATCGCTAATAATATATTTTAATAGAGATATTCTGGTGATAATTAAAAAATTTACAGTGTGACAGTTAAATGCGATTCTCTGCAGAAAATTTTCATTATTTCATAAATCACCACGTATTTTATACTATTGAAAATCTTGAAAGTTTACAGATTCCTTAATATTTCCATGTCACTTAAATTGGATATTAAATTTCATATAAAATAATGATGATATTTATTTTAGTATTATATATTATACATATCCTAATGCAATATATTTAAATTTCTTTATCGTGTAGTGCATTAGTTATTTAAATACCTTGCCACAAAATTAGATGAACTTATTGAAAAATAACCATTTTAGAAAATACTAACATGCATTAATTTACGCGTTCTGCTCAAAGTCCTTATGTAATAATTAATATAATTAATTATTTCTAAGGACTACCAATTTTATTCAGTTAACAAAACACGAAAAGTTAAGTATTCCTTGGAAATAATAGAAAACAAAATAATACTAACGATTATTCTTTTAGTTCATCAGCGGCCTGCGTGTCAGTAAACTTACAGAATACCCGAATCACAAGTTGACAGTCCCTGGAATAGCCAACCCGTGTAGGTCTTCACGTGTATTCTCACTGCAAAGAAAGTCCAAACGCACGTGTTGAACGTACAATACGTTACCGGCTGACTCGATATTTGTGGTATATTTAATCTTACCGAAACTGCCTCTTTACTTTGAGTGTTTTTTGAGTAACCCATTTAAATAAACACCACAAAAGAGCTTCGATATACCATATTTAGTAGATACACCAAAAAAATAAAATAACCGGAAACCGTTTACGAAACATACAATTATAATATTTTTTTTGTTAGTATTTTCTTGACTCATGACTGACGTAAGAAACAACGGTAAATCAATTATTGGTATTTTACATTTCAAAAAGCGATATGTTCTGTCGTATGTAGAAACACAAAAAAATGCATGACATCGTCATGTGAATCATATACTGCTAGTTACAATGACTAACAACTGCTTCCGGATTTTTATTATGACTGTTTCTTGTTCAATTTCTGCAATCTTTGGTAGATTTAAGTTACCAACGATACTAAAATAAATGTCGATAATAGCAATTATAAAATTAAAAAAACTTAATGATACGGGACAATTATAACAATCTTTTCAACACTGCAGAACGCCACAATTCACCCAAAGTCTTCTACTTACAATAATGATTTTCTGCATTGCATATTAAATAAATGATGTTGTCATAAATAGAGTTATGGTACTTTTTATCAGGTTTTGTTGTATGGAAATAATGGCAACATTTCGAGAATATAATGAATAATCAATAATTATGGTACGCTAAGCTCACTACGAGTTTGCTGGTGTTAAACGCTGAAATTAAAAATCTTACACAGGGTATTTAAGTGTGAGGTTGGCTTTTCATAATCGTAATAATTTCATTACGTTGCGGCACTATTGAGAAGAAAAAAACACTTTTCTAAGAACTATCTTAATTCACTTTGACGAATTTAAAAAAAAATGAAAAATAAAACATTATTTTCATTGTAAAGAGTATTCGTATTTTTATTCTGACGCCCGCCAATATAGAAAAATGATCTTTGTAGCCATAGCATAAAAAATCCAAAGAGAAAGAAGCTCTGAAATAGATTAGAATCGCATTTATTTATCAATCTATAGAAAATGATTTTTTTACGAATTCCGTAAACAGACCACCCTGCACACACTAAGGTTTATCAAGATACATCAGAAAACAATTCGCCACACGAGTGTGAATTCCTACTTGCGCCGTAACCCAAATGAACGGCTACGAGTATTGTGAGCGTAGTGTGCAGTGTATAGGGAGTGTCAGTGTGTGACTAGCCATGATGTGGGTACGTATAAATATGCCGAGATTACCGGGATGGTACCTACGATGTGTACATTATCTACGTGAATAGATTTTTTACCCCGTAATTAAACATGCGTGCAATGAAAAGTAAAACAGACCCAATGGCAAGTAACCCGTCATACACACATCTACTGCTCAAACCTTAAAATGCCCGCCGGCAATCCGATTAACACTACCTCAATACAACAATACGATGAGTAAAATATTCAGCCAAAATACACGATAATACATATGCAAGATATATTGTCCTGCACGTGACCATCATTCTACAAACCATATAATTTATTATTATATAAATGTTCCATGAAATGTTGAAAGCTGCGTCGTTTTACTATATTATGATGTATGAATAGTAAACACATGTTATTATAACTATACTTTACAATAACCATTGTATTTTTAAATAATGTCTCGTTGATATATTATTTATTTGTATTAATGTATATTATTTACACATATAATTAAAATTTTCGTATTATTTTTCATATGAGGGTTATATAAACTACATATTATGAAAATAATAGGGTAGAAGAAACAACTGTTTCATTTAATCCACATCATAAACGAATTTTGACAACAGAAAATATATTTTACTATAGATTTACTTAAATATCGCACATTTTCTTGTTCATTACTTGGCTAGTATAATGTGTATTAATCATCCACAGCTCTTGATTATTGCCCTATTGAGAAGTAATTTTTTAAAATAATTATAAGTATATTTTTAAAATAGATTTCACGATTTTATTGTACTAAAACGACTTGTCTTAACTTCGGCTTTAATTACAAATGAAGTATCTTACAAAATGTCCCTATATCAAGGAATAAAATATAAACACACCCGTATCCCATAATTACATCAAAATATAATTTTATGTGTCGAGAAAAGTATTAATGAAGTAACTTTTTGGGAATCACGTGATTCCGATTTAAGTTCATATTAAATACCGATTTTGGTTTCATAATTGATATAAATCAAATATCATACATATCATTTTATTGAACGAAGTCGTCTAAGTTTAATTATATCATGTTAAATGTGCCGGTAATATTTTCTTCTTCATTTGTTATTTTATCTTATACTAGTATAAGAAAAAAACATAATATTTTGAAATTAGGAGTGATTAACGAACTGTTGAAACTATAAAGAAAGAAAAACATTCATTTGAAATAGATATCCGCTCTGCCACAGTTAAGTCAACTAACCTATGGGTTGAACGTTAAAAATAATGTCATAGATTTAATTATAAGTCTCTCTTACTTCGGGGTTCATTTATCAGCTACTTTAGCTGACAAATGCAGCTGCCAACTAATTTAATAATAAACCCATTTAATTATTTAATTAATTTTCCTCATCCTGCATATTGTACTCGTATATCTTGACCATACACGTCTCTTTTGTTATCAGCTTATTGCATTTTTTCTTATTTTAAAACGAATTTTTTTTTTTATGTAAACGCATGCAGGAGAGCACAACCGGTCAAGACCAATGCACTCTATGACGCTCAGCCAGGGAGGCATGACGCTGCATGCGGGAAACGTGTGTTGTGTTCGTGTTTGTGTGTGGCATGGGGAGATTGCAAGTGTATATTTATCCGTTTCTTGAAGAGATCCAGATTGTAGGAAGGAGGAAACACAGACGCTGAAAGAGCATTTCATAGCTTACCGGTGGCATTAAGGAAGGAACTTTGGAAGCTGCCAGTTCTTGGTCGACATATATTAACCGTGTATGGATGTTCGGCAAGTGTAAGACGAGTTTGTCGGCTGTGAGTGGGTGCAGGAGGAATTTGTAAGAAACATTATTACATTTTCTTTACCATAAATATTTGTTATTATCTCGCAGTGTACTCTGTAATTACATGGCATTGTCATTGTATAAATTTGTCAAAGCAGTTCCTTATTATTATGGAAGACTATATAAAATGTCAAGTCTAAAATATTTTACAATACTTTTCATACATTTATATTTTACGTAATATTTACTTTATTTTTTCAGTTAAAACAATTGTATCGGTTGACACGTGGCAGACAAAAACATTGAAATGTTTACATTTTATATAATTGTCGAAAATATGCTTTATTCATATTTATTGTTAGGTTTCATTCATTTAAAAAATTTACTTCTTCCAATGTGAAATTAAGGTTCTAGGCTTCATAACATTAATTGGCATTTAAATAGGAGCTTACAACAGTAAAGTTTATTTACTTTTTCTTTTATATAATAAAATTTCCATTTTTCAAGATATTTTCTGTAGCATTTTGAATTCATAATAATAAAAATATCGAATCATTTTAATACGGAAAGTAGTCACTTTTACAGGAACACATTTTTTCCATATTTGGGGTATATGAATAACACAAATTGACGTAGAGATATATTTGGGTGTTCCATTATCAGGGTATTTTTAAGGAGATCGGATGATGAGCCCGACGCTCTTGAAGCCTGGACAATTTTTGTTTTGTCCTAAAGGGGTGTCTTTCAACCCTACCGAGGGCAGGTATAGAGCTTACATTTAATTAAATCGGTTCAAGAAAATCAACCTTGGCTGGGATTTGAACCGACGGCGCCTGAGTGAGAAACAAACGCTTTAACCACTGACTATGACGCCCGGCATAATCCAGTGGTTGAAGCGTTTGTTTAAATACATAAATTTTATAAAGAAATCTGCGAAATCTACTTTATAATTTAAATAAAATTAAAAATCGTCAAACAATTGTTTATTTAACATAAATAACATATTTTACTGTAATATAGATAACAGTATATATATTTAAAAAATACTACAATGCAGAATTATTCATCAAAAATATTTATACGGCAGAGGAAATTATGTCCCTAATTGTTACAGTGTTTACTTAAATATTGAATGCATACAATTATTAAATACAATATATTTCATTTGAGTGGAACATCGATAAGTTGCTGAATGACGGAATGTTCTTAGTAAAATTCATTTTTATGACGCTTCTAGAGTGGTAATGAAATAATCGAACTATCATTTTTAATATATTTATATACTCTATTCATCTATATACATAACAAGCATATACATAATATATAATAAATATAATTATGTTATCCCATATCCTTCCCCCCGAATCAGAGATTTAAATCAGCAACCAAATTCTTCGCATTTTAGATGTAGCAAAGAAAATATTTTATTTTAAATATGTTAAACATTTTATCTATAAATTTTACTCTAATATAACAAAATTCGTTATTTCTTACCTGCAGATACATTTCCGTTTCCTTCTTGCTCGTTTCG
This sequence comes from Glossosoma conforme, assembly GCA_022606575.1. NCBI lineage: Eukaryota > Metazoa > Arthropoda > Insecta > Trichoptera > Glossosomatidae > Glossosoma > Glossosoma conforme. Next base: position 1,683,058 of record JAGTXR010000092.1, read on the forward strand.
CATTTTCTGAGTTCTTTTCAATAAAACACTTCATAGTTTTCCAACACAATTTTCAGACTGGACGATCATTTTCAATGATTAACAAAACGATAGGTTTCAATCCCGATTGTTTAATCTATTTTTTAAATTCTTCAATAATTATAATTATAATTAAATTTACAAATAAGACATAATTTTAATAGCTATACTGTTTTCGAGAAATATTTTATGTCTCAGGTATATAAAATAACAAGAAGCTTTCAAAACAGGCGCCACCTACTTCGGTCGGAAATTGTTGACATTCCACGAAGTGCGCGACCACGTGGTTCTATTTTACCGCGAAATCAAAATATGAAACAACACCGAAGTCAATCAATGAATCACACGGCGACTACACGACCGACCAGAGGAATACGCTCTAATCCACTACGGAGTTATCTCCAAACGCAATGAATGAAACTGAACCGACTTCAAAATAATATACTTCAATTCACTACCAGCGAGCGTTCAATTTAATGTGACAATGTATCACCGGATCAGCTTTAAATACGACCAATTTTTTTTTGTATTTTTTAAAATGTAATGGAATCGGTAAATAGCCAGCCTTCTTGTGAGACAGCGGTGCGGCTGCGCGACCGAACAATTCCGCGCCTTTTCTTGAACTAAACAAACTCGCCTCCAAAAAGTTTTTATCTAGGAATGTGCGTCTACTTGTGACTCTATGCAGTGCTCCCCAAAACCTCTGCGACATCAATTGGGCGAGATTATCAATAGTTCATTCGGTAGTCTATTCCGATACGATGAACGACAGCGAACGCTGATATTACACATTCGTGATGTGCTGTTGTTATGTATTTTATCAAATCTATCGTGCAACAATTTAAAAAACTATATATTTTTAAATTGTATTGAAATAATACGTTAATTTTCATATCATATTGTTTGCAATATATTATGATATTTCGTACTGTATACAGTATAATAGCAGTATTTTTAATTAGTACTGTTTTCAATTTAATCTGTTATTTAAAAAAAAATACAGACGCAGTTACATTTTTATAAATTCAATAATTTTAATATGATGGACATCGGTCTAATGTTAATTTAATATGATCGACTTGTTCTCTCAACATTACTTGTGAAAAAAAACTGTGACAAATCACGTTATATAAGTACACTATATAGATACATATATATAAATATGTTACCTTAGCGGGTTGATGAATATTAACATTGAACCCTATGACACTAGATATACCTACAATTTAAGGGAAAGATAATGTACACTCTCTTCCAATTACTTTTAATACTCGTAATATCAATATGTACGTATCCAATAACTACATATAAAAATTAAATATATTTTATAAAAGGGAAAAAATGGTTTGAATGTATCGCCTAAATTAAATATTCATAAATAAAATGATAGTCAAAATATATATTTAAAAAATCGTTATGTCACATTATATTTGGTTAGGTGTGTCAAAGCAAATCTCACCAAATAATATATAATTTTATCAATTCAATATATTATGAACATATTTCATTAATTCTGTATTCTGACCGGTACATTATATCAGTTCAATATAATCCCAGACCTTTATAATGCACATTTATATATATTTAATAAAATGAGTACGTAAAGTGTAAATATCAGACCGATGAATGCGAGTTTTTTTTTTTAATATTTATTTTTGAAGTAGTTGTTGTTCAGCACCATAGGTTGGGAAGCGGTGGCGCTCGTTGTAGGGCAAGGGCCCGATGCCCCCTCCCCGCCCCTCCGCCCCAGCGCTCGCTTCCGTGTCGCTGTGGATACCTACAACTATACAACTATTTATAAACCCATCGCCGCACTCGAGCCGACTATCCTTGCATCGCTTCTGTGCAATTGATGCACTCGCTCGTGGGAACGTGGCCCTCAACGACCGGGCTCCGGCCCTCGGGACAAGATGACACGGAGAGACAAGTCCACAATTTATTTTGGAGACATTCGAAACACGGTTGGAACACCTGAATCGAGTGTTGTACAATCATATTCATCACATTCAAAAATAGATTATACAATCAACTATGTAATGTTTTGAGCTAATGATATTATAATGTTAAAACATTCTATCACGTTTTTTTAATTTTCTTAGTGTAAACAATGAATTCATATAATAACGTTCCTTTACCTGCCTTTATACTAATATATCCTATTAACCGGCTAGTTAAGAACGTTATAGATTTCATGATAGAAATATAGTAGTTTTTTTTCAATATTATTTATTTGAATGTACGTAATACTGAAAAGATACCATTTAAACTAATCGAAAATTTGCAAATTACATCTCCACTCATTAAAATTTGCTTCACATAAACTAAAAATCTGTATGCTAATTGCAAAACCCTTTCTATCTACTTTTGCTCCAAACTTCTTATGAATTTGGTGCAAACGCCGCAGATATACATATTAAATTGAAAAAACTTACACCATATTTACATTATTGACCGAATTCTAGTTCTTTATTTATAAGGTCTAAATGCGCTGTATTCGCACATATAAGAATGCTGACATACGCATAATCATAAAATCAAATTAGTACAAACAAATAGTATTGTAACGCTTCATCAATACAAAAAGGAGAGGTCTTCGTATCTGTATGTAAGTAACGTGATCATTTAATGATCAATTTTAAAGAATTATTCCCTTTTTTTTTAAACTATATGTTATATTCATTCGGCGGTGACTTAAAATATCCCTTTAAAAAAAAAATATCTACCCGTATAGTAAATTAATAAGAAATGATAACGTGGTGGTTAGCGTCGAACATGTGATAATATTTACAGCCTTCAACTTACCAAACTGCCGCCGTTACAAATCCTCTACTTGCTCGGTTTATTTACAACGTGAACCCTACCCATACAACTCCTTACCGAAATTATTAATAGGAGCACAGTCACAAGTAACAACAATAGATAAAAATATTTAACTTCGATATATATTTTTAGGCCGGCGGACACGATTGGAATAATCCACGTATGACAGAAGAATTTTCTGGGCAGACCACTGTTTATTCGTTTATTAAATAAGTTAACTTTTGGTTAAGCGGTTAATAACGTTAATCTAAAAAAACTGTTAACAGTCTTATTAACTTCCCTTAAATTATAAACCATGTATTATGCTCACAACTTTTACTTGTGTTTAAAGATATTTTCACACCAGTACGTAAAATGGAGATTTTATTTATGTTTATGAACTTTGCACAATCGTTTTAAATGTTGTCACGTTTGTACATAAAAATGGGTAATATTTATTTCTTCGCATTTTTTTTCAGAGACTAACATTAGAAAATAGATCCACGTCTATTATATTTAAAATTTAAAAAAGTTAATAATATATTTAAATCCAACTACTTAATAAAAAAACAATGACCTAAAACAAAGATGATACTTTTAAATTCATTTTTTAGAAATATTACACTGAAAAATAAAATAAGCAAAATTTACAAAACTTTTTTATTAATTCCTATAAAATATACACGAACCTTTTGTAAAAATAAAATTTATTTATATAATTATAAATTCCAGTAATTTAAAATAATAAAATTATTAGATATATTTTTGAAGAGATTGAATATTATTGTCAAATTGCAATAATTGATTTAATTTTACTTGAACTGTCTTTTCTATTCACACATTTCGTCATGAGCATATAAATAGACATTTTGACTGAAATAAATTTAATGGGTATATGATGTCTACTTATATACTACGAATATCTACTTAGAAAAATAAATATAAAGCCCATTTACTGATGCACGTTGCTCTTCTGCTCTTGCCTTCTCACAAGGGAAAGGGGAGACAAAAATAAACACAGCCCCTCTAATAAATATATCACCTCAAGCACAAATTAAACCTTCATTTTACTAGCTACGGAACACCGATGTAAATTCACGAAAAATACTCATATAATATAGTTTATTTACAAATACATTAAATTATTGTGTTTTTAAAATGCACTTATTTCTGTGTGAAATCGCGAAGAAGTCATAAAATATAAACGAATTTAGCATCATACAAGTTTTTTTAGCATTTTTAAAATTATGTTATAAAAAAGGTATATTATGATACATCTGACTATAATGCCGAGACATAATCACGTTCCCGATTTCCGAGAGAGATATAGGAAAGGAGAAGACTCGCTCTAAGAGAACTGTCTTATAGGGATAGACAGTTTCCTTCTCCCACAACATTCTTGAAGATTCCCTAAAGACCAACATTTTTATATCAGCTTCACACGTAAAACAAAATCTTACTGGATGGCGCTCGAGTACCGAAGCCAAAAGTAATAATACGTCACAAAAACGTACACGTATCTTTTGGCCAAGTCAATATTAATACAAGTATTCGGTCGAAACCTTAGCTTACAACGAACCCTTGTTGAATCACAAATCGTTTTTATGCATATTAGTCAAAAAAACTGTTTTTAAATAGTATAACGAGGATATAATGTACTTTAAGAAATTTGAAATGCTTTAGAAAGCTCACATTTACAACACAAGCAAGAAATCTTGATTTAAATATTTGTCTATCTGCATCAAACGCTTTGTTAGATTGTATTGCGCATATACTCTATAATGTGTAGCAATTAAACCACCAGAATGCATGGAAGTGACATGCACTGACAAAAGAATAAGACGTGCTTTGGTTATTCCCATTCATAACACATTACAAACGAGTACACATACTTGTAGATAGGTTTATCGCAAGCTTCAAATTGATAAAACTAAATGAATATTATAAAAAAAAACTTAATGACAACATATATACTTAAAGTATACAATATATGTATTTAAGCTTTGTTTTGACTATGTTAACAAGAGCTTAGCGTATTATAATGATTGATTTACTCAATTAAAACAGTAACATACAGGTGGTGGAAGTGGCGGGTCAACCTGAAACATTTGTTCAATTTAGTGTGTTGAAGAGTTATAAATGCACGATAATTTCTCACTAAAATTTCTTTGTTGAAAAGTATAATACGAATATTTTTAGTTAAAATTCAACGTCTTTATATCCGGGTTTTAGAATATAAAATATTTTTGGCTACAAATAAAATCATTCAATTCGAAAAACGTTGCTCGTTTTGCAGAAGACTAGAAAAGTACAACTTCACTATTGTGTGAATGTTATTTTTAAAGAATAAATATAACGAGTAATATGTAAATGTTATCAAAAACTGGATATTCAACATTTCTATAAATTCGTAGATTAAAATCACAAGGGAATAGAAACACGAATTCGTAGAAAAATTCACACGCAAATCAAATATTATAATTCGCTTCGTATTCTGAAATTTCGTTTTACTTAACCTTTCCTTGTCTGTGACGTTTAACTGGTACACTTTTATTCTTTTAGCATTAATATCTCTAAAATATTTAAGTTTTCGATTTAAGATCACTAATCTTAACATTTGGATTACAAAACACCGTAACGCGAATGATTTTTATGTAGCAAAGTAGGCTAAAGATAATAGAGGAACCCTTCCGTTTTATAATTTTAACTACTTTAGTAGCTTTTAACTATGATTAAGATGTTAAGATAAATGACGAAAGCTTAAATTGTTATATTGTGTAATTTTTTCTTCATACATGTATAATATATCATTTAATTATGTAGATTATCAAATTAAAAATTAAGATATCTAGCAGGTGGCCATCAAACTATTTCATAATTAATATTTGACATGAGAATAGCCCGATACAATTGCCGAATCGTAGCTCTTAATACTGGGCCACAAAACAATGCACATAATATATTACTGTATCTTTCAACGGTTGTTCTCTTCCAAAGGCAAGCTCCATCAACATCCTTGGAGTATCAATCTCGAATAATTTCAAATATTACGAGTCAATTAAGTATAAAGCCGGTCTTGCTTCCAAAAAACTAGACGTTTTATATAGATCGCGTCGGTATTTCAACGATAAACAACTTCTTCTTTTATATAAAGGACAAATCCAACCTATCTTTGAATACGGCAGTCACCTTTGGAATTGACGTAGTTCAAAGAAGAGCAATTCGTTTGATTAACAATGACACTCTTACATCTAACCTGCAATCAATGGAACACAGGCGTAAGATTGGTTCACTTAGTATTTTTTACCGTTATTACCACTAAATAACTAATTCTTCTTGCACCCACCAACAACCGACAAACTCGTCTTACACTTGCCGATCATCCATACACGGTTAATGTTTGTCGACCAAGAACTGGCAGTTTCCAAAGTTCCTACTTTAATGCCACCGGTAAGCTTTGGAATTCTCTTCCAGCGTCTGTGTTTCCTCCTTCCTACGATCTGGATCTCTTCAAGAAACAGATAAATATACACTTGCAATCTCCCCAACCCACACACAAACACGAACACAAAACACGTTTCCCGCATGCAGCGTCCAGCCTCCCTGGCTGAGCGTCATAAAGTGCACTGGTCTTGACCTGCGTGCGTTTACATAAAAAAAATGCAAGTCATACAGCAATGATTGTAATCGTCGCAAGAGTTCAGGATTAAGAGAAGAAGTATTTTTAATTGTTGTGATTGAGAATATCACTCTAAATGTGAGTTGCCCGCCGGGGGTTAAAACATTCAAGTGCACATTGCAAGAGTTGCCAGGAGACATGGTAATAGCTTACAAAACTCGGCGACAAAAAAGTGAAATAAATACAACGTACCAAAATGCATTTTAAACGCATGTGTACAGGTGATAAAATAATGAAAATACTCATCCTCTAGTAGTTCTTTAGGTAAATATAATTATAAGTATGTCAGACTCACAACTAGAAGTATGTATTTTGTGTATGCGCGTGGATTCAAAGTGGATAAAATATGCAGTCACCTTTTAAAGGTCCTAGTTAATTCTAACACCCAAAGCTCTGTCGAGTATATATCAAAGCATGTTGATCCTCAATGAGTTTTATTTTTTCATTTAATATACCAAAATAATCATATGGGAATTGTATTCCAATTAGAATATATAAATATCATTAAGTGTGTATGTAATTTTAACATATTTTATTTCAGTAACATAATATTAAAGCCTATATGTAATTTATTTTCAAAACTTACTTCATTATGTAAGAGTATTTTGTACATTTTTTATTAGTAACACAGGAATCTACTTTTTTTTTTAACAGCAATTCAAATCATGTTAATTATAATAATTTTACAATATGACACATTCGATGAAACGTCAGAATTACATAAAATATATATTTTAATATAAAAATATATGTATATTTTTATATTTAATTTGATCTCACATTTATTAATTTACGTGTGAATATTTTAATTTTTAAATTAAAATTAATATTAAATTATAGTATGCAGTTTCACTAAGTATTGTTAGTCAACAACCATAAAGTTTTACAATACAATACAGAATACAATATTTGGATCGAGCCTAGTGAGGCAAATATTTCTTTATTTCATTGATATTTTGATCATCATTGCAAGGGTCATCATCAAGGTCCAATGTGTTTGAAGAGTTGGTGTTTTAGGTGACTTATCTGACGGGTGAGTGACCTCGTCGATCGTTCTGTGACACAAGAAGAATTTTGTTCATCGTTCAACAATTAGTCGAACTAATTAGCCATGCAATAGTTGTTGTAGAGCAGAGAAAATAAAATTCACTACACACGACATAACTCAAAAACCATGAATCTCCAATTCGGCCGTGAAAATCTAGGAATTACACATATAATGAAATATTACTTACCTAATTTTATTTTACAGCTTTTTAAATTTGTAGGTGATTGTAACATAGTGATTCGTTTTTTAAATAAATTATAATTAGTAAGTAATAAATTAATAATCACGTAAAAGTCATACTGTTTTCTAATATCACTGTAACTTTTAAGGGAAACGAACTTGGCAACACAAAACCACATCACTTTTGAATTAAGACGACATTATATGCTCAAAAATCATTATTTTGTCATAATTTTCTTAGTATAGCCGTATTTTTTTGTATAAAATCATAAAAATATTGCAAACACAAACATCCGTTTAGCGCGCAGTTTCCATTGTGCTAGTATAGTCACTCCCTTCTGTGCTACATTGGGATTAAAGTAAAAGTTTGGCTAACGCCCGATAGATGCCTATATGGCATAGAAAGTAGAATCTAAAATTATTTTAAATGAAAAAATAATTCAATTTTAGATCATTATTATCATAAAAAATACCTTTTATAATAAAATATAATTTTGTTGTTGTTTTTAAGTGTTTCATAATTTAAATGTTCATTAATTCATGAAAATTATTTTACTACGTTGGCAATACATTTAAAGGCTGCCACTTGAGCAATAACTTCCACTACAAAGAAATCGACAGGCGTATACAACTGGGATGGGTAGCATTTGGAAAACACTGGAAAACAAAGTACATTTTTAAAGCGAAAATACTGCAATGTATGAAACTAAGGTGTTTAACCAATGCATCCTGTCATGCCTGTATTAACTTATGACGCAGAGACGTGGAATCTAACAGCAAGTTTTACCCATAAAATAAAGGTCACCCAGGGTGCTATGGAAAGATCCATGCTAGGAGTATCGCTAAATGATAGAATCCGGAAGAGGATATCCGCAGAAGAACTCAAGTAGTGGAGGCTACCCAACGAATAGGCACACTCAAGTGGCAATGGGCAGGACATATCTGTCGAAGAGACGACAGTCGATGGGGAAGAAAATTATTGGAGTGGCGCTTAAGAACTGACAAACGAATCATTGGCCGACACCCTGCAAGATGGACTGACGACATAAGGAGAATAGCAGGAGTGACCTGGATGCGGAAGGCGGAGAATCGAAGAGGATGGAGACTGATGCGGGAGTATTACGTTCAACAGTGGACGGATACACGCTGATGATGATGATGATGACTCGATCAATACAAATCACCAGATTTCTCAACTATTGGAAAGACACCCAGTTATTTCAGATAAAAAAAATATGGCTATGTCTCTTACGCATGCCATATTGCAAAGCTTAGCGAAGTATTTTTTGTTGACATGACAATATTTTGTAAAATGAGACAGCTATATTTATTATTCCTGTGTTTTCCTTTCCAGGAGTAATCAAGCAATTTGTATTGTTCGTGTAATTAGTCCTTCGAGAGGATCTTAACCGGTTTTCCGCATAGCACCGGTGCTTTGCTAGCTAGAGTGTTACAGATAGGGCCACCGAAAGAAAATCTGGAGCTTTTACGAGAAAAAAAATCTTCCTTAGGTGCCTCTCGAAATATTTGGCAATCAAAAATAAACGTACAATGTTGGCCCTCTAAAATATTTCGTCCGAAAGATGCTCCTGCCTACCTAATTAAAAAATTCGGGCCCTGTTATTGGAGCGGACACCGGGATTTAACCCTGTTTTTATCCTTTCCTCTTCTAGGGCCAGATTAGAAGTGCTCAGCGAAGCACCATGTTAAACATGGTATATATAGCAGTGAGTCAAATTAATAAACACGAAAGATGATATTCCAAAGACAGTTACAAAAAGATATTTTATGCTATCAATGGAAACGTTTTATCAAACTTTTCGGCAAAAAAATAATTATTTTTTTAATAAATTTCTGGCCAGAATGTTAAGCAACTTTGGCCCTTAATAAAAAAAACAAGCCAGGCTTAATAAGGATAGTTACGTTAGGTTAGGTCGAGGGTTAATATAACTATATAGAACATTCTAAATAATGCAATACAATAGATATTTTGTTTTATCTTACCAAATAATATTTATTCTGACCGGAAAAATACGAGCTACACTTTTCTATAATAAGTAGAACAATAATTAATGCATCATCAACACCATTCCAATTTTATGCCAGAAAAAAAAATTTTTTACTAAATGAATTTGAAAATACCAAATATCTACTAGACTTATAAAACATAAATGTGTTAAGCATATAGTGGTTGATACCAAATAAATTTATAAATAAGATGATAATTTTTGCATACAGATCCCTTAACAAAAATATTAATTTGATCAGACTTTCAAGACATTTTTAATATTAGAATATTGTTTTGGAATGATTTTAATATTATTTTAAAAATTAAATTATTTAAATATCGATAATACTCTTTCACTCGAAATATAAAGATATGAACATTTATGTATTTACTACTTTATCAACACTTTATGGAAGCATGAAATTATAAATATTTTCGTAAGATGCCTTTGATACACAAGCATTATTACATATCTGGCTTAAGTCTCAAAATAAACTTTTTTCCCTTCTTATTTCAGAAGTCATTTTTGTCTCGGAAAAATAATATTAAGTTTCGCGCTGATATTTTTTGCACACACGTTACAGAGAAAGTTATAAAATGAAAAAAAAAATATTTTCCTTCGTCCTATTCCCTCGCTTCCGCCCTTCTTCCTTCCCCCACCCGCTTACAAACTCCACCCCTTCTTCACCTACCCTTAATCCCACACTCGTATTTCACACGTAAAATTTCAAAGGTGTGCGAAACTTTTTAATCAAAATAATATTATTTTGTTTATAAATTAAGGTTATGAGTTACATATCTGATATATAGACCCTAGTGAGTGGAATTAATGAAAAAGCTTTAGATTTATAATCTAATAAGTTGATAATGTCGCTTTTGGGCGCGAACATCCTTCAACCAATATTTCGACCGCCATTGCAAGGGTCTTCTTCAGGATTTATTTAGTTTTGAGTTGGTTTATTCAGATTATATATATATATATTATTTTTTATGAGCGTTTTTATAACTATATAAATATAATCTCATTTTTATATATAATCTAAATAAACCAACTCAAAACTAAATAAATCATAAATCCTGAAGAAGACCCCTGCAATGGCGGTCGAAATATTGCTTGTAGTAAGTTCGCTATACACGGCTAAACCCAAAAGCGACAATATCAAATCTGGCCGTGAATTCCTAAGAAGTTATTTAATCTAATAAGTTTTCTCCCAACTTTATTTTAACAACTCGTATTTGTACTTGTTTTATGATTTTATGCTTATATAATATAAATATATATTTTAAATAGTATAGATATATCATCAAAAAATCCCTCAGAATTAAATAAAGTTATAAAATTTTCCCTAATATAAAGTATCAATAGTTGATTCAAAAGGTATCTGTGGCTCACTCGAACCTACATTTTTTTCAGATGTACACTATTAAAAATATTACAAAATGGAATACCATTTAACAATTTCAATATTCGGTTTCCAGTTTGGGCATGCGGCTACCACTAAACTACATTTACAAAATTCATATCGTCTTCATCATTTTTGAGTGACGTCACACTAGCGTCGTTACACTAATGTGCCTGCACGTATATACAAGCGTCTTCATTGATGCTTTCTTGGAAAAGTAGTTTGGAGAAATTCGACAATACATCCGTACTACTTTTTCTACATCACAGTAATCAGTCAACATGTTTTTACATACATTTGACGTTTACTTTTTATCTTAAAATTGACGTAAACATCAATGAAACAATTAAATATACATATGCTATACATAAAAATCCTTAAACGAGTCAAATCATTCAGAAAAAATATATCGGCGGGAGCGGGATGCGAACCGCGGACCTTTGGAACCAACCATTTTGCCCAGGTAATTATACCGCTCGGCCACCGGCCAATTTCTTCCACCTGAGATGTCTCGTCTCTGATCTTCTATATAAGTTATCATCGTATGATAGATGTCGCTATAGTATATATTCAAAGTATGTATATTTTTATTTTTTATTATTCAATCAGAATGCATTTATTCACAAGCTTAATATTATTATTTCCGGCAGTCTATTTATTTTAGTAAGTACCACTCACACACATAAAAAATAAAAATATACATACTTTGAATATATACTATAGCGACATCTATCATACGATGATAACTTATATAGAAGATAAGAGACGAGTCATCTCAGGTGGAAGAAATTGGCCCGGTGGCCGAGCGGTATAATTACCTGGGCAAAATGGATGGTTCCAAAGGTCCGCGGTTCGCATCCCGCTCCCGCCGATATATTTTTTCTGAATGATTTGACTCGTTTAAGGATTTTTATGTAAAGTATATGTATATTTAATTGCTTATAATATTTTAAAATAGTCAATGATCTATAAAAGTAGATTTGAATATGGAAATAATAAAATAATATTCTAATAAATAATTAAAAATATCCATATCAATGAAACACTTATTTATCACAGAAATTTGCACCTTTTGTTTTCACTGCTGAAATGTATCACTTTAATTGAAGTGGTTTTGTGTCAGATAGTACTGCTACTTCATTTGAAAAAATTATAAATAATTATTTTTGTCTATTGGAATCTACACCAAACGATATGTAATATTTGTAGATCCTGAAAAACTCATTTCAGAAATATTGATGCATTTATATATACTGTCATGAAATTGGAATTTTATTTAGTTCTTCCTGAATACTTAATTACTTTTTTTTTATTAAATCAACACATTTTAAATTTAAAAATTGTTATTTTTGTTGTTGTTGGTCCAGCGAGTTTCCGTACCCTTTTAGTCACCCACCTCCGCCGCAGCATGATCACTATAAACAAGTCAGTATCGATCATCTCTCCCCTCTTCTCTTGGCTCCATCCCCTCTGCTGTCTCCCCCCACCCACCCTGCCCGGGCCTCTCTCAGATCTCCCTTTTTTCTCTAGTATACAATTTCATACCACCCCCTCCTAAATCAGGAGTAGAAAACTACTTTAAAAGAAAATATCTTTTCATGCCACAAAAACATTACATTAACTTCGTACGAACTTACATATGAAATCAATAGAAATTGTATAATTCAAGAATGGTCAAGTTGATAAAAAGAATTCTCAGAATATCACCTCGATATTGGTTAGCTTCATTTCAGCAACAATAAGACAATCTCTTCACCATACTTATAAGGAGTCGACAATCTCTTCACCATACTTATAAGGAGTCATTGTCTATATTCCACATAATACAAATACAATACAAAGAATGAGTTTTATAAAAAAAATTACAGATACTCGTATCATATCTGTCCTTCAAAAGAAGGATACTTTCTGGATTTATGTTTATTATATAATTATTGATTTATATGATATGGATATACTCGTATAAGTGAGTAATTTAACTGACTATGTTTTTGTAAAATGATGCATATAAATTAATTTAGATCTTTGAAAGTGAGATAGTTCATAATTTTGATCCTGTATTTTATTAATCGCATAAAATATTATTTTCGATGTATGTTTTTTAGGGTCTAATTGTCCATGAAAATTATAGAAAATCAAAGTATATCAGGTGAATTTACTAATGAAATAAAAACCGTGTCTAATAGCTACTCATAGAAATTTATTTTTAAGCGAGCTGGTAGCTCAGGCCTTCGCCTCAAGGTACATTTAGAGCAAACAAGCACTAACAGTTCTAACACTATATTCCTACTCCTTAAAATTTTCTCTATGTAAACAATAAATCTGTATTCTAACGATGTTATATCTACTTTAGTGCTGACATGTCACAAATTTGGTGTAAACGCCACAAATTTGACGGGTTAAGCAAAAACGAAGAACAATAAATTAACATTCTAGCTCGTATTCTAGTTCGACGTTAGTTTGGTTCAAATGCAACAATGGAGTATTATAATGATGAGTGTGTTCAAAAAATAAATATATTATCTTTAAACATGATTCATTCGTAATTTTTCCTTGAATATCTCGTTACATGAACCCAAAGATGACTACTGAATATACAAGTTTCAAAAGTGTTGTTTTATTCTTAAGATGATTTCTTGTGCGGCGTGTCGTTTGAGTGACACGCACCATGCGCCGCCCGCCGCCCTCAGCGGCCGCCCTCCGCCCTCCGCCCGCCCATCTAAACTTCACCCTCGCATGAAACATGTATTATATATAACCTTCCCCCATCCCTGATAGGTGCGCTGGGCCCAAGATTCCCCGTTTTTACTCACGAATAAAAGTGTTTCGAATTCCGGGTGGAGGGAGGGGGAGGGTGGAGGCTGGGGTGTTGTAGAAAGATTTCTGCGTTGTTTGCCGAGGGGATGCTAAGGCTGTATGAGTTTTTATTAAATTTTGCTTCGCTTTTCCAATATTTATCCGGCTTTATTAGTGCGTACGTTCGCTTTCGCTTCGGCTTTCCTTGATAAATGTTTTCTATTTAATATCGCGAACATGAAAACTAAAATGATAAAAAATGCCATTGAATCTCATTTTATTTAAACTTTCAGTATTCTTATCCATTCCACTTTTCATAGAATATTTTGTATAAATAAAATCTACGTTCTGAGAAATTAATTTCATGACATGTGTTTATTTACAGAATTTAAAAATAAAACTTATTTGAATTGTACATAACTTTATATTGACGAATTAAAAAAAATGATTTCATCTTGAATATAGTGAAAAGTAAGAGTAGATAAAATAAATAATTACAAAAGATATTAGTGGTTGAACATTTAACTGGATCTAAGAAAGATTAATTATATGTGACTATTTTTTCATTCTTCAAACTGACATATTTTAGAATTTTTAATTTTAAAAATAAATTTTGCTTGTAAATAAAAAAAGAATTTTTTAATTGGAATGTGATTATACTCATATGTAATAAAATTTCAAGTATGGATTTCAATGTATTGTGAGTAGTAATAAACGTGAAATGAATGTAAATATTAATATTTTTAATCAAATCATTACTACAATTTAATATTATTATTAATGATAATATTAACAAATTAAAAATATTTAGTTACTAAATTTCTACATTCTTATTACGACTACGACGACGAGTGCGATTACGATAACGAAATTCTCTTACAACATAACCATATTATTACTATATTCTCATTGTGTTTAAATGAAAGAAGCATATTTTATCTTTAAACAATACATCACTTTTAATATCTAATAATTATTTTAATATATATTTATCACAATAATATATTGGTTGTGATAATAGTTTATATACTCGTATATTGTGTATATTTTAGGATTCTTGAATTTCGTACTAACAATAATTATTAAAATACATTTTAAAATAAAGAAAACGTGATTGATTATTTTAAAATAAATCTGTAATGTAAAGTCTTAAGAAAAAAATCAGCTGTTCATACTACTATTGAATGTATGTCTTATATTTAAGATAAATTATAGTCCTTCTATTTGACAATATGGCACAATAAGGCCGGTTCACAAATATAGCAGAGTAGAATCGTTCATGTTCCATTGGAATTAAAGAGTTAGTATAGTATAAATTGTGTCTCTGATATAATTGATTTTAATTTTGTTTAAATTACAGAAGATTCGCTTATTACAATTAAATTACATAATTAAACTATCATTGATAAAAATACAAAATGGTATAATAGAATGATCAGGTTCGTGAATGACCACAATAACCAGTTCAATTATTGATATAAAAATTCGTACTTAGCTAAAATAAATTACTTTATTCGCAGTCCGAAATTCAGTTTATAAAATATGAATGGCTTTATTCTTGAATGTATACATTTTATAACATTTTAGTATAATGGAAGTAATAAAGCAGGAGCTGGGTATAGTAGGTACTAAAATAAATACATATCTGCGTGAACTGGTTAGAAAGTGTCTGTTTAGGATATAAACGTTAGGCCTACCATAATAGTTCTTTATTTTATTCTCTCTGGAAATACAGGCAACTTAATTTACGAGTATAAAACAACTTATATACTCGTACATGATGTGAGATTATTTTTCATAAATACGAATGTTCATTTATTATTTTATTTCATGGTCATGTTAATTTCATCGACGCATATTTTTAAAGGTCGTGATACTGATTTGAAAACCTACGAAATTATTTTGATAATATAAAAAAAAAAACAAATAATGTTTGGAGGGCACGTGAGAAGCGTTTTTTTTTTATTTATTTTTTTAGGGATGAATATTTTTTGAGGAATAATGGACTTTTTTTCGCTCGCCTAAATTGTTAGATTTTTTTTAAAGGAGCCATTTCGTTATTATTTCGCACTGGTCGCTATTTTCGCTTAATGTTTAAATTTGCATCGTTTCTTTTTTACTGATTTGTTTATTATTCATGTATGATCAATCAATCAATATCACATGTTCAATATTCAAATTACATTTTATAGATTCGTAAGTGAATTGAAAATTTTGTATTTTCCTATACAATAAATCTTCATTGATTTACTGAGTAAAGATTTATTAAAATTAAATGAATGATTACTCGAAATCTACATCGAAAATAAAGAAAATTTGGCTAGCATTTCTAGACTACGGTAAAGGTCATCAGACTATAAGACCAAAGGGACGCAAACGATTTATATTTTTACAGTTAGTTTTAGAGAGCCACAAAGCCGTTCTAATAAAAAGCTTCACCTCTGGATAAGCGCTTTCCGTTACTAATCCTCCTAAAGTCATTCCTCCTACGCAGTTTTTAGTTTCAGTCCATTAAAGAGGATGTGAGAACACACGCGTACCATATATCCGCCTGCGTCCCGCAACATAACTTCGATAAAACCTGTTTTATGTGAGACAATTAAAAGATTATTTTATGCTTTTTTTGGAGAAGTAATATGTTTTTAATCGTCTTTTCTACGAATAATAAGGGTTATGATCATCAAAAAAAAAATATTCGGTGTGCTTCTGAGCATTAGTAAAATAATTCGTATTCAAAACAAATGAAGTGACCTTGTCGGAAGTGCAACCGAACTATTAAGCATTCCAAAAGGCACAAGACAGCTCCGGATAAATAAAAAATAAATCAGAATATCTACACTTGTTAATAACCATAATCGGCATTGTCGAAAATGAGGAGAAAGAGTAAACTCATTCAACAAGGAGTTTAATATACATATATATTTATATATAATTTCAATTGCTTGGTCAAAATTATTAAACCCTTTTGAAGCCATAAAGCACTGGTCATTTTGCGGAGCATCCAAATCATAGTTCGCAATAATACCCAACTATTTTTTATTTAATACGACACAATTGTTTTTATTTAATTCCATCATACATCGCGGAGCACCTAAATAGTCATCGCGAAGCACCGGATAAGGACTACTGGCCTACGTAATACAAAACATAATCATACACTATTGATGAGTGTTTGTAAAATGACAGTGTTTCCCGGATTAGTGGTTGTGAGATGCTCCAACGCGATGTAGGGTACTTTAATAAGGAGTGGAGATTCGTGAAAGCGTGGTAGGGAGGTTTTTGAGGACTTGAAGGATGTTAGTGCGAATAAAGAAGTCGTTTACAATCTTCGCGTGCGGACCCGCGATCTCCACCCGCCGCCCCCGGCGCTGTCGGCGCCCGCTAACTTGATTTGCTTCCCGCGCGGGCGGCGCTGTGATTGGCCGCCCCCGCCTCCGTCCTCACCCCCGCCCCCGCCCCACCCGCTCCCGCCCAACTATAAAACGGAGCGCCGGTGTGGGCAAACAAACTCGCGAACGTGACGTCACTTGATATGATTTATTTGGAACGTTTGTCAAAATTTTGGGAAATGAATGAGTGCGCGCGCCGCCATGTTTTCTTACTAAAGTAATTTTTTAAATATATTTCGAATATCCACAATACTCACAATATATCCCTTATGTGTACATTTCACAAAGTTTACATGCACACCATACTGAGTTAGTTATTTAAATATTACTTTAGTTTTTTCACTATAATTATGTTCGACTCAAAATTAATGAAAAATCTCTACATCTTTTTCGTACGCATTCAGATTGCAAGCGACAAAAAAGCTATAAAATATAATTTAGTTGACCCCTGAATGTTTAACCAAATAAATTATATTTTCTAGAATCCGAACTTATACAATAGTAAAAATACATATCACTGAAAGTGGACATAAGCTATGTTTATAGGGGCAAATAAGTGAAACATTACCAATTGTAATGTACGCGTATATCGAAATTTAGGTAAATACTTAGATCTCACGCTATATTTTATTGAGTGTAGTGTTTTGGGTTTTGCATTATTTAGAAATGGAAGTTCAGATTAATACATAAATATTTTTAGCTCTAAAAATTGATACCAAAATTAACATTGAAGTTCCAAGGACCGACTTATCCCAAGGAACGACACAAAGTATTCTTAAATGGAGCCCATCGAAGTATGCTCGATGATTGAATGAAAACCGATCTTATAACATGGTATGCTCTTTCGTTTTGATTATTCATCCTACTTTATCCACCAAAATTCTATAAATAGCTAATATGATAGTTATGTTTCATATTCCTAAATAATATTCATAATAAATTCCAATGTCATTAAGCGTTTGTGCGTTTGACACATTAGTGGGCTGGTTATACATTACAAATATTGGTGACAATATGATACCTTTTGAAGTTCTTAGTAATTAAAGCAATAATCGATGACATCGATTTCGAATGTTTCATTTCGTTTATTAAAAAAAAAAAAAAAAGTCTAGGAAAGTAAATGAATATCGTTAACATTTCACAGATAAAATCAAACTGTGTATGCGGACTAAAATGAAAGGAAATACTGCCAGAAAGGTGAGACATAGGAATGCAGGTTTGTATTAGAGATAGGTATCAGCATTGGGGTTTAGCCTTCATAGGTGTCTAATGACATAGTATTTACTCTTCTGTTATACGGAGGAATTTAAAAATACAATTTTAATTATAATTTACCTACAATTAAAAAAACTAAGCTTTACCTAATCTATGAATCATCTAATTTATACACTTCCCGAAGAGCATGGCTCAAAGGAAAAACGTTTATAAAAAATATTTTATGTGATTAATAAAAAAAGTCGCCCACAAAAATATATTTTTTTAGAAATATAGACTTGCCTTCGGAAAAATTGGTACTTAAAAAACGAAGACATCTCCAAAATATGTATAAGGCTTCCAAATCGTAAGCAAAAAAACAGTTCCCGTACAATAATGAATAAAGGATATGTTTAGTGATATTTAACTACCTTATGGACTATTTTTTAATTAATAAATATTAATCTGTTTAATTGCAATTAATTGTAGAAAATATTTATAAGCTGAGTTATTTTAATGCGTTTATGTCCTAGTACTAAATCCTTTTAAAAGTTCCTACAAAAACCTTATTGCCAGTGGTTATCCCTAAAAATTAAATGCTGTATAAAAGTTTTGTAGGTGAATTTAAATAATATTAAATAAGCTTGGATGTTTTCGAGCATGCAAATAAAAAGTTTACTTTTTAATTAATATTTATTTTAGTCTCAACCTGATTTTTAAGAAACATAATTAATTATTTTCATATATTTTTTTGAAAATATAACAATATCGGACAAACCATACTGTGAAAATGCAGCATTTATTTTACTAGCTAGCAGTTAATCATGGCGTTCAGTGATAGTAAAATTATTTTTCAGAATGCTAATTAACTCGTTGAAGCAATGTCATGGACAAATTCCCTAGTTAAAATCATTTAATTAATGTAATCCATTATCTTAAGGAAATAATATTGAAGACATATGTATTTATTATTTTAAAATAAAATCTGATGCGTTTCGTTGCATATGCACACCTCTATAATAGATTTTATTCACGGAGTCAGGTGCTCAGGTGTCAATTAACTATGCCTTTGATAAATTGGATAAAAAACATGGAAGGGGAGCCTCAACAGCCTGGCTGACCCGCAGCAGGCTGCAGCGCGTGCCACTTCCGACTGCAACAGGTACGAGGTTATTTTTTATTTTCCTGGAGATCGTGTGCGGTGGAAGCAAAATATGCGTTTGCATCTTTTTTATTGCAACTTCTGTTGCTTAGGGGACCTTTTTATTACTAAACGACTTTTTTATGATATAATTTAAAGATAAAGGCTTTTTAAAATGAATAATATATTAATTATCATCATCGTAATTATATATGCATGATAATTATCATCAGATATGCTTTGTTCATATTTCTTATGTAATTTATTTTGCACACTATTATTTCAAGTTTATATGTAATTTATTTAGTATTCTATACTAGTTTAATATTAACATTACTGTTATATAATCATTTCAAACAAAAAATGTACTTCAGAGATTATATTTTTATACTTCACAATTATGATTACAGTTTATGTTTTTTTTTTAATTTTATTTAAGTATTTCTCTTACGTTTTACTCAAACTGCATATAATTTATGTGTGGTGTAAAAGTCCATTGAGCCTAAAAATAAAAAATATATAAAAACATATTTAAAACTAAGGACATCTTCATATTATGCTGCGCAACCCACCCCCTTAATAATAAATTTCTACAACCCCCGACAACATAAACATGTTTTTATAAAATAAGAATTCGATGCTTGCCCACATACTTTGATTATAAGAATATTTTTTTAAAATATCACATATTGTAACTTTAGTGTTACCAGTTAATTAAAAGAAATATTAATCAAAATTAAAATGTGCAATAATATTTTTTTCTCTACAAGGAATTAAATTTTTTTATTAATATATATTGAGCACCAGCATTCCTCAGTAAATTATGAGTCCAGTTTTCTTTTTTTCATATCTTAACACCTAATATTTTATTATTAGCGATAATTATGTTAGTTTCATCGTAGATATTATAATAATTAAAGTTTTATCAGTAAACATTACTACATGTTTTTTTTAATCTTTGCATTATAATATTCATATTCATTAAAATTATCCAACTACAATACAGTTGGAATTAAAAAAAAATAGCATTCAAAAGTAAATGTTTATAAAAACATAACTTATATACTGCCTTTAGTTAAGTCTTCTTCTTCTTCGTGTCAGCGACGTCAAATTATTTTTTCCCAATATCTGGCAACATCGATAGCTCGTGTGTTGCCCAGCATTAGGTCCTGAGATGTGCAACTTGTTGGGCACATGGAGCAGCATCGTAGGTGTGAGGCGGTCTGCAGGTCTCCACAGTCACACAATAGTGTCTCTCCCTGCCGAAGCATTCCCCACCGCTCGAGGTTGTCCTTTGTTCTACCAACTCCGGTTCTTAATCTGTTTAGGGATTTCCAGGTCGGCCAGTCAAGGCTCTTGCCAGTTGGGAGGCCTTCCTTTGGAGTAATTAAATCCTCTGGTGCGATTTGTTGCCAGAGTTGGAGTCTCTCATTTTCAGAGCCGGATGTGAGAGGTTGTGTGGATTTCAGAAAGCTGCTTCGAGACTTCAATCTTGATGTTGGGGGTATCTGATTATACAAGCAGTGGGACGGTTGGTTGATTGCCTTACGCATTTCTTCGGCGCATATGACTTTGCGTCTTATGTTCGGTGGTGCGATACCAGCCAAGGGGTATAGTTTAGAAATGGGTGTTGGTTTGAGGCAGCCTGTGACGACTCTGCATGCATCATTCAGGGCAGTATCCACTTGATTACAGTGGGCTGATCGACCCCACACTGGTGCCGCATATTCTACGTTTTATCATTTAGTTAAGTATAACTATTACATGTCTATAAACTTATAACGACAATATAATAATAATAAAATAAAAATTACAAATTTGATAAGAAATTGATTTTCAATAATTAAATAATCATTTAATTAATTTAAATAAACATATATTGTTATCCCCCTTGTCATACTATTTTTTTTTTAATTTTATGTTAATTTTATCGCAAAAATTTTAATTTTTGTATCAAGTATGTTCTTAATTCATTTTAAATAATAATATGTTACGAGGCTCGTCAAACACATGGCTACACCTACCATGATAGAGAATACTTGAAAGAAACCGTTTTCAAATTATTTAGAACCGGAAACTGTTTATCTATGACCGGTGCTTCTGAGAAATAACCGTATTAGGGCTATGGAGGGGTAAATGTAAAATTAAACTTGTACCTCCAAATTAAAGTGTATGTATATATATTTTGCCGAATTTGTGAAATTGCTATTCGATGAAGTTTATGAGTACATATTCGGCGTAAGGAAATATCATTTTACTTAACTAGGATATATATTAACTAAAAACTAAAATGAGCTGTTAAGGTTCGGTTAAATTTCGTTAAGGTATGTAAAAACGTCCTGGAAAGCCATCGGAAACTATACACATAATGTACTCGGTGGAGCTACATTAGGCAGAGCTGACATGGGATGAGGTGAAAAATATGGCGGCTGACGGATTTTTGTGGCGGCAATTCGTGAATGCCATGGTTAGGGGAGCGTATATCGTAATTATGATAATTTAAAATTAAAGCAACACAGTGACTGATGCATTTTATTAGAACGTATCGTTTTTTTAATAACAATAGAAGTATTAAAAGTAGTTTAAAGGTGTGTTAACGACATTTTTAATTGTAAAATATTAAATCATAAACATTTAGCAATGGTACGAGTATTGTAAACAATATTCGTTCACTACAAAATAGTTTAAATAATTATGAAGCCTTATAACGTCATTTGATAAAAAAAAAACATTCCGATCTTAAATTTGCACGTATTAGACTTTTTTTATCATATGAACGTAAAAATAAATTTCACAAATTCGAAAAAAACAATCTAAGCTAATATAAATACGACGATATAAATAGTACGTGTATGTTCAAGTATATTAAAAGTAATTTCGATTATTTCAAAACATACAACGTCGAAAATAATTATAATTTATTTGACTAAGATTACATAAAAATATGTACTAGCCGTATATGACTACATAAATAATATAAGTTGCAAAATATTTTATTTTATTAAAGCGCGTTGCGATAGTAGTTAACAATAAATTTCAAAATACCCGGCACTCAAATATAAGGTATTAATCTGAAGTTACTTATATAACATCTATTTACGAACGTGTGACACCCGATAAGATTAGTTATTACATTAGAGTCGATAGTGAATTAGTAAATATTGTTTGATTTCTAATAGTGGCCCCGTGATAAGGCCCATATTTTATCATTTCATACAAGTATATTCAACTGTGGCCCACAAGGCCCTTTCATACCCACACGGTCCAAAAGACAAACCCTTAACTTTTACATAGCGAATGACGGCTTAAGGCATTCATAAGTTTTACGCAGGTTTGTGAGAGTGATATTCCAGCTGTAAATATTAATGTTGTGAATTTCGAAATTGCTGAATGTCTATTGAATGTCTAACTAAGCACGTCAGTTTATCTGAAATATATAAAACTTATATTTGAAAAGTGAATTGACAAATCTGCCTGAAAGGCTCCACCTACAAAAGGTCAATATATTTAAATATAGAACACCAAAAATGAAACATAAATATTCAAAAAAATCTACTTCGTCTTGTTCTATCTGTTTTTTAGATGGAGTCATAACGAAGGTCATCAACAACTTACCATAAATATGTTCGATATGTATTTTATATATGAAAGCCTGGCAGTTTTACAGCGGACCGACTGCGGCGTGGAGCAGACCCTGTCACACCTTCTGGAGTGTGCGCTGTGCCCGAATAGCTGCACCCAGGAAGACCTGATGATGGCCAGAAGAAACGCCATCGACGTCGCCTACTTCTGGGCAGACAGGATCTGACCCTGTTGTTTCCGACACGATTATATATTTATATTTTATATATTTGTGTGATATTACACAATTTATAATTTTAAGTATTTGCGTATAATCGTTCGTCTATTTGTCTATCAGGAACATCTGAACATGACTCGCTATGCCACCTGCATTAACGAGAGGACTGTAAGGTAGTCTCATTGTTTACGCGCCATATGTCATGATATGTTTGACAGAATGCAATGGTTAGAAAATCATCCCTTAAGGAACTTGGTATAAAACTTTAAAATATGGAATTATAAAATTATGATGTTCCCTTCCAAGACATTTTTTCTAGATTTAAATTTATTTATTTAAAATTAATAGCAATTATAATTTTGCTGTGTCCATAAGAACTGTCAGTTAATAACTGCAACTCTTATTATACAAAACGGTATTAAGTATTACCGTTTTGAATAATAACATCTGTGAATAATCATAGATTATTACGAAGCTACATTAAAGACGGCTTCGATTTAAAGAGCGAAGCCATTAAAATTAGAAGAAGAAAACGAGAAAAAAAGCAAGTAATGCAACGTCATAGGGATTATGCTATAATTTTCGAAGTGTCAATATTTCTTCGCTGGATTGATGTGTAAAAGAATGATCGGTCTTGTTGGGTATAGTTCGCGAACTATTACATGTTTCTTAGTCCTTTTACTCACCGTTGGTCTTGTTGGGATGCGTGGCCGTGTGGGCCGCATCAGCAGAGTCTGAGCCGCTGTTGTCCTCTTGGGTCATGTGCCCCGCCATCTTGGAAACTGTTGGCGCGAAAACCATGTTCGAAATTTAATATTTCAAATATTTTCACGATATTTATTTATGACTGGTGTCCTTTAGAAATCATTCACGTACAATGAAACCTTATATTAATAAGTATTCTGGACCACTTTTGACAAAATCAAATGGATTTTTTCATCAATTTAATTTACAACATAATTATTTTTAATCGTTCTTATTATGACGAATATTCTACACGGAGTATGATTTTCTCTAGTGATCTTACGAATTGGTGTAAATATCAAACTAGAGTATATAAAAAAAATATCTGCTGATTTTTTAGGAAGTCATTGCCCTGAAGTCCAGTTCAGCTTGTGTGAACGCAGTCAATAAAACGCAGCGAACCGCTTCATACATTTTCTACTTTAATTAAACAAACATATTTTGTATGCTTACGAGTTGAATTGAATATTATAAAAAACTTAAGTTCATGCATAGAATTAAATTCCGTAAAGTATCATCCGTATTGAGTAATAATATTCCCCAAAATTACGTTTTTTTTTACATTAAAAAATATATTTAATAAATACATATTTGTTTAGTTTAATGAAAATAATGTCGTATGTATGATATATTAAGATTATGAAAGAAAGAAAAGTTAAATTAATTTTTTTTTAATTTTTATTAGAATATTATTTTATTATTTCAATATTCTAATCTACTTTTATAGATCATTGACTATATTACAATATTATTATTACTTAAATATACATATACTAAACATACGATAATAACAACGATATAAATACTAGTTTCATCGCAAGTCAGTCTGGGCATAGCAATGGCGCGATTCGCCGAGCGGTATAATACCTGGGCATAGTTGGTTTCCAAGGTCCGCGGTTCGCATCCCGCTTCTGCCGTTATTTTTGTGCTTGGATTGACGCGTTGAATAAAGAATTTTATTTTTAGTATATGTATATTTAAGTAATAAAAGTTAAATTTACTAAGAAAATTGAAATCACTAAGGATTTTGTAAATCAATCAGTAGCAACCAAAGATGTAATAATAATATATTATGAATATTGACATAATGATAATAAATACAAAATAATTTTAAAATATTGATTTTACAATCAGAAAAAACTTTTTTTGTGGTACAAACAACTCGAAATATATACGAGAATGTATTTATATTCCTTTTTTTAATGTATGATCTTTTTTTTCAAATAATACTATTAATAATAATAAAAAACTTGTACGAAATAAACGTATATAAATGATGCTTCTGTACGAGTTACAGCTTTTTATGAATTCTCTACCTGGGTTAATGGACTTCAAATCTTTAAATCTATTAATCGTCAAGCATCACAATCGAGGCTTTCTAAAAAGCGTTCTAAGAAACGTGAGAGAACCTATTGCTCGAGTTCTAGGAATGCTTTTAAAACATTATTAGAATGCTAGTGTTCTAGTATCATTAATACTTAACAATTCACATTATTATTTGTTGACCTAGTTAGTAAATATCCAAAATTGTCTTCAAATTCAAAATACATGTAAAAATATGTATATTTAATTATTATAAAAATTATTTTGTTGGAGCAATGCGTATGATGTTGAAAAAATACATTTTTAAGATCATTTACCTAAGTAAAAATAATTTTAAGCTTCTAAAAATGATTTAGATATTAAACCTATTTAAACACTGAATTTAAATGCATAATATGTTGAAGAATGTGTTAATATTTACACTTGAATTATTTTTTTAGCTCGCAGAACGCAAGCATCATTTTGAAGTTTTCAAATCACAATATTTGTTTTTATTATTATTTTATAAGTTACAAGCAAATATTTTCATGTATCACTATGTTACGATTATTTCACACAAATGGTTCGAACGCTTTGGTCGTTATTTTGTATTATTTAGTTTTTTTTTTCAAAACAATTGAAATGTTTGGAACGTTTGTAATTTTTGAATAGTAAATCCCGGAATGAAATGTTCCGCGTCGCGCTCCTGGCGGCTCGCCGCAGTACTAACGCTGGACTCTGGTCGCTCATGGGGTGCGGGGCAGGGCGGGGCGCGGGCGCTCTCCTCGCCGGGCAGCGTCCTGCTCACGCAGGGGAGGCCGCCCCGGCGGTACCGAGGGACCCAGAAGAACCCCAAGCAAATCAAAGGCGTACGAGTATATAGTATTCATATAATAATAAATTGTACTATATAATACATATATTTACAATATAAGCTAAAAATGTGAAATTTATTTTAACGCATGACTACATTCGGAAAGAATCCTGACAGCGAACAAAATACGATCACCATGAAACTTGCATATTTTCAGATTTGTAAATAACTAGCTTCTTTAACAAATAAAATTAAAAACGCTTTTCACAAACGAATCTATATTGTAGCTCATAAATATTGTTCATTATTAGCATCACTCATTCCAGATTTACATTTAAAGACGCGACGTCAATATTTAGTTTGAGAAAGCGATCTGTTGTAAATAAAGGCATCAAGTAGTGTTCTTCTTTAATTAAAACCTATCTAATCAAACCTTAACCAACTCAGGCAATTTATTTGATTTAAATGTATACTTTTTTTATAGAAGATGTGTAAAATATGCAGGATCAATGAAATTTGGAGCATTTTGTTTGTCTATTAAATTGTGGTTATCTGTTCATACTCCTTTAGGTCAAGAAAAAGTATTCAAATATATCCATAGTTTTCAGTTGGTAGAAAAAAAAACATGCATCTGCAAGTATTTGCCCTTGAACGTCTTCCTACTGTTATAATCACATCCTGTTTCCATTCAGATTTTCTACGTTACGTACGTATGAACGTTTTATATACGTGCCAATTTTAATTAATAAAATTTACGCATTTATATTAGTAAGCCGTACTTACCATTTGAAAGAATTAAAAAATTCAAATATGAATATTAGACGCAAAAACGCTTTAACGATAAAGATGTTTTTTTTAAATTTACTATTCCTAATATTTTTCGAAGCACCCGATTGCAAGTCATTTAAAAAAATCAGGGCTTTCTTAAATTTTTCGAAACCTTCATTCTTACTACATTTTTTGTGATGTTCAACTATTTCAATAAATTATATAGTAAGAAGTTACATAAAATTTCGGTCTATTAAAATTATATTTATGGTAGAATAAAAATATTTACGGTCTGAATAAAAGTATTCTTGGCCATAACAAAATAAATGATCGTCAAAATGCAAATTGTATTATTATTTTTTAGTTAATTTACATTGTACAAACGAAATTGACAAAATAATTAACGAGTAAAATAAGACGATAATACCTTTTTTTTAATTCTGAACATAATTTTTCTATTCTAACCTCTGTGTTTCGACCAACATTTAATATACATTCAAAACAACGATTTAAAAATTTTGAACAAAATTTTTATGAAATTCAGACTGAATATGTATATTCAAACTCATTGCAAAATAATATTTAATTTTATTGTTAGTTTTTTCGCAATGAGATCCAAAAATAATTAATTCCTTACGAGTCGTCTCTGTGAGAAAACCAAGACAAAGTAATGTCGGGTAGTCTTCATCTACCTGTAGGTAGAAAAAAACTTTAAGATAGTCAGAAGAACCCGGCACCACTTTACACCCTACGGATATTTTTTCAACAAGATAAAATTCTATTACCTGAAAAAATTATACCAAATCCTACAGCGTTGTTCAATTATATGATTCAGTTTTGTACTTATTGTTACTATTTAATGAGAATATTTATTTTAGTAGTATTTGAATAATATTTATTATCGGTACATCATACAAAAACATATCATGTTTATACCATTCAGCTTCTACGACTAATACACCTGAGAATAATTTTCTTATTAGTGTGATGACCTCATACTCCTTCAGTCAGTGAGTTGTTGTCACGGAAGAACATAAATAAAGCCTGGATTTACTTCAAGCTTTGGATTCTCTTCATCTTTAAGAACCATTAACCATCTAGAATAAAATTGAAAGAATTAAAAAATGGATAAGTTTCATTGAAACAAATATGATAGACCATAAACGTATGTTGCTGATGAAATAGCAAAATGATTTATCAAAAATGCTTAGAATTCGTAAAATTAATTTTATGCCGTAATTTTAAGAAATTAATAAGGGTCAACACTTGCATACAGCACTAATATATCTCAACAAATGTCATAATCCGCGAAAAAATTACATTAGTGGGCTTTTCTGTATTTATAATTCTAAATTAATTTTATTTAAAAAAATTACAAATTTAAAATATTTAGTTTTGATTCAAATTTATTTTAAGCGATTACATCTTTCGGCCTCCCTGAAGACCATCTTCCATAATTATTAAATTAAAAACTGGCAGTGGCTTATATAGGTATGTACAAGTATGTACAAGAAACATGTAATCGTTTAAAATAAATGTGAATCAAAACTAAATATTTTTAATTTGTTAATTTTTTAATTAAAATAAATTTAAAATTATAATTATGCAGCTTCATCAAGTATTGTCAGTTGATAAACTTAATGCTATTTTATGTATTTTTTCGTTAAAGTTTTTTTTAAAAGCGATTGTGTTTTTATTCATCTGAAATTGACATTTCTTATTCTATTGATTATATTATGCTTTTCATTAAATCATCAATAACTAATTGGTATATGTACAAAATTGATTTAATTAATTAATTGTGTACAGATTAAATTATGCTTTATTCAACTGTGAATGAGTGGTATTAACAGAACACCAATGTCTATACGGAATATGGTATATTCTACCACCTAGTACCATGAGCAATCTACACATCAACCACAAGCGTAAGAAACATATTTTATATTTATTCATTATTTATAATATTTTGTATTTATAATTGCACCCATTTCCCCTTTATAATAAGGTTGCGTTATGTCCATTCTGATCCGTGGCATTGTGACTCCGAAAAAATGGCGCACGTGCCAACTCAATATTTTTTATAGATCTCGATTCATTATGCCAACGGGAGGGAAACTTTATGTATATATATATCATATGTACTCGAAATCAGAGGGGAGAGTTTACACATAATGCAGTAACGCAGATTGTATGTACTTTTTAATTCTTATATACCTTTTACTTCGACAGCGTTATCGATATTATTTTATTTTACGATACCTACATCGTAATCTGTTTAAAGGTACTAGGCGTGTAATTGGTTACTCATGTTATTTTATGAGTTCTAACTAATGAACATTGCAACGTGAGGTGACTTTATTGTTTATATATTTCATATAAATAGCCTGTAGGGATAATATTGTTCATAAACGTAAAAAACATAAATTTTCTTAATTACATTTTTCTTAATTAACAAATTTAAGGCTTTATGTGATTATTTTTAACGTTTATTCTGTATGTGCTAATTATTTTGTATTAATACGAGTTTGACTGTATTAAAAAGTCGTATTCTATGACGCAAAAAGATATATTTCCAAAATTATTCAATAAACTCATCTTACAGAAGGGTTTCGTATTGTCAGAAAATATAATATATAATAACTCATTCATATAATAAGGAATTACACTTATAAGGCATCCAATTTCATTTTCGTCATTCAGGTAATGCGCAGGTGTATATTCTGTTAGATGAAATATTTAGAATATACATTTTTAGATTAATTAATTAATTTTTATTGTATTGCAGTATAATTTATCCAAAACAACATTTTGAATAAATTATTCAGAATCTAAAGAATAAAACAAGTAAAACCTTGTATGAAATCTCTAAATGGTTTAATTAAGCATCAAGCAAGTTTTATTCTTTAAATATGACAAATCACAAAGTTCCTGCGTTCTACGAGTATGTATTCGTAATCTGTTTTCTTTGGTGCGTAGCACTTTGAAATCTCAAAGCAAATAACATCTTTCAATATATTTTTGAATAGACACTTCGTGTATTTTGCAACACCATTATGTGCCGTCGCACAGAGTCATCCTGTACCTATCAATTGTCAAACAGCTGCCTCTCGCATGAGTCTCAATCTCGATCGTCTGCCTTCCGCATCCAATCTCCTCGCAGTTCTGATATCGTCAGTCCATCTTGCAAGGGGTTGGCCAACACTCCGTTTGCCTGTTCTCGTTCGCAAATTGGTCTTCTTCCTCAATGACCATCATCTCCTCGACACATATGTCGTGACCATTGCCACCTTGTATGCAAAGCTGAAATTACAATTTTGGGAAATGCGTTTGGAGTAGATTTTTTTAAATATAAACAAACACTAAAGAGGACCACTGGTAGGTATATATCATTAACTCTATAAAACAAGTAAGTTTTTATTAGTTTGCTTATTGTATAATGTATATTATGATTCAATTTGGAAAGAAACACAGTTGCTGGGAGAGCATTCTAAAGCCTGGTTAAGGCGTTGAAAAGGGGGTTAAAATAACTGTTCCTTCTAGTGCGACACATATCTGCCATATAGGGATGCTTGGTACGGGTTCCGCGAAAATATCGCTTACGAGTAGGTGCAAGCGGGTTCCATTGAGAAATTTCCAGAAGAATAGTGACTATAATAGTAAGAATTAAAAGGCTTTTGAATTGACTGAAAGTTTGTGTGGATATAATTCCTGTGATGTGTTACATGATATTTCTTTATAGTATTTTCAGTATTAAAATATTTAACTTTCGAATGATATTCGAAATCAGCCTTGACTTTCATATATAATTGTGGTTATATCTAATCAATGCAAAATACATCAAAAATGCAATTACTTCGTTAATTAAGTTCTTATAGTTATAATTTTAAAGTCTGAAAAAAAAGTGATTTAATAATTTACTACTATGGAATTTCGAAAGCTAATATTGTGTTTTATAACAAGCACAAAGTTTTCTTTCAGTGAAGTCTAATTACTGCCATCTCCTCTACATTTCTCTTTCTGCCCTCTGTCAATCTCGGAATATAATAATTAAGCGACCAACTTATTATTCTTTCTTATAATGAATAGTAAATAAAACTCTTTATAACTCAGTGTTCATATTTATCCTGCACGGAAGTGATAGAATAATGCTCTCTGAACTATTATATAATAGCACACAAGTTAGATCTTAAAATGAAACATCGTATGCATTCAAATATGAATTTATATATTTTTTTCATTAATAAATAATACAGCGAAGTTAAAAATTGCTCTTAATTTATTTATCTACGGCGAAAAATCATCAATTTAATCAATTATTTTTTCGGTTTTCCTCAAACTAACCTTATAAATGACATGTGCTTTGTATCTCCAAAAAGGTTAAGTATCATCAATGTAATAATATAAAACTAACTTTCATAACTTTAACGTAAAATGAAACACAAATATTTCATGATGATATTTATAATACATACCTACTTTAAATTTCTAACAGCCCTCTTGTTTTTACAGTTGATTATCAATATGAATGATACGTGAAAATGTAATTTTATCGAAATAAAGAAACATCAAACGTTCTGTAAGTTGCTAAGAAAAATTAGAGTGTTGTATTATTCAACATTTATCATGTAAAAAAAGCACTGTACCCCTCGTTTGCTGTATATACATATGATAATACTAGAAGCCATGTGATCATTTTTAACCAAATACGCATTTACCCTACAGGGCTATTGTCCACGCTGGACTATTGTGATATCCAAAGTCCTGATAATTGGCAGTGGAGCGGACTTGCTGATTGAGTGACGTGAGCTTTATTCAGATGAACGGTGGAAATATTCCGTTAAACGTATTAATAACTCGCGATTTGAGTCCCGATTGTGCGATTCAGTTAACATAAATAAATACCACACTTCTGGACAGAGCGATATAAAAAATACATAATGTTTCGATATTCTACTTTTTTAATTTCAGCTGTCAGTAAAAGTTGACAATAATCAAAGCTCTTTTCTGAAACGACAATAAATGATGAGAATGCGTGATTTTACGATTATTTATTATAAAAAAATACACTTAATTAACTTCCATTCGAATCAAATTTATTATTATGTACGAGTACTGACACGTTTTAAAAATCTCGTGAACAGGCTTACAATTGCGAAAATTTGGTAACCATTCGAAAACATTTTATTGCAATTAAACTTTAATTATTTTACTTGTGATAATTATGAGGCATTTTGATTCTATAAATAAAACATTTCATTTGTACCTTACTTATTATACCTAAAAATATTATAAATAAAGAAATCGATTGAATGTCTTGAGCTACATTATTTTATGTCAGTACATACTCGTAAGTGTAAGAGTGTAGAAGTAGAATATCAAAGAAGTTATTGGAAAAAATCCGTAAGTGGATTTTACGAAAATTGATAGTTTGTAAGATTTATAAGCGATCAAGGTGGACCAAGACTCCGAAAATCATTTGACAACGTTTATACATCATTCTTTAAAAAATTTAAAGTGAACTGATTGATGTTCGCGAGTTATCTACCACTAATTTTGATTGATATGATAGGCATTTTATGAATATAAGTATGAAAATGTGTTTCTAAAATTGTGATTATCATATGCTCTAACTAGGATGTACAATAGCATATATCCTGTAATAAGAAATAAACACGTAATATTTAATATTTTGGACCATCCGTATAGTTTGAGGCCAAGGTCGTGTGTCCACCCTGTAGGGCACAAGGCCCGGTACAGTTCCGTCCCTTTTTAGCTGGTGTTTGTCCGCCAGAACATTGGCTTTGTCCCGCTGGCCGCCAGCCGCCCAGCACCGCAATAGGGTCAAGCTTTCAGTAAAAGTACGATAATTTTTCGAAAAAGACTTCTGAATAATCTGGCAGCTATCAGATTTCCTAACGAGCTTCTTGTTTATGGGCGTCATATGAACTAATTTAGAATAAGTTACGGCAAAATAAGTTAAAATTTATATGCAGTGCCTGAGCTAGATTATTCACACTGGAATTGAAGAGATCGTTTGAAACTGATATTGTTGTTATATACTGTTGACGATGTGTTACATTTATACTTCAGATATTATGATTTTATTAAATCACTTATTTATTTATCAACGTTACAAACATTACAAATACTTGTATAACAAAACAGAAATACTCAGATAAAATCAAATAGAAAATTGAATAAGTAAACTTAAACAAGATTTCAAGTACACACAAAAAGTACATTTTCTTAATAAGCAAGTATCTTACAAAGGGGTTCTGCTAAATTGTCGATATAAGTTAATTGATACATTCATAATTTTATTGAATTTATATTTAAACGAAGAACCATTGAATTAAAGTTATCTCTTTTTCAAGAGTCGACAGGAGCTGTGATAAGAAGCAAGGGCCTCTAAAATAATATGCATATAAAAGAAAAGTATGTTGTAAAAGTATCATCAACTGTGTGGTGGTCCTGGTGGGGCTGCAACTGGCGGCCACACGTTCATCTGCTGCCCGCTGCCAGATCTGCAGCTGGGAGGAGAATACTTCTGTCTGCACTGCCCTAATAATAGAAGACATGCACTCCACAACAAGCGATGCCCAACATTCATAAATCGTGACCACTAAAGATCTACTATCATGGATAATACTGTATAATATATCAATTCCTACAATTCGGAACAAGAAAAAATAAACCAAGTGATATGCATTCCAAGAACCAGTGATAATTTGTTGTGATATTTTTTTGCATAACTTAGAACTAAAGATGGACATCACATGGATAAATATGGACACCTATACTACAGCAAGACTTCAATAAAATGTTTTAATTAGTGATATAGGGGAAATCGTGTAAAATAATAGAGATGATGCTAAGATAAGTAATTTGTAACTTTTTTACTATGATATATTATTTTCTAAAAATGTGCCAATATATTAAAGTTGTTGCATATTATTTATCCTATATTTTCTCGAATTCATTTCATAGTACGAATATATAATATTTTTATGACACTTTGATCCAAGAATATGTTTTTTTTTAATTTGATTAAAAAATATTTGTGTAATGAGCATTTTTTTAAGTTTCAAAACACAGATCTTCAATAACTCGCAGTATATAAGATATTTTTTTCAAACTAATAAATAATTAGCACAATGATTATATTTATTGCCTGCCGAAAAACCATTTGAGTGCATTTTTAGAGTAAATGTTTGTTAATAATTTACCCACACGTCTATAATAAGCTCTCCAGGTCAAAGGTAGACGCATGTCGGCAAATAAACTAAAATGCTCCGATAAAATATTCACAAAAAACTAATATCGCTCGTAAATAATTTATGTGTGCCTTATTTTTTTTGCATAAAGCAAGGGGACCTCTGTAATCCCGTGGCACAATCACAAACAATGGAACCGTAGGGGACTCCAATTAAAATGAATTTCCGTCCCCAAATAAGACCACTGGTCATCGCAAAAAAACGATTATACCCAAAAAAATATCTATCAAAACCTCCCCTAGCAAAAAGTATTTACTTATATTGTATCAAAAAGCTCTGAAAGCTCAAAGCTCTTGGCTCGTGCCCCTTTGCGAATAATGCAAATAATAAAAAACCTTTATAAATAGGTTCAGATTAGTTTCCTTTTCAAATAGCTTTCTATTCCATAAAAAACTAGCCTTCCACAAAAAATCCATTAAGATTTTAGTAGACCGATGTTTTTTCATACCTCATATGATTTCATAAATATTCCATCCTTATGATGGTTTTAATAAACAGAAAATATTTTATTTAAATCACAGCTTGCTGTATAAGTCAAGTATTTAGATATTTTTTTTGTAATCTCTTCTGAATATCTATCATATATTCAAAACGTTAAAACAGTAATTAATTCATTCATTTAAATTAAACGTTATCTCATATTAATATATCATTCAAATCTTACCAAATATGAATTTTAAAAGACAGACACTTTTATCTCATCTATACTCTATCATAAACATAAGGTATTATTAAAATTTGATATATGTGATACACAAAAACAGCCAATTGTTTACACTATATATTTTTTATTTTTTATGTAAACGCATGCAGGAGAGCACAACCGGTCAAGACCAGTGCACTCTATGACGCTCAGCCAGGGAGGCTGGACGCTGCATTCGGGAAACGTGTGGTGTGTTCGTGTTTGTGTGTGGGTTGGGGAGATTGCAAATGTATATTTATCTGTTTCTTGAAGAGATCCAGATTGTAGGAAGGAGGAAACACAGACGCAGGAAGAGCATTCCATAGCTTACCGGTGGCATTAAGGAAGGAACTTTGGAAGCTGCCAGTTCTTGGTCGACATATATTAACCGTGTATGGATGTTCGGCAAGTGTAAGACGAGTTTGTCGGCTGTGAGTGGGTGCAGGAGGAATTAGTTCTTTAAGTTCCGAAGAGCAGCGACCGTGGTAATAACGGTAGAAAAGACTAAGAGAACCAACCTTACGTCTGTGTTCCATTGATTGTAGATTAGACGTAAGGGTGTCATTGTTTATCAAACGAATTGCTCTTCTTTGAACTGAGTCAATTAAGTTTAGAAGGTATTTTGGGGCTCCAATCCAAAGGTGACTGCCGTATTCAAGGATAGGTCGGATTTGTCCCTTATATAGAAGAAGAAGTTGTTTATCGTTGAAATACCGACGTGATCTATAAAATACACCTAGTTTTTTGGAAGCGAGACCGGCTTTACAC
The DNA here is from genome assembly GCA_022606575.1 of Glossosoma conforme. Lineage (NCBI taxonomy): Eukaryota > Metazoa > Arthropoda > Insecta > Trichoptera > Glossosomatidae > Glossosoma > Glossosoma conforme. Next base: position 1,718,867 of record JAGTXR010000092.1, read on the forward strand.
TTAATTGACTCGTAATATTTGACATTATTCGATATTGATAATCCAAGCATGTTGATGGAGCTATATTTTATTTTTTATTTTCACACATTATCCCCATTCTCAACTTGGGTTCGTCAATCGTTGAACGTAGGCTCCTGTATGTGTCTTCTTTCCTTTATAGTCTATATTCTCAGAACTTTTTAAAGCTTATCCAATTATTTATGAATCCAAGATTTTTTTCGTTTGGCGGGAGAGTTCTGGGACTTGATACTCGTAAAAAGATAGTTTAAGTCTATGTTCTCCTCCGTTAACCACTCTCCGTCCAAAGTATTTAGTCATCACAATCTGGAGAACATATCTCAGGTTAAAGGTGTAGTAGGGTCACATATCTGTTAATAAAAACAGTTCTCTGAGTGGGGTGTTGAGGTGGAGATATGAAGTGGGAAAGGACGTTGGGAAATATTTTATTATGGTCAGATTCTACATGTTTGCGCCCGAGCTTTAAGTATTGATGTATGAGCTATGAGGATGTGTTACATATTCTTAAATGCTATTCATTATTATTAAATAAATATAAATAGGTTACGGTCAAAAAAAAGTGTTAACTTTCCACAAGGTTAAGGTTGTTTTGAACTGTTCCAGACACCTCTAGATGTAGTAATATACCTCTCAGCGCAGATATTATTACATAAAGTCTGTGACTATATGTAATAATATCTCATCCACCTTCAAATAATAATGGATTATGACCCGTGTAGACAAGACTGTTTCTACGCGGATACTAAACGTTTAGATTGCTTCCATTCCATGCAATGTGCATCGTTTCGGTAGTTGCGCGGATTAAAATATTATTAAGGATGAGTAGACACAAAACTGACATAGAAGAATACGCATTTTGGCAGGATCTAGCACTCTCCATTTTCCCGCATATAGGTTAAAATATTTTGCAAGTATAATGTTATTTAATACAATGTTTTAACATTTTTTTATTATAATAAAATATACAAATGTGATGAAATGTGCATTATGTTGACTCATGCCTATCCCACGTCCTCATGCTTGAGGGCGGCCCCTGTGAGGCGATGGAGTCTTCAATCAATATGTCACCGAATTATGAATAAGCCCACTTTATGACGTTTGTTGCGTCATCCAAACAAGAATGGAGTCAAATTGTATTATAAATAAAAATCATTGTGTCCTTTGTGCTCTTCGCGGCTACCTTCGGTTTGCGGAAATGGTGTTTCATAATAATAACACACATCGCTCACATTACTACCTACTTATCTATCGAACAAATATTATTTTTCTAGGATTATGTTGCAAGAAATTACATTGCACGTGTAAGCGATTGATTATCTATTTATTATTTGCTTATTACTATCATATTACACGTACAATAAATACATAAACATAAGATTGCCATTTAATTATGCCATCACGATAATATCATAAAGTAAAACTGTTTAATGTGATGAAATGCATCGTTTCATCATATCGAAGAGTCTTAAAAGTATATATTTTTATAATTATAATTTCGTTGAATAAAAGTATCGTATTTTTATGTTATTCACTTATATGTGGGTCTTAAAGGTATATTATTAAGAAAATTGACGCTTTGTACTAATGTTTATTTTTAAGACTCGAACAAATAACTACAGATCCAAATAACTCTTGATTTCAGAATATGCTATCTGAATATAAAATCCTCTTTTTAGATTATGTTTTCTTTATTCTAAATTCTAGAATAAAGAAAATAGAATCTAGAAACAATTCAACAACATACAGTTTAAGCCCTATAGTATTTACATATTTCAAATTGAGTGTTTTTATTAATTACTCAAATTAATGTAATATGCAATATGCAGACTACTATTAACTTAAATTTGATTACAATACTATCCAATAAATATTATAACAATTTGTAGTTATGTATTCAATGACAAAAAATCCATGCTAGTCTTAAAAAGCAATTACTTCCAAAAGTTAGAAAAAAAATGTAAATATTTATATCTTTTTGAGTGACTACTCAATACATCATAATGTATAATAATCACAAGCGATGGCAACTCCATTTTTTAAATTATTTACCCATGTACGATCAAACAAGTACATAGAGGTCACGCATATAAAACATTCGCGGGGTGAATTTACATCGTCATTATTTACAACAAAAAACGAACAAAACCCATTGGCCGATTTCATATAGTTCATTTTTTAGCATCGAATATTGTATCGCGGCAAAACAGAGGGGACTTCCCCCATTATATTTTTTGGCCAATAGCTTTTGAAGGAGATCCGTGGGGTCGCACCCTCCGATATTTTTGCTCGATAGCGAGTCGCGTGCAATTTTCAGAAGGTACAAGTTTGCCAAATGTTATTTTACTCCCGTTACAAATTTTGGCAAAGCGGGTATTGATTTTGAACGGCCAGCTCACCCGCAGGGATTTTCAATACATGCTCTCAGAGACTTGAATCAAAATCGGTTTAAGTAATAGAAAGAAAATAAAATTTGCAATATTTATTATTCAATATTTTATCATGTAGTTAAGTTTCAATAGCAATTAAAAGCGTCAACCGATGATAAATTTAATTTTATTAAGGATAAGACGAAATATTTTTGTTGTTGCTTATAAATTATGTACATATGTTAAATTGATTCAATATAAAAAGGTCACATTAAACACATCAGACAAAATATGAACAAGAAGCATACGAGTATATGAGACACTGATTTTGAAGATGCAGGATGGACAATCGTCCTCAAAGCTCAGACTTTTAAGAGGGTGAAGAGTTTCCGATGCATTGTTGTACAGATTACAAGACGGTAACTTTCATTGCAGAAAAAGCTCCTAGATTCCTCCGGAGATTTTTTAAACTCTATGTGGAATATATTGGACATCCTGACACTTAACTCTTTCGCATCGGTTGTCGGCATATGCCGTCATAGGATTCCCCGATCTTTGACATCGGTTGACGTGATATATCGTTTTGCTACTTTCTTATAATAGTTTTTTATGCATCATCTGATAGCTAAAGGATACAAGAACCAATGTGATATATGAAAATAGACCACATAAGTACATTTATACTTCAAATACTAATTTTATAATTGACAGTATAATTTGTATTCCAAGCGAGCCGTAATGAAAGGGTTAATCGAAACAAAAGTGCCGACTATATAGCTGCTGTATTATCCTCGTTATTCTGTACGATTTCAAATCTTAGCACTTTGACAATATTAATACGAATCGAGAAAGG